>VZTB01003425.1:121243-190000 GCA_013397245.1 Thryothorus ludovicianus
TCACTAACGCGTCCCACCCCATAGGTCCCACCCCGGCTCCACGGCGTGTCCCACCCGCGCACACACCTACAGGTGTGTCACAGCCTGTCCCAACCCCACAGTCACCCCTCACCCAGCCCCAGAGACAGCCCTCCCTGGCCCCATGGGTATGGCCTCCCCCAGGTGAGACCCTCAAAGTGTCCCTTGCCTCGTGTCCCGAGTGGGGTCACCCTGGTGTTCCCCACTCCCCAGGTGGTGCTGGTGCCCCACAGGCCGGGTCTGCCACCCGGGCTGGGAGCTAGTGGTGCCGGCCTGTGCCAGAGCCCCCCATGGGTGCCTGACCCGAGGGGCCAGCTGCCCCCCGGATACATCTGCTCAGAGATACCCAAAAACCCAGCGGCCACGGGGCACCTGGGCACCGCCACCCGCCTGTGGGACACCAGCAGGACCCACTGCCCCGAGAGGAAGCAGCCCACAGCTCACCAGCCTGACCAGTCCATTCAGGTCAGGGAAGAGATGCCTTGACTTCATCAATTTTGGGTGAAGCTCAGTAAAGTTCTGTTCCCCAACTGACCCACCTCTCTCCTCAGAGAGCTGCAGCTGCAACACCACTCTAAAAATAGTGGGGACCAGTATCGTCAAATGATAAATATAACCAAGATCTAGCCTTCTGACTGTGTTAGCATGCAGTGGGCTGGATGTGAACCTGCAGAGCACCAGCTGCCGAGTCCCAGTGCTCCCCTCGCCTTGCTGCTGATCCTGGGGCATTATTTTCGGAGGTGCTGTCATGGATAAAATTGTGCTAGTGCTGCCTGGGAATAGCCGTGAGCAGGACAGACAGTCCTCTGACAACAGTGCCCTATACGTGCCTCTCTGCCAGGAGAAATTGCAGCTCAGTGTCCTGTGGACAGCTATGTGGCCATGGAGCAGCTGCCAGCACAGGACTTCATCTCCTCCCTGGGCCTCAGATTGCTGCTCTAGGAGATTTCTTGCTAAATAATGCCTGGCTGCCCCCAGATTCAAACCTGTGGGCCTTTAAAGGCTATTAATGTATGGAACATTTTAATTTCTGAGTGTAATGACGAGAACATGCAATCCTCCAGTGCTCCTGGTGGTTTAGGAGCCACTGCCTCAAACTTCATGTGCGCAGGTGCTGGTGTCAGGAAGAGTCCAGGAAGCTCAGTTCCCCCATATACATACTTCTCCTTCACAGTGCAGGTTTCCTACAGAATTCCAGGGCAAAATGAAGCATTTCTGCCTTTTGACACTGCATGTCATCTCTGCTGAGCTGGCAAGAAGCTCTGGAGTCCGACCAGGAAGGCAGCAGAGGCCATGGAAACCAGGGCTGGGCTGAAAAAGGCTCAGTCCCCATCACACAGCTGTTTCCACAGGCTGTCTTTTCCAGTGTGAACTGACTGAGTTCACAGTTAAGAAGTGGTTAATGAACCTTTATTGGCCTGAACAGGAACTCAACTGGAACAACTTCAGTCGAAGCTGAACCCACCGCAGAGCTGAATCAAAAAAAAATTGCTTTAGCTGGGGGGAAATATGGGCTCCTTTGTCCTTGACAAGAATAATACATTTCTGTTTATTGTGTGGGCAGCAAAGGATTAATAATATCCCAACTTATTTACCTCCTGCTTTTGAGTGCTGAGGGTTTGTGAGTGAGGTCCCTGCTGAGCACACTGTCCCTTAGCAACCTTCCTTGATTTTTGAAACATGCTCTCACTCCAGAAGCAGGATTAAGGAGCAGGACATAAAAGTCCCTTTTAGCAGTCTGATGGGGTGAGGCTGCTCCCATTGCTCTAGCCATGGTCAGAACCTCAACCATGGCCATTTGGCCATTTGATGGGCACAGTAACACAAGCTGTGGTTGTTGGGAGAGCATGTCAAAAAAATTTCCAGAGACTTGGGAGGGTTGAGGATGGGGCGGACTTACTGCACAAGCTGTACTACTTCTTTGCAGAGGGCAGCCCACTCTAGGCCTTGCCAGAAGTAGGCTCCATCTATTCCGTACACACCCTGGGGGCTTGAGAAGAGCTTTATAAGGGCTGGTGAAGGCAAACGAGGGGTTGAAGCGCATTAGGCATGGCTCTGCACTATGGCTGGCCACTTTCCAGAGACTCTTCTGCCGGGAGGGCCAGGAGAAGGGTGTTTCCCCAGGAAGATGAGGTGTTCCAAGCAGCACATGGTGGAATGACGTCCTTCCGTCTTGAGCCTTTCTGCCTGCAGGGCTTCCCTTTGAAGGGTGCCCTGGTGAGGTGACTGAGTGGTGGTGAGTTCATCCGTGGGTTAGCTCCTTCCTGGAGCTGCCAGCGCTGCCCCAACCTGCCGGCGGCGGGCTGGGGCTGTTCCACCTGTTTGCCAGGCTGGCTGCTCCCACCAGAAAAGCCGTCAGGTGCCAAGATCCAGGATGCTGAGGAGCTGACACAAGCAAGGCTCCTACCCCAGTTTTAATTTAATTTAATGGTTTTCATCATGGAAGAGTGACATCTCCATGCACACACTCATTTTGTTGGTGAGGCAGGTTTCATAATTGCAAAGCGCCTTTGAGAAGTACATGGATCATCTCCCAGAGCTGATGGGGCAGGATGTGCCTCCATAGGGGTGGTGCTACCCCTGCATCATCTGTGTGCTCCCCGTGCCAGCAGGCTGTGCCATGCTATGCATGGCTGATCCAAGTCCATAGGTAGGTAAAGCAATAAAGGATCCATGTGCAGAAGCGAGCCTGGAAAGACCTGGAGCCCTGCCAAGGAGAGATTGTAGGGAATTTTAAAAGGACCTTGGAGGAAGCTGGTGGAAATCAGCTGTCACGTTGCTTGGGGGCCCCTGGCAAGTGGTGCCAGGTTGGGTGTGGTGTGGAGCAGTGGCAGGGCTGGACCAGCACCATGTGGTGACTCATGGCCTCATCCCAGATGGCAGAGGAGCCAGAGAAAGCCCAAGGGGCAGGTGTACTAGAGGAACACTGGGTGTCACTTCCATTCTTAATGGTGTGTTGCCACAAAAAAGCTTGGGTTTTTGTGTCTCTCAGCCCCAGCCCTAGGCGTGCAGCACAGACTATCTCCTGCAGTGGTGCCTCCAGGAGTTTTCATGCTTCTTGTCCTCCCTGTGTTTCACAACAAGAGGAGACAGAGGCCAAAGCCTGTCCCTCTTTCCCTGAGACTGTCAAAAGGAGAAGATGCACTGTAGTGCCCTGTGGTCCTGTGCTGGAGGCAGAGAATGTTCCTGGGGGAGTGTGAACCAGTGCTGCAGGACCTTTCCCCTGTTGGAACCAGTTTCCATGATGTGCTTGGTTTACCTGTTTGACTGAAACGGCAGTAAAACTGAGATAGAAATCAAACCTGGAGAGTTTCCTGCTGGGGGAGCCCTATTCCTCTCAGGGGTAGGGATGGCATTCTCTTTTGGCACTATGGAAGTCCCTGTGGCAGAGCTCCAAGCAGGGTGTGGGATCACAACAGAGCTGAAGTCAATGCAGTATGCTGAGTCCCAGTGCCCACTGAAGCCTCATCCCAAACTGGGCGTGTCTGATGGAATTCAGATGGGAATTCAGATGGAAAGGGGAGAAGTGACAGGACTACCTAACCATGGATCTGATATCACTTTAACAAGCACTGGGTGGTAAGGTCAGGCAGGGCTGCTTTTTCCTCCCATACCCATACTACGCTCATAATTCCAGCGTTGCCTCTCCCGTCAGCTGTTTCCCAGCACCTCTGTAGAGCAGGGCAGCATTGTGACCCCCAGGGGACCACAGTGGTCTTTAGAGACCCAGGAACAAAGGCTGGATTATCTGGAGCCTGATGCAGGTCACTAACCAAGTGCTACAGCCACCAGACTTCACTGTTGCTTTGTGTCTGAGACAGACATGGTACTTCGCGGAATTAAACAGGGGTCTTGGTTATGTGCAGAACTCAAGAGTTCCGTCCTGGAGCTGCTGGCAGACTGTGTTCTGAGGCATGAGGGCTGTTGGCTACGGCTTAGCAGGCTGAGGATGCTTAGCAAGAAGAATTTCTGTGCAACCTAGGGCAGGGATCTCCAGAGCTGGGGATTTGAAGTACATAAAGCCATAGTAAATATGATGTTGTGTTGGCTGCACCCTGCTCTGAGCAAGGAGGTCAGACTGGGGATGTCCCTGCCGGTCCCTGCCACCCTATACCCAGGGCTGGAACAACACCCAGGGACTGCATGTGCCTGTTCAGCACCAGGGAAACAATCCCTTTTCTCTTTTCACTGTTGGAAATGTAGAGCTCCAACTGCTGCCATTTCACCCCTCGGGGTCACCCATTGTCCTGGACAGTTCGACTTCACTTAATGGCCCTCTGCCCTGACCTGCAGCTGGGGAGTTGGGGGACCAGCTGTGCACTTAAGGCGGCGTCAGGGACGTGTTCTGAAGAGGATGCCCGTGATCTGGGCAGGTCCTGGGAGGAGAAGTGCCTGGACCCACCACTGGATGTGTGATGGGTCTCTCCCTTGTTCCCCTGATCACACCTAAGCCTCTCCCGCTACAGCTTCCCTGCAAGAATGTTTCCCTTCTTTCGTGCTTGCCGTGAAAATAAAACACTACAAAAAGAAAACCTGTAGGAACTGATAAACTCCGTTTACCCACCCAGATAGCATCGGCTCCAAAGAGCCAGCTGGTGCGGGCTGTGCCAGGTCCGGTGCATGCCAGGGCTGCCCGAGCTGGGCAGTGACGTCCCAGCCTTTCTGCTGCCCCCCGACTGCCCCGTCAGCCTTCGCCGGTGCCAAGTGCGCAAACCAGGGCTGATAGCACAAGGCAAAGGTCTCCTTGGCGTCACCTTGGCGAGGTGGCAGAGCCTGGGGCCACCCAGCAATGCCTCTCAGTGCTGCAGGCTGCACCAGCACTCGAGGCTGCTCCTTCATTGCCTGCACCTACGTTTAGGAATTTTGGCACTTCCCTCTGGCTGTGCTCTGCATTTGGGGCAGAGCCTTTCTGCTGAGCTCTGACTCGGAGCACTGGCAGGAATCCTGTGCCCCACCCTGGGGTGCTGCACCCTCTCCCGCCTCCCAGGCATTTCCCCAAGGACTCAGCTGCTGGACGAAGGGCCAAGATCTGCACAGATACAGGAGTTTTGAACCCTGAGGTGTGGGTGAAGATTACTTCATTAGGGACAACAAAGTCCCTTGCCTGCTCAGCAAGTAGCTGCTGTATGGGCTGGAAACTGGGATATTCCAAGGTGTACACTGAGAGTATATCCCCATTTAGGTCACTGAAAATGCGGGGTGATGGAAAATCTTTGGATGTCCATGTGGAAACGTGCCATGCCAGGCTCGGTCAGTGGATGCTGCCTGTTGGCACAAGGTGGCAGCCCAGCCCAGCTTATTTTCAGCAGCACGTTTGCGGGTGAACCTGGGCCCTGCCGCGACCTGCCCCTGCCCCCCAAATCTGGGGCGCATGTCCCACCCACGGGGCGCTGCCCTCACCCTGCCAGGGGTCAGATTACACGAGGGACAAGTCCTGCTGTGTGGGGCAGCCCTGCCCATGGGCACCCAGGTGTTGCATTTTGGCTGTCCTGGCTCCGCTGTACCTTCCCTCTAGTGAGGAGATGAAGGGACTAGGGACATGCTGGTGGGCAGCAGTCCTTCAGCTCCTGGACTAGAGAGGGCTTGCGGTGAGACCACACCAGTTACACAGCTGCTACCAGAATCTTCTTTCAGGGGTTTTCTGAGCAAGAAGAAGCAATGTAAACGTGGGGGAAATTAGGCACCACAGCAAAAAGGAATGAGAGATTCTCCTCTGCCCTCTTTGGAGAGCAGGAACACACTGGAGTTTATGATAATCAGTCCAAGGTGAGGGTGTTACAACACATTTAGACTGTTCATGGACTTCTCACCCTGATGTGCCCATGTACCTCCAGTAAAGGGATGCAGAGACTTCTTAAAAAATCTGGATGCTGTGGGGACTCCACTGTTTTGCCATCAGTTCTTACCTCTTGGTGTCCACTGTATTTCCTTATCCTATTGCTTCCCTCTGAGTATGGCAGGTTGGAGGTTGGTTTGGGCCTGAAATTCCCTGTGAATATGTTCAATGATACAGCTGTGAGGAGGCATGGCAGGTTCCCTTTTCTTCCCTTGATATGTGCTTGCCCTGCAGGTGCATTTTTGAAAGAATAAGACCTGTGAAGTTCCTGACATGAGATTGTTCAGGGGATCTCCGTGGTGGTGTCTGGCTTTGTTTTGAGGTTAATGCATGTCTCTGGAGCAGCAAAGCTGCTGTTTGTGCATGCATTGCTGGACTGACTCTGTTTTGATGTGCATCCTTTAACATTTTTGTTTGCTCATCTGTAATGAGGACACATGAAAATGCTGTTGATGTGATAGACCTTGTTAGAGGCCTTCTTAGAGACTGACTTACATTTCCTTTGGGTTTACAGTCAAATCTCATGCCAGACCTGTTTATGCCTTGTTTTCATCATCATCTGAGCCTTGACTTCCTAAGGCAGAGAGCTGAGCACCCCCAACCCTCTGTTTTCAGAGGGTCCCACTTTCCTGGTGCTTCACCCTTATCTTAAATTTTTTTTTTTTTTTTTGGATAGGGGCTGCCTCTAGCTTCTGTAGAAACCTCAGGCAGAAATATGTTTCTCTGAGCAGTTGATCAGATTCCTTCTGTGCATCTTAAGCTCATCTGCATCTCCATTTATAGAGGAAACCAGGTCAGAAGGAGCCCTTAGTGCTGTAGGTCAGATCTCAGTAACCTGGTGTAGTAGAAGGTGTTCCTGACTGTGGCAGGGGGATTGGAATGAAATGATCTTTCAGGTCCCTTCTGACCCGATCCATTCTGTGATTTTATGGTCTGAAGGAGGGGCTGCCAGCATTATTTGGGTGGGCTGGGCAGCAGCAGCAAGCTGCTGGACTTCCAGAGTGCCTTCCAGAGCATCCAGAAAAATTCTGTCTGAGCATCTACCTGCATACGACTACTCAGTGTGTTCATATGTGCAAACACACCCAGCACCACAGTGTGGGCATTGCTGCACTTGGGGGGCAACACATGGCAAGAGAGGATAAATATCCCTGCCCCAAATCACAGCTGCTCATGGCCTGTCACCTCTGCTTTGTGGGCTGGGACCCTCCCTAAGGTTTCAGCATGCTGCATGTAGGCAGGATGGGAGCTGCTGGCTGGTTTGCTGGACAGAGAAATGCCCACACCGGCTGTTATTTCTGTCTTAGCTTTTCTCACCCAAAGGAACATTTGGGAACAAACTGCTCTCAGACTGGGTCTTTTCAGCTCCCAGTGCTTGGCTCTGCCCCTCATGCCTGTCCTTCATTTCAGTGAATGCACTCAATCCCTCACCAGGCTCTTGGGAGGATTGAGAATTAAACGATGCAAAAATCCCTGCCAGCTGCCCGCGTGGGGCTCTCGGATGAGACTCACCGGCTCAGCGCGGGCGGGTGCACAAGAAACGAGGTCATGGCCACAGGGGAGGCAGGAGCCAGGGCTCCCAGCTCCAAACACCACAGCTGCCCCATTCCAGGAGCACCTGCCAGGGTGCAGATCCCTGGTACTGTGCTGGAGAGGCACAAGGGGGCTCGGTACCTGACTAAAGCCCTTGCATCCATGGGCTTTGCATTACACTGCAAGGATGCTGCAGCCATTCTGGCAGTGACAGCAAGGTTTGGGAAGTGGTTTTGGGCTCTCTGAAGAATTTTCCAGCCTGGATGACCCACCTCCATATCTTTTACACTTAGATCTGGAAAAGTGAAAAAGCCCAAAAAGAAAGCTCCCCTAAGAGAGCTGGTTTGATTTTAGGTCAGAGAGAAAAAAATTACACCCCATATGTGATGTAGTACTGATAAAACATAGATTCACAGAATAAGATGAATTGGGACCCACAAGGATCCACAAGGATCATCAAGTCCAGCTCTTGGTTCTGCACAAGACATCCCTAAGAATCACACTACATGCCTGAAAGCATTGTCCAAATGATTCTTGAGCTCTGTCAGGTTTGGTGCTGTGACTACTTCCCTCAGGTGCCTGTTCCAATGCCCAGCCATCCTGTGTGTGAAGAACCTTTTGCTGATATCCAACCCAAACCTCTCCTAACACAACTTAAGGCCGTTCCTTTGGGTCCTGTCACTGGTCACCACAGGATAATGATCACTCAAGTGACAGGTTATGTCAGTTTATGCCACTAATTGAGTCCTTAGTTCACCATCTTCAAGCTGTGGAGGCCAAAAAGCACATACAGTATAGTTCTCATCAGCAAAGCTTTCCAATGTGAATGCCCAAGGGCCAGGGGAGGAAGAGATCACAGCTCTCTCATTCCAGGTACAGATGGCTGCACTGCAGTGGGAGGCCCTTGGCTACTTTTGGGGTACCCATCCCCACGCTGTGCTCTCTAAACACGCTCTGTTTCCAGGAAACTGTTTCCAGGAGCTGGCTTCTTGCCCCATCAGGACTGGCTCTTTTTCACCTCTGCTCGCTGCAGCTGGAATAAACACACACAGGGAAGCAGACGGGTTCATGTAGCTCTCACAAAAATGTTGCTCGGCAGCCTTGCATCCACTTTAATGCTGAATGGGTGAGGGAAGGAAAGAGGATAATGTTCATGAATTAAAGTTACAGCCCTTTCCTCCTCTGCTACTAATCCCTATTCAGATTTAATCAGACAAAGAGTCCTCCTGGTCTGAGCTATTGCAGCAACAGCCTGCTCCAGAGGGGCTGTGCCTCAGCAGCTGTTGTGCCAGCTCACAATGAAAGCACAAATGTGGCTTTGAGAAGTTGTGATCTGAAACACGGCAGCAGGCAGAAACAATGCCAAGGGGCATTGAGAAAAATGTCAGCCAATGCCACATGGATCTGCACCCAATAGCTGAGCTAACCAGTCAGGTTACATTTTGGGAGTGCTGCAAGAGGAGTGAAGGGATGCTGAAAACCCCAAAGATGACAGACAGGCAGTGGAGAACTGGGAGAGCTGGATGAAAAACACAGGAGGTTCATGTGGTTTCTCTTTAGGACTGTGTCAGCCAGATGGGTCCAACATTTGGCCGGGAAAAGATCCTTTGCCATGGAGTTCAGAATAGCTCAGATGGGAATTTGAACAGACTCATTCGTGTGAGGGGAGGGGGAAAGAGTAGTGGTGTTCTGAAGGAAGGCTCCGCAGGACCTTGGTCAGGATGACATGGTTTGAAGTTGACATATTGGTTATGGCCTGAAAAACTGGCAGGATATTAATTCTGTACTCCACCATGGAAGGACATCATGAATATGAAGAGCTTTGCTCTAGCTGAGTTGAACTTGAGGCCACAGGATACATCCATAAGGAGCAAATTGTAGGACATCAAGGTTTGTTTTGGACAAAGAAATCTTTGTCTGGGACAAAAAAAAATCTGTGAGCATGATGCTGTATGAGGTGGTGCCCATAGTTAGAGGAAAAGCTTTAGATTCATCTCTTCTGACATTTTCCTCCCTCTGAGCTATGGTCCCTGGGCTTCCTTAATGGTCAGTGGAGAAAAAGAATTTTTTCAGGGCACCTAACCTAGTTTGAATATTCTCTTCAGGGTGAAGAAAACTGTTATCAGTAAGTGTTTTCATGGATTTTCAAGAGAGACACAGTGGGAAGAGCTCAGAGACAGACACCCAGACTGCAGACATTTGCATTTGCAAAGCTAAATCCTGACCTAGAGGGAATGTCACAGAAGCCTAGGGGCATTCCTGTTCTGAAGGACACTCTGAGGGAATGAGCAATGAGGACACAAAACACTGAATCTGATGGAAAACAGGGTCCCCAGGAGAAAAGTGTGGTCAATGATCCAGAGGTGACAAATCAGAGAGGACAAAGCATCTGGTCACCCTATAACACTGGAGCAGGACTTCAGTAGGTCAAAGACAGGACTAGAAAATGTTCTCAGGACCTCTGCCAAGGAACAGAACAGTTCACAAAATCATAGAATCACAGAATATGCTGAGTTAGAAGGGACCCACAAGGATCATTGAGTCCAATCCTTAGCCCTGCACAGGACACCCCAAGGGTCATACCATATGCCTGAGAGCATAGCCCAAAATTGTACAGGTTTGCACAAAGCCAGTGTCAGGATAAAGCCAGCTCTCCTGCTTTTGTTCCATGGCCAAGGCACTGGCATACCCACACCTGCCAAACAGCAAAAGCTGCCTGAGTGGTGGTACAAGCACTCAAAAATTCTCAAAAATGTAAAAATTATGAAGCTGAAAGCATCCAAAGCTGACGACTTTGGAATAAGGTGCAAGGACAAGTTTTGAGAAACCCCTATGTGCCGAGGGGAAGTCCTTTGTCTTTGTTTGATTCTGTAAGAGAGCTGCCAGCTCCCAGCTGTGCTGCTTGCTTGGCTTTTGGCCAACACTCCGGAGTGCCCCCCCTTTCCTTGCTGCTGGGAGGGGCTCCTGGTTTGGCTGATGGCCCAATGCACACCTAAAGCATGAGAAAAGCTCTGCCCTTCCTTACAGAAAGATGGAAAATAGTACAGATGGCAGCTCCCACCATCCCCACATCCAGATGTAATTAGTACTAAAACTTAGTGCCTAAGGGGTTGGCTTTAGGGCATCCTGCTGTTGTATGTTTTGGTCTGTGAAAACTCACTCTGCCAGCATGGAATTGGTGAGGCCACAGGGAGAAACTTCTGCTAAATGACACCAGAACTGGGCAGTTTTCTGGTAAATCCTCAAATTACAAGCAGCCTCCAAGAAACAAATTAGGTTCAACTTACGAGGCTCCTGGATACCTCCAGCTACTCAAACCTTCAGATCCTGCAGGGAAACATGCCCTTTATTGCTGCTTGGTGTTGTCTTAGCAGAACTTTGCACGAAAAAGCAGAACGTGGGCTGCTCAGTAGTTTGATAGGAGACCTCTAGAGAAACTTGTCTGCCTTATAGAAAGGTGTATTGAGATTGGGATGCTTTTCTTCTACATCTGTGCTGTCTCTGTAGGGTATCTAGTGCCAAAATATCAGTGGTTTTTTTGCAGTCAGGCTTGTGATGGATGCTGCCTGCTGCCATCAGCCTGAGGAACTGGGTTTTCCTCTGTGGATGTGTCAGCCAAGGCTTGGCTTTCAGGAGCTTCTGGATGCAGAATACAGTACCAGTGTCACCATAAGGGAACTGGAGGTGAAGCTGGCTGGATGAGAGCTGCAGACTAGAGGGGAACTGCTGAGTATGCGAAGCGGCAGACAAAGGATAAAAATCCTATGACAGAAATAAAAGTTGCTTTACCTTGCCTCTTTGTGAGACTTCAGCATTTTTGTATGGCACAAGTAGTCCATGGTACATAACTGGCTGGCAATGAAGAATAAAAAGGCAGGAAAAAATTATGGTATCTGACCAAAATTTCCTGCATTTTGCATGCTGACTTTTCTTTGATTTGTGTAGTTGCAAGTCACCATTTTCCAAGCAGAATTTTCCGTGTTAATGCATGTAGCTCTGAACATAAAAGCAAACAGCATCTGGAAGCAAACTACTTAAAACGAGTGCCATTAAGAATTTCAATCTGGAAACCACAAAATGATCCCTAGCACATGTAAATGACTCTGCCAATCTGCTTCTTTCCTACCCGCTAAGCATGACAATGACACTATTTTTCTTTTCTTTTCGTGGTTGGGGGTCTTGCTGCTTACCTCAGCTTTATGATCTGGCTCGAATCAGCATCTCCCTGACAGAGAGAAGGCAGGAATGCTCCCACTACCACAGGCCACACACAGGCACTACCATCCCAAAGGAAAGCTGTGTAAAGTGAAGCCATTCGCAGAACCACAGAATCCAGACAACCCCATTGCTATGGGTAGGAACACCTTTCACCAGACTAGGTTGCTCAGAGCTCCATCCAACCTGGCCTTGGACACTTCTAGGGATGGGACATCCATAATTTCATTAGGCAATCTGTGCCAGGGCTTCACCATCCTCATAGTAAAGAATTTTTTTCTAATATCTAATCTAAACCCACCCTCTTTCAGTTTGAAACCATTTCTCTTTGTTCTGTCACTGCATACCCCTGTAAAAAAATACCTCTCCCTTGTTCTTGTTGGCTCCCTTGAGGTACTTGAAGGCCTCAATGAGGTCATCCCTAAGCCTTTTCTTTTCCAGGCTGAACAATCCCAACTCTCTCAGCCTTTCCCCACAGTAGAGGTGCTCCATCCCTTGGTGGCCTCCTCTGGGCTCACTCCAGCAGGTCCCTGTCCCTCCTGTGCTGGGCCCCAGCTCTGGATGCTGCAGCTGGGTCTCAGCAGAGCAGAGCAGAGGGGCAGAATCCCCTCCCTGCCCTGCTGCCCACGGGGCTCTGGATGCAGCCCAGGACACGTTTGGCTCTCTGGGCTGGGAGTGCCATGGCTGGGCTATGTCCAGCCTCTCACCCCCAGCACCCCCAAGTCCTTCTGGGCAGGGCTGCTCTGTTTGTTCCACAGCCTGTGCTGGTTCTCCAAGCTCTGGCAGCATTTAGTCTCCCATTGGCAATGGAAACAGCCTTGATAATGACTAGAAATCCTAAAACCACCAAATAATTTAGAGACGGGCTCCGTAGGGAAGAGTAATAGCATATGCAAAAGGTTACCTAATCACAGTCTAATTATCCAACTGGAATTTGGCCAGGATGCTGAGACAAAGAGCAGTACCCTAAAGAAAGAGTTTTAGGGTCTCTGGTGAGTGCACACACTTGGGATCTTGTACTCTGTACTTGGCTTTGTACACTTAACAGAAATTGTGGAGGGGCAGAAAGCATGCCTGGTGCTGCCAAAAAACCACTCTGGGGTAAGAAAATGATATTGCAGGTAGGTTATTTCACAGCCTCATACTTCTAGAAATTAGACAGACACCTCTGCCTTCCAGCAGCTCTTAGATACCCCAACAATTAACTGGAAGGGACAGCTTTTGGTTCAGATGGTGGACCCTGGCTTTAATCCTCTTCTGGGTATCCCTGTCATGATCCTATATCAAGTTATATTGATGGATGTCACTACAGACTGTGTGGCTCCAGTGCCCAGATTTGAGAAACTTCACAGATAGGTAGAGGGAATGGCATCTCAGCAGATTGGAAAAGTTTGTTTCCCATAGGTGATGGAAGGCTAGACCTCCAATCCCTGCTACACCACTCTGCTTTCCACTGCTGCACCTGACCTTATCTCAGTGGCATTACTGTGTTGCTGCCTTTTCCTCCAGGATTGTTTTACTTTTGCTTGTGTCCCTTTCCTCAGTGACAATCACTAGTTTCTTGCACAAGGCAAGACCTGGCAAACTCAAGCCAGTTAAAGTCATTTATTGATTCCATGCTTTGACTGTAGGCTCTGAGAAGTTCCAGATGAGCCCTTCTCAGGCAGATGGGAAGAGATGAGGAAGAAGAGAAGCAGGGAGGGAAATAACAGCCCTGGCATCAAGCAGGTGCTCTTCAGAGTGGAAATGGGGGTTGAGGGTGTCAGTGGCCCCTGCTCCTTCCCTTTGAGTGGGTTCAGATTCAGACAAGTCTCCCAGGTTTGCCAAGGAATGGCTGTGGAGTCATGGTGTGCTGCTGCGGCATTGTAGTGAGACCCAGGGCTGCCCCATCACCCCACATTTCCAATCCAGGGACCAGGGACTGCTCACCCTCCAGCTTTCACAGCTTCCTGCCAAGGCAAACCACGACTGTGGCAGGATCCTTGCAGACCCCTTATCACAGTGGCAATGTTTAAACACCCTATCTGTCCCAGGCTGTTTCCCTCCAACCTTTGCTGATTTTCCTAAGCAACTTTATGTAACCAGCTGGGCTGGATTTCCATGAGTGCAGAGCAAAGGCTTATTGACCTTGTTTGCTGTTTTATGATAGAAAAGAAAGTTGGAAGAGCAGTATTTTCCTCTCTCTCTCTCTTTTTTTTTTTTTTTAATTACATTTCATTTCTTTTTATCCTTGGCTCTCAGGAGAAGCTCAAAGAACTCAGGGATGATGTCTCTTCCTATTGCAACATAAAATGATAATATCCAGCCCAAGAAACACAAGAAATTTGTGATTGCTAGCTACAGTTTTGAATTTTGCTTCTGTATTTACATTTTATCAACTTATTTCATTCAAAGATGCAAAATAGTCCCCAAATGATACTCATCCTATTCATAGTGTTTCTGAAAGGAAGATTTATTTCAGTTTTTCTTTCAAGACACCCTCTCAGACCTGCCATCAGAGACAGAAGGTGAAGTTCAGGAACATGGTAATAAAGAGTTATGGTCTATAAAACAACTTCCAGGCTGTAATGCTGCATGTATTGTGACTTATCTTCACCTGCAGTTTGCTCTGTTATTAAGGGAACCATGTCCCACAGCTGCCAGGCACCCTGTATTGTGGACACAGATATGTAAAATCTGAAGAGTCCCTAATTTTTAATTTTTATTGTTAAAAAAAGGAGCTTTGAAGGAGTTACGGGGAAAAAAATAGCAATATGGACAGAGAGATATTTATCAACTACTCGTTGCTTGTCTTACACTGCAGCAATCAGCAGCACAGTGCTAGACATTGCACTAGATCTTAATGAAATGGACAAGCTTCTCTTATTTTTGCATTTAAAATTCTTCTAAAAAGGATTTTTCTAAATCTTTTGGAAACAGGGACAAGAAGGGGAGTGAAAATATGAAGTAGAGAGATTCCTGGTGAACTGGGGAGAACAGAACTGCAAAATGCTTAATTTTTGCACACCCCTTTGAGGAGGTTGATGGCAAAAAGGGTCACAACAGGGCTTTTACTCCATTATTGCAGCTCCAGAAGCCTTGGAGGAGGCTTGCCTACCTGCCTGCTTTCTCCTTTTTCTTCAGGTAGCAGGAAAGCATGGTACACATGCACACTGCTTGAAGTCCAGCACTATGGAAAAGCTTAGCTGGAAGGTTAAACAGCCTTGGTCACTTGGCCTCTGCTACAGGGCTGGTGGCTCTCCTGAACTCTCTGAGTTTGGCCTTTTCCTTCTATGTGCTTTATTCCTCCAGAAAGTAATTTTACAAGAGTACTATAAAAATTAGCTGACAAAAAATATGTTAGATATAAATACAGTTAAATACACTCCCATATTTTCCGTGGGTCTTACCAAGACATTTTTTGTTTTAATGTAGAAACCCCTCTTCTGCCCCTCCTGCTCTTCGGCAGCAGGTACACTATGATTGAAAGTCATGCCAAAGAGGAGAAACTAGGTCGGCTGCCCCACAGGAAAGTGAAAGATACCCAATATTCCTGAGGGATAACTTTTATGCCTGTGATACTCTTTCCTGGAGGTTGACTGACTTGGTGGCTTTTGGCTGTGGTGTTGGGATGGTGATGCCAGTCAAGCAAGCAGAGGAAGATACTCTTTCCTGGAGGTTGACTGACTTGGTGGCTTTTGGCTGTGGTGTTGGGATGGTGATGCCAGTCAAGCAAGCAGAGGAAGATACTCTTTCCTGGAGGTTGACTGACTTGGTGGCTTTTGGCTGTGGTGTTGGGATGGTGATGCCAGTCAAGCAAGCAGAGGAACCCTCTGTGGTCTCACGGTGCTTCACCCTCAGAGCCGATTGCTTCTGCTGTGTTTGCCAACAACTCCAGCTTTGACAAATAGCTCATCTTTTATGTCTGACAAAAGTTCATCTTCAAAGAATAAAGACTACTAAAGTAAGAGAAAAACTACTTCCCTAGGTTCCTCTGTTGAGGAATAACCTTCTGCACTGCTGAAATATCTGCTAATGTGAACAGAACAGTAACTGAAGACACAGCTGTAAGGCAGGAAACAAGCCTAGGTGGGGTAAGGGGGTTTTGCATCTTGTCAAGTTACAAGTGACTACTCTTGGAAAGAAAAAATATCTGATTTACTTAAAATAAAATATTTATTGACTCCCATTTATGAGGGAAGCCATGGCACAATTTAGGCATGAATGCAGTCAAAGAGGAGAATGGAACAGCAGAATAGGTGTCACCTGTTCCTGTAGAATCAGAAGGTAACCATCTCACAGGACTCCATAGATCTGTGTAGCTGATCTGTGGCACCTAGACCAGGCAATACTGGCTTTATCCTGATGTGACCAGCTGTGCACAATACATGCCATTTATACTTGAGAAGTGCTAACTCAAACTGAAAATAATAAACACAAATAATACAGCCAGAAAAAGGAATCTCTAGACTTCTTGGGGGAAAAAATGCCCTTTTTTAACTCTGAAAAAGCAAAATTAAAATATGAAGTTGCTGTTTCATGCCTAAATATCAGAAAAATGGAAACACTATTTTAACTGGAAGGTGAAGCTGGCAGAGTGATGAACAGCAATGAGTATATTGGGATGCTGGAATAGCAGTAGCAATTGGAATTGCCGTAGCAAATACCCAAACTGCTTGTAAAGGAGACAGAGCTGGGGAAAAGGGTCAGTGTGACTGTAGGAACAGGGGTTCTGATTCCAGGGGTCTCCTCAGTCCTGTGTCCCATATCAGTATCAGACTGCTAGACAGTGAGTATGTGTTTTATGCTTTATTTGCATTTTTGGCTAAATGCAGCCAAGAATAAATTCTGCTCCAAGTACTGTATTTCTGCTGGTCAGAATGATCCTTTCAGCCTAAGGCAGAGGTTTTCAGGGCACCTGAGCATCCTTCAGCTTGTGGCTATGCTAGGAGATTAACAGCGTGTCCACCAGGACCAGGGAAGTGATTGGGCCACAGTACCAACTGGTGATACTGGTGACACCACACCTTGTGTCCTGTGTCCAGTTCTGGGCCCTTCAATTTAAGAGGAACATTGAGGTGCTGGAGTGAGTCCAGCTGGAGCTGGGAGAGGGTCTGGAGTTTGAGGAGGAGTGGATGAGGGAGCTACGGGTGTTTAGCCTAGAAAAATGAGGCTCAAGGTGACCTCATCTTTCTGATAAGAGTGGTGTTGCTCTGATAGTGACCTGAAGGGAGGGTGTAGCCAGGTGGGGGGCAGTCTCTTCTCCCTGCAACCAGGGACAAGATGAGAGGACATATTCTCAAACTCTTTGAGGAGAGGTTTGGTTTGGACATTTGGAGGAATTTCTTCACAGAAAAGGAGACTAAGCACTGGAATGGGCTCCCCAGGGTGGTGGTAGAGTCACTGTCCTTGGAGGTGTTTAAGGGAAGACTGGACATAGCCCTTTGTGCCATGGTCTGGTTGACACGGTGTGTTAGGCCATAGGCTGGACTTGATGATCTCAAAGGTCTTTTCCAACCTAACTGATTTCATGATTCTGTGATTCTGTGATACCTGCTTTTGGGAAAGCTGCAATAATTGCACTGTGCATCCTGGCTCGATGAGGGATCACTGGCAGACAGCATCAGTCCTAGGATGCTTGATTAGATCCCATGGAATTATCCCTTTTAGGGGTCTCCATCTCACACAGACCCTGTGTTGCTGGCTTTGCTGCTCACTGCTTGGACAAAGACCCACACTACACGTGTGTAGCTCTGGGTGTATAATCCTACTGTATTGCCCAAGGACAAATTGCCTCAACATGAACAAGAAATGCCATGTTTGGGATGCTTGGGATAATTGTATGAGAAATGGGTTCAGTTCTATTAACTCTGCCATGAGCAGTTGAAAGACTTTTCTGCAGAGCAGCTGTAATTGAAAGATCAGTTCCCATGGAAGCTGCTCTCATGTAGAGGGTTTTTTCCCTGAGATGAAAGGATCCCTCTTGCCTCTCCAGCCTTTTGAACATGCATTTGTAATCTAAAAGCTGGCAGATCTCTTTGTGCTGTTTTAAATGGTTAAGCAGTGACAGTGTCCATGCATCTCATCATCCCTAGTGTATTTATAATCAGGACACCCTTTGCTACCGCCTTCCTTAGAGAATTATCACCACCTCCATTTTGTGGGTGGAGAATTAAGGCACAAAAACTGAAGCCTACCCAAGTGGTCATGCTGTGCAAGGAGGGAAGCTAAATGGCTGCAGAGAGTTCCTGAGCATGCCAGAAGCAAAAGCTCAGTACAGGGACTTCAGTGGGCGCAGTGGTGGGTTGGACAGGTCAGCTGGAGGGGCTCTGCTTCAAGAGGCGATTAAAGTTAAGCTACTGATTAATGCCTCAAATTTTCAGACCACTGTCACTTCCAGATGTCATTAGTTTTTAGGAAAGGACAAGACTGCGACTCTGGGAAGAGGATGTTCCAAGATGCAGCCCAGTCTGGCTGCTTGTTTGGTGGGGGCTGCTGCCTTGTCCGCCTTGCTCTCCTACAGGTGCAGAACTCCTATCCATTACCCAACCTTTAACTTTTTTGGAATATTTTTGAGAATTAAAAGCAACACTATAGTTCATATATAATTGAGAGGATGGCAGACTGCTTCCCTGTCCATTTCAGGGCATGTCTGTGGTGTTTTTTAGCTAGTGCACTGACTATAAGCTGCAATCCATTCCAGAGAACGGTGCATTTCAAGATGCTGTTCAAATGTGTCCTGCACAGGTAAAACACCCCACAGGGTTGTGAAAGAGATCATGTTGTCCCCTAGCGGTTGTGCAAATATTACATTTTATTAATAAAGAAATTGATCAAAAATACCAGTGAAAGCCATTTCAGTAGCCTGTTATTTTACAACAAAATAAATCTGAGGGCTGTCTCCCAATATCAGAGTATCAATCAACTGCTTAGCCTATATTCAGCACTGAATTCCTGCCCAACGTCATAAGATAAATTAAAAGCTTTTTTTCTTTATCTTTAAAGCTTAGCCCCAAAAACCAGGTCCGAGGTGATTTTTTTTGTCAGTTGCATAACAACAGTAAAAATGGTTTAACAGATCTAAACCCTTTCATGTAAAATAAAGCCCATGTGTGTTTGCTACACTAACTTTCAGCTTGACCCATTCCCTAGAAATAAATACAAAACTCAAAAATTGCAGAACTAGAAGAGAAGAAGCAAACACAGCTTATGTAGACAGCAAATATAACTATAGTATCGCTCTCTGAACAGGGAAACTACAT
The DNA here is from genome assembly GCA_013397245.1 of Thryothorus ludovicianus. Taxonomy (NCBI): domain Eukaryota; kingdom Metazoa; phylum Chordata; class Aves; order Passeriformes; family Certhiidae; genus Thryothorus; species Thryothorus ludovicianus. The sequence goes on from VZTB01003425.1 coordinate 140,087, forward strand.
CAAATAGGCAGGTATGAAACAGCTGGCAAGCTGCAGTGACTGAAGTATCACCCATTTATTGCTTTCCTATTAAACAGCAGGTGAACTGAGACCAATGGCTGAGGTCTGAGTAGTAGAGAAAATTAACTCTTGCTCTGCAGGGAGTAAAAAAATCAGGTGTCACTTTGGAGTCGAGAGAAATGTCTCTGTTTTGTTTGCAGAGTACCTTTTGTTGTTCAGGAAGGCAGATAATCTCAGTGTGTATGGAAGTTACTGTAGTGTGCTCGCTGCATTGCTTTTCTTCCTTAATTCAGCAGAATTTACCAATAAAAAAAGCACATTGCTGATGGAGTGTGCTGCCTGTGCTACCAGAACACACTGTCAGCTGCACAGTTTAGATCTGGTCTGCTGCAACAGGTTTTAGGGCTTTGCTTCTAGTTAAGCATTTGTGAACCTGGCATTCCCTTTTGTGTATTTTTAGAAACAAACTTGGAAAGATCCATCATGTTTAATAGCTTGAGAACAGCACAGAACTTGGTTTCTTTTCCCCTCTCTTCCTACTGCAACTTACCTATCACTATTTTTGTATTTATGACAACAATGTCCTGAGAAAGAACTAGAAACAATAATAGAGCAAGATCCATTGGAGAGTGTCACTTCAGCTGGAAAAACATAAGGAAGCTGATTTCAAAGAGCAAGCGTAATTTAGAAAAAGGTAACTCCACCTTCCAAAAGTTCTGCAGCAGTGACTTCATCCTTTTTCCAGCCTATCTGAGATGGAAAGGAAAGGAAAGATGGACAGACACGCAAGTACAAATGATTTCTTTTGATTAGACAAAGTCTGGTAAAACATTTGCGTCTAATTAGACCTCAGAACTGCAGGGAAATCATAATGTCTGTGATAATCCCAGCATTTACTGTTACTATTGGTGGTAAGAGATCTCATCCTAGCTACAAGACACTTAATTGCCATGCTTGCTAATAACACTTTACTACGTTTTGAAAATGCATATGACCTTATCTGCCCTTGATGAGATAATTTCCCTATTCTGCTAGCATTTACAAGCTGTGGGCAAGAGAGGGACTTGCTGTACCAGGTGCCATGTGACGCAGTCTGTGACAATTACAGCCTCGAATGTTTTAATTTTTAAATTAGGACAGGCAGAGCAATGGGGCCCAGGAAAGGGATGAGAGCACTCATAATGAGGTTGTGTGGTTGTGGCAGAAATTAGCTTATGCACAGTTCAAAGGGTTTTATTTGCAACAAAGCTGCAAAGAAGACAGGAAAGGCAAGGCATCAGGACAGCTCAGGGACCCCTGTGCACACCTTTTGCTGATGAAAAGCTCTGAAGAAATGCAAAGGGGCAAGAGAAATCTGAAAAGGCTGCAATCTGGGACTCTACCCTGAGACACATGGGTGATAAATAGTAATGGACTTTACAGAGCAAAACACAAACTTCCCTTCAAGTTATCTGCAAAGTTAGTGGGGTGCCCAGTTCACAGGTGGGGCAGGCTTGGATGGTGTACTGCCAAAATGCAGAGTCTGGTGTGTGGGAGCTCTTACAGTCTACTGCTGCTACATGTGATGAACACACAGAGAAATAAAGCAGAGCTTTTGAGGAGTCTAGCAGCATTTCAGCAGCACTGAAGCCACTTCGGGGCAAGGAGAGGAAATTTCTTCCCTGGTTGCCTCAGTCCTGGCACTTGCAGCTCCCTCCACTGACAGTTCCCATTCACACTGTTAAATGGAAGTGTTCCCAGTCCCTTGAGTCTGCCTTTGGTAACACCCTCAGCACACAGTCTGGTCGATTGTTTGCAGGAATATCATGGTTTATCCTTACAAGTGGGTCCTCTTGGTATCTCAGAGATACGTATGTTTTTGACAACTCCCTTACTGATGCACTTCTGGGCAGCAAACATAAGGGCAGAAAAATCTGCTGTGCAGAAACTAAATTTCCCTTGTCTAGGTGTCTAGGTGGGAAGGTTGGTTGTCTTTGAAACACCCAGCTAGGAGTCTTGTCCTTCACACTCTGTGAAGACTTTGGAGTTGTTCTAAATATTAATGGAAGAGCAATCACATTATATGACATCTTGCAGTTGAGTTTCAATTTCAGAAATTATTTGCTGGATCTTCTGTTTGGAACCAGAAGCACAATCTGCAGCGTTATGGCTATTTATAGTTTGGAATGAAGCAGCACAAAAAGCATTAGAGGCAATCAGAGAAAACTGCTAGAACTGGGCTCAAGGGAAACCACCTCAGGAGGTTCTTTCTGCAACAGGCAGCTGACCTGCGAATTGCTCAATCAGAAGATGAGGATGCAAACTTTGGAGGGGTCTGAGATAGGGCAGGTAAGCAGAGAGACATTGGGTATAGCCAATCACACAAATATATCAGGTTCTGGAAACTGCCAGAGCTTGGCCATTGTAGCTGGAAGGGTATTGAGGGAGAGCTTTAGGACACAGTAATCACATCTGCTTGTCCTGCTTCTCCCTAAGTGCTGGCTTATGGCTTTTTCCATGTGGAGGGATACAGATGGCTGTTGCTGTGCATCAGTCCAGATTCTTCATCATCAGCTGAGCTCCTCCATCAGCAGTGGACGTGGGGAAGGTCCTTGAGGGAAACCATATGAGGAGTGGCTGAGGTCACTTGGCTTGTTTATCCTGGAGGAGACTGAGGGGAGACCTCACAGCAGTTTACATCTTCCTCAGGAGGGGAAGCAGAAGGGCAGACACTCGTCTCTTCTCTCTGGTGACCAGTGACAGGACCTGAGGGAATAGCCTAGAGTTGAGTCAGGGGAGGTTTTGGTTGGATTTAAGGATAAAGTTCTTCACCCAGAGGGTGGTTGACCACTGGAACAGGCTCCCCACGGAAGTGGTCACAGCACCAAGTCTGTCAGAGTTCAAAAAGCGTTTGAACAATGCTCTCAGGCACATGGTGGGATTCTTGAGTTGAGCTGTGCAGGGCCAAGAGCTGGACACGATGATCCCTAAGGATCCCTCCCAAACTCAGCACATTCCACAATTCTTACCCTAGCACACCAGAGCCTGTCCGAGCACAGGACAGGTGTGAAACCCTCCAGCGACGACACATGCAGGGCGTTCCTCCTCCATTGAGTTCCCCCACCTCTCGGGAGTGAAACAAAAGCCCGAACACAGAAGGGGCTAAGCGGCAAAACCCCCGTGGCCGCGGAGCCCGCGGGCTCCCCCTCACGCGTCCGTCGTCACTCGGCCCTGCCCCGGCGGGACGGCCCCGCCCCGGCTGAGGCGCCGCCGCCGCCCGGTGTCCGCGGGGCGGCATGAGGAGAGCCNGGGGGGCGGCATGGGGAGAGCGGGGGGCGGCTGCCGGGGCCGCCATGTCGCTGCTCTGCGTGCGAGGTGAGCGGGGCGGCGGAGCGGGGGGACACGCCTGGGCAGGGCTTGGCTTTGTCCTGGGTGAGGTGGGTTTCAGCCTCCCTGGAGCGCGGACGGGCGTGCCGGTGCCTCCCGGCTGAGCCGCGGGCGGCCGCGGCCCGGGCCGCCNCGGTGCCGGCCGGGGCGGTCCGGATCCCCGGGGGCCGTGAGGAGCCGTGGCTGACTTTGGGAGTTGGCTCGGACACGAGTTGAATCGCCCAGTGAACGGCGCGGGCAGGAAGCAGGCTGCTGTCACTCCGTACACTCGCCTTACAGCGTGCATTGTTATTTCACATACATTCCTAATTACCTCCTCATCCTGCTATTGAGCTGCGTCCCCTTGCTGAACAGGTTGCGGGAAGCCGGCACTTTCTCTGCGTAGTGGGTTGTAGTGCTGTCTCCGGCTTCCCACTTCTTGCTGCCTTGTGCTAAAATATAATGATAAAGAAATCTCCGGGGGAAACCATCTGCCAGGGCTCACGCTACTGGGACGTGTCTCCCTGCACTGAGCGCCGTGGTCATAGGGCGTCCCCGAGCGCAGCCGTGCCCTGCGGCTTAGAAGTGTAGTTTTAATGTTCTCAGCTCCTTTGCCAGGAATGATAAAAAAACTGGCACTGCTGGCAGTTCAGCTCTTCTTTCACACACCCGGGTTTATTGATAACAGCTCCTCAGCCAGCTGTTCGCCACCCTTTTGAGTCAAAATCCCTGTGTCGGTGATGGTGTTAGATGCCCAGCAGAGCATCTTGAGGTGTGTTATTTTGGGGAGAGCGCTGTTTTGGTAGAGTGTTTTTGAATTAAGTTTCAACCCTTTTATTAAACACGTGTTGTGTTTAAGGGCTTAGGAGAAGTGCACAAGTGCAAAGTTTATCTTAAATATGTTTTTTGTACACTTCTGTGTAAACTGTGAAGGGCAGACTTGTCCAGCCCATATTGAAGGTTTTGCCAAAATCTCTTAGTTGAAGCTGAGTCTTATTAGCTGAAGGATGCTTATATGTGTTACAGGTGTTATTTTATTCTTTTTGGTGGATCATCCTCAAAATGTTTTCATAGTGTCCTTTAAAGAAATGTGGGTTTGATATCACTTGAAGGTGATTGTTGTAAAAATGTATTTACACACCATTCATGAGGAATACTGAAAGAACATGAACTGAATGATTGAGTTGCTGAAAGTGTCTACTCTTTTCAAGGTAAAAGAGTAAACCTTTCTCAAGGTTTATTCTTGGTCTGTAGAGTTTTTGGGACAAAAGCATTTCAGGAGCCTGGAATGATGCGCTCTTCTATTTGATTTATTCTTTGGTTGTGTGAAGAGCTAAAGAAGAAACTTGAGGTGGCTTGTGACGGTGTGTGAAGAATTACTGTGAAAATTGTATCTTTCATTTCCATCTGCTGTGTGAAGACAGTAGAAGACACCAGCGTTCATTTAAATAGATGATACTGAGCAACTTTATTCTAAGATTGCAGAATGTAATCAATTTACTAAACGTCAAGAAACATGTTTTCTGAAATAGGCATGACTGAAAGAATGAGCTGATGAGATCTCACAAGTAGCAACCCTCTAACATGATGTGGAAATATGCTGAGGAGAGCAGACTGAAAAACAAAACAGATACCAGGAGCCGAGACAAAACAACTGGGGCAAGGAAGAGGTGGCTTTATTGTACTTTTTTTTTAAAAGCCCAACAAATGGCACTTTTATTGAATCTTTTACCTTTTCACTGAAATGAACTAATCTTGTTGAGACAGCAGTGAGCTGTTCGTAAGAAAGCTGAAAAGGCTGGGGTTTTTTCCAATTCAAAATGATACATGTCTAAGACTACATGGTAGTGTGGGGTTGGGTGGTGTAGAGCTGAGACTAACAAAGACAACAAAACTCCCCATGGAATAAATGTGGGTGAGTAGGACACTGTTAATTGCATCTGGATTTACATATAAAGGAAAATGTGGAGAAAGCCCTAAGTGTCAGCGTCACAAGAAGCCTGGCAGTCAGAAGGATGGTGTTTTAATTTATTGATATATTTTCCACCCGCCTTGAATTACGCACATTAGTAGTATTTTAATGAATCACTAATCTAAAACAGTGCTCAGTGTTGTGACCAAACATCTCTGAGTGCTGCCTTTGTTCCTGAAAGACCAGCTAGCATGCATGGCTTCTTGATGTATGCTATGTGTTGAGTGCTACATTTTTTTTACCTTCTTGGAGAACAAGTATTTTTTTCTGCAATTGCTTTTTGGTTTTTCCCCCCTTTGTTTATTGGTTTTCATTAGTTATTTGTTTTATTTGTCTGTTTTTTATGTGGCAATTTTTGTTTGTTTCTTTCGTGTGTTTTGTTTTGTTTTGTTTTTTTCCAGAATCATTGAGCTATATCTGCCATAGAAATAGGAAGCACCTGACAGAAAATCCAAGCTCAGAGGAATTGTGAGTCTGGGCTTGTCTGCTACTGCTCAGGGGACGTGTGAAATAAGCCAGTGGTAATGGGCTTTTGTAGGAGCAAATTAAGGGGTTCTTTTGAAGCAGGAAGATATGCAGTGAGTGTAAGTGAAGTGAAGGAGAAAAGAAATCCTGAATATTACATGATTGAGGCTTTTAGGAGACTTCTTCGTATTTTGATTCCACTGCTTAAGTGCAAGAGAGGTTGCATACACTCCTGTTCAGAGCAGCTGTGTCTGGATTATGTCTGATAATCTTCTCTTGGCATGGTTTGCTTTATTAGTTTGCATTTAGCGTTGTATTTGTGAAAATAGCGCATATTAAATAAAACTAATCCCAGGGAAGCAGTCTAGTTTATCACATCAGTCTTGCGTTGTTAACTTTCTTGGCTTTCTCTTGTAACTCTTGATTTTACCTTACATCTCAACTAGATAAAATTTCTTTTCCTGATCTCTCCTGTCTCCTGACTTGGAGGTGGGAATAAATGCTGTCTCAGCACAGCTTGCAGGGGTCACAGCAAAGGGGACCCTGCTGAGGCTGGATCACCCGGTCACTGCCTCTGTTTGTCATTGTCTTGACATGTACTTTATGCCCTTTCACTTGCTCACTTTTATTGCGTGCTTCTTTGTCCCCAGCCCTTGCTATCTCAAGACTGATGGTTTTCTTCTGGTTTTTCTTCTCTCTGCTTCACACCAGCTTAAGCTGTGTCTTCACTGTCACTGTACTCCAAACTGCTTGACCTACCTGGTCCACCTGATAATTATAATGCCAAGGATGTTGGCAGCGGAGTTCTTTCCTCATCCCTGTGCACACATCCCTGTACCTGACTTAGTCCCATGAGGACATAGTGCTTTTGTGTAATGTGCTTTTATCTTGGGACCTGATCCACAGTATCTGTGTGAGATTTGGCTGCCAGAGTTATGTGAGAGAATGACTGGGGTGAGCTCTTGCACTCTAGAATTACAAGTTGGCTGCTTTGTGAAATGACACTGTCTGAAGGTTAGAATGATATTTTTTTCTGTTTGCCTAAATGTTTATCTTGTGCTACTCTGAAGAATTAGAAGAGCTTGTAACATTTTTGTCCAAACAGCTGGAGTGTTGGAATACCACTCAGAGAACTTAACTGTCCATCCCTGTATTGCCTGCAAAATTTGAGTTCCAGTACTGAATTGAACTGTGTTGACACCTAAATGAAAGAAGCAAAGAAGGAAAATGGAAATGGATGCTAATTATAATAGAGATTAAAACATATTCAGTCGTGTGGAGTGCTTAGAAATACCTGTACCTACAAGTGGTCAAGTGTCAAGGAAATGTCCAGGAACTTCTCTTTAAAGGATTTTTTCCCACCTTGAGGTAATGACCTCAACCTACTTTAGCATTCTCTGTAAGACTGAATGCAGTGCTTCCATCTTTCTATAGTGACGGTATTCTGAAATGGTTATAGAATTGAAAAAAACCCTACCCATCCTTTTGTAGGTCAAAATGATGAAAATGAGAATTGGACATTAAAAGTTTTAGCAGAAATGCAAGATTATAACAGTAGGATATTAAAATAACATAATGATTCATTTAGAATTTGCTGTGTGACTATTATGAACTCCCTTTCTCTAGTTATCCTTAGGAAGCTACCAGTGTAGGTAATGTTGGAACAAAATAAAGTGCATTAGAAATTTGGGTAATGAGGCTAAGATAGAAGTGTTCTCTATTAAAAGAGCATTTTTGCGTTGAGAGTTAAATTTGAGATTTATAAAGCTGTAATTGGAGAGAACTTCTAAGATTTCAAACTTACTCTAATGTTCAGTAAAACCTGCAAACCATGTTTGGCTTTTGATGCACGGGTGATCATTTGATTTCCTGTTTAAAATCCTCACTCTTTCAGCTTTGGGCACTGTTACAGCAAGTTTCAACAAACAGTGTGGAATATACTTTTTAAGTATTTAGGGGACTATGAACTGCTTGAAACCTCCCTGTATTTCTCAGGGGGATGAAGAAACAGTACAGAGATGCTTCCTGAATTGGAATAGTGTCTGCTTCCTTCTTGCTCTCATGGTGTACTCTGGGCTGCCTCCTTCAGTCTGGTATTTGCCACACTTAACTTGTTGAAGTTGTTATTAGCATATCTTTTAATATTCAGTAAAGTGCTGCATTTAATCTAAAGGCCAAAAGAACCTAATTTTAAACTCTAACAGTCCAAGATGTAGTTGCAGCTTACACACCAACATGGAAGGTCGAAGCAAATTAAACTGCTTTTTTAAATCCAGGACTTTATTTCAAATACTTGACTTGAATGCATGTGAAATGCATATGTCTGATGGCAAATCATCTTCCTATACATTTTCTTTCAAATTTCTTCCTGCAATTTTTTTTTTTTTTTTTTTGAGCCTGGGGGTCAAATTTTACTGAGTGTTTTGAAAAATACTTTAATTGCTCAGTAAAAGCTGTTCTTGCTGCTCTTCCAAGAGATCTTGAACTGGAGGGATTTGTCTAATATCTTTTTCTCTGTTGGTTTATCTTTCTGGTAATTCCCTGTGTGATCTTGCAAACAGATTTGGGGCTGCTATGAAAGTGTGTAGGATCTTCACTAACTCTACTGGTTAATACCTGACATTTTCTTGGTGTGGAAATGTATGTAAGCAGCTTGCTGTTCTTGCCTCTTTTTTTGGTAGAGCAATTTCTGGAGTCAGGAGATTAAAAAGTTTCTCTTTAGCACTTGAATTTGGTTTTCTTTGGCGCCTTTTTTTTTTTGACCGTACTTCTAAAGTTTGTATAGTACTGAAAATTTCATTTAATATTGTTGTGTTTATCTCATCATTGTTAAATAGAGAACTAAAATCTGCTTTACTTGTGTTGTTGGTGTGTGCTTATGTGTGCTTATCTGTGCCTGCTTTAGCCGCGTTTGCCAAGAGTTTTGCTGAAGTAATGTTTTGCTTGTATGTAAAATTTGGCAGATGCTTTATGTGGTACCGATTCCTATTCTGTGGTGTGTCCTGGGTGTTTGGATCAGCTCTCTTTGCATTTAGCAGGATTTCAGATTTTCTTTTCTCTTAGGCCCTCTTTATACCTGAGTAGGCTGCTGTGCATAATTCTGCTTTTGTTTGCCTCTTGACTGGCGTCAGTGTCCTGCTTGGTTTTGTGTAAATGGCAAATGCCCAGCTGAGAAGGAGTGAAATGTGGCAGGTATTTGGAATGGGAAATGCCTCTGATCATGGCCTGCCTCTCAAGTGGCTGTTTCACTGGATACCCATCATACTATGTCATTTTGCACTTCATTGAGGCACTTCTCTACCCCATGTAAGTTGTGTGTCTCAAAAAATTCCATGTGTATACAGTTTGGATAAGTCTTTCCAAGCTGGCTGAATAGTAAACATGTTTTTTTTCTTCCAGAATTGTAACTCCTTAGATATTTGTCTGAAGTGCTCAATGATCTATAGGTACCTGACCTCCTACATGTGTGCTCTGAGTGTCACCTTGGGTGTCCTGCTCCGTTCTGCTTGGAGCCTCTTTTCTAATCTCTCTGGATGCATTTAAAACAAGGTCACTGGGCTGCAGACTATTTCAACGACATACAAGTGACAGTATTCTAGACCTGATTTTTATTACTTGCACATTGAATACTTAACATTATCTTCGCTTGCCATGGGCTGGAAGTACCTGATCTCACAGGTGCTTGCATGGGGCAAATATTTATGGGATGTTTAGTGCTTTTTCACAGTTAGTGTTTAAATAACTGATGAATTGAGAGGGCAATATCCTTGTTGGTGTTGTTTCTGTATTCAGATTTTTTATTAAGTTTAACTCTCTTGCTTTTCCCTGCATTTCACTTCCTACATCTTGGGGCACACAAGACCTGTGTCAATACAGTTTATTTCTGGTATTTTACCATACCTTTATAACTCTTTGAGGTAGAGTGGAATTTAGCTGTCCTTCTTGCTTGAGGAGTAGTGGCTTTTTGGTCCCCTGGAAAACACCTAATAAATGATTCCTAAGTCTGATTATGACAGTTCTGGTTCATGTTTATTCTTCTCAGTCAATTGGTAGTAATTACTATCAACTTTATGAAAATAACTCTCTCTGAAATGTCCCTTGTCTATTGCTAGGGATTGTTTTTGCACAGCCCATGTTGCATTTGATTTAATCGCAGGTACTGTAGGTAACTATTAAGTAATTGTTTGGTTGAAAAACATTGGATCCAAAATAGTTGTTCTGCTGTGTCCTGGTTTAGGGCAAATTTGGGAGAGGGAAATAAAGGAAAACAAACAAACCTCTAGATGAACCACCCCTCCCCTTAGCTGAATCAGGATAGGAAAAAAATTTCCTCGGTAGAAAGTGGAAAAAATTGTTTATTTAACAGATAAAACACTCCCCAGCCCAACAAATGAAGGAACANGGAGAACTTCTCTGCCTCGGCTAGCAAAAAAACTAACAAAAAGCAAAGGAGAGCTCTCTTCTGCTGCCCACAACACACAGGCTGTGTGTGTCTGAAAGCTGCAGACTCTTATCTTTATGTTTTGAAAACAACTGCCTCAGGCATTCCAGTGTGCCTTCTTCACTCTCAGATCCAATTTTTAAAGGTACAACATTTATTTCTGAACTAACAGATGAATGGGGATACAATTTAGCATCAACCCAGGACATGCTGCTTAACAGTTGTTGAGTTGGAATGCTATTTGCAAGTTTTGAAAGAACTGAAGAAGTACTGGCAGTCGTATGAGCTCTTCAGCATTTCTCTGTTTAACTGTCTTTATGTGAGTAATGCTGTCTTCTCTGATGAGCAGATTTCAGCTAAATACATTATGAAATACATTATGTTCATCTATATGTCTGTTTCATCTGGGACGAAAGCTTCAAGTCTAATCCAGATAAAAAAAAAAAAGTTAAACGGAGAAATCTCTGGTTTGTAGTTTTGTGAAAAGATGCAAATGTGATTTGCTTGGTGCATTGTAAACAGCTGAGACATCTAACTTTTTCACTAGTCTTTCAAAACAGATTTCCTACTGTCCTTTTAAGTTATTTTCCCTGTTATGAGCTTTGAATAATTGAATAATTACACTTGGAAAATGTTGAGTACCTACAGATCTTAGCAACCTTTCCCATCTTGTGGAGTGCAAGAGACCAGCTGTGGCTAGAGGATCAAGTTAGATGATAAATCCTCAGCTGAGAAATTGTTTTGACTGAAGCTGGTTAAACTTACTAAGTGCCATATTTTAGCCTGGATTCATGTCCTGCTGTTGTGGAAGGTGGTAAGGAGTCGGAGCACAGTGCTGGCAGGTATGCTGCATCTCTGATAGCTGAATGGGGGCACCCTAAAAATGAAAGGGGATGCTTCCAGCTAATGGTTGTGACTTTGTGTATGTTCCCTCTGGCATACTGCTCTTGAGTGCATATTCGTCCTTTTGTCAGATGAGTTGGAGTGGGATTTGTACAGAATTTTATGGGAGGTAGGTCCATGCATTCAACATGGAAGCATACACTGGGAGAGGTTCAATTCATGGAAACCCTGGGCTGAGAAAAATTAAATTGGGGCGGTATCAGGTATGAATAAGTGTTTTCTGCTTTGTTTGCAGGATTTACTTTTGCTGGCCACACTTAAATTTGTAAAAATCTTAAAATTGCTTGACAATTTGTAGGAACTTTGTTAAAGGAATTACAAATCCTGATTTAGTTCCTTTTTGGATTGCCTGCATCTTGGGAGTCAGAGCATTAAAGAACATAAAGAAGGTATGATGTTTCAACAGCTTTGTGCTGACCTTGGTTTCTCAGTGTTCTCCCTTGCAGCTGAACATACTGTGTAAGTGGAAAGTGAATTGGACTGGGATGTCTTGTCTGATGAAGGATAAGAGGAGGTGTCTTGTTCAGGATAATCTCTAGTCTAAAACTGTTGGCAAGTTTGAAAAGATATTTGGCTTCAAGCCTTGACCGTGTCCCTTTAAGGAATACTGGTTTTAACCTTATTACTTAAAGCTCCTGTGACTTAACTCTCTTAAATCTTTACAACCTAAATGCTCTGCTAAACAGACTCCAACATTTCCACCATGGAGACGTAATTATTAGGTATAAAATAACTTCAGAATTATGCTTCTGAGTGTTAGCACACTTTTATTTTCTCTGTTCAGGCCAATGTAGTAATACTCAGTTTAAAAAACATGGTTTAAAAAAAAAATGACATGCTTTGTCCCTTCACTGTTGGGTTGCCCCTCTGTTCAGACAAAATCTGCACCATTTAACCAACCTGCTGTTGTCTTTGTTGGCATCTGTTAAAGGGATTTTGGATGGGGAGCTAAGTGTGGTGGCCCATGAAAGCCTTCCCTTTTCTGAGCTGTTGTGGCAGCACAATGCTGCAGTCCATGTGCCAGGGATTCAGGTGTGCTTGGATAAGGCAGAGGGAACGGTGAAGGAGCTGCATCGCCTGCAACCTGTTCTGAAGGATATGTAGGACTTTTGTCCAGCATTGTTACCAAACCCCATTTTTCCCAAACCTTAAGTACTGGAAAGGCAAGGAGTACCACTTTCATAATAGCTTCTCCAACCTAAGGAAAGGCACATCAGATTCTGCTGTTCTGATGCTAAAGTTAGTAAACCACTTCAACTTAAAATGCAGAAATTTGTCACATATAATAATCAACACAAAGCTGATGAATATGTAAATACTGAATTTCTAGACAAAAATCTCTATTAGACACATTTTTTTTCCCTAAAAACTTGTATAAACTTCAGAACAAGTTTTCAGAAAATGTCCAGGGACTTCAGATTTTCAGTACCTGTGATTATTCACTTGTAATTATCACAGACTGTTCTGTTCCAACAACCTCAGTCCTTTGCAAACAAAGTCCTTGTGGAGTGTTATGGCTGCAATTACACACTGGAGAGCTACAAATCCTTGTGGAAATCTCCAGTAATTGTTCCTTCCTATAGGGCCAGGAGTACCGGACACATGGTGCCAGGGTAGTTTGTCACTTTTGTGTGATGAAGGAATTTGTCTGCTGAGTAAACTATTAGACACATTGTAGAAAATTGTTGTTCCTCTTTTGTTCCCCTTCCAAATTTCATACGTTATTCTTCATTGTAAGACTTCTTTAAAAGCAAGCAGGTGGTGTTCAGGAGATTGTTTGGCCTCTTCACGCTTCATGTGGCTTGTCTTTGAGAGTCAGAGAGGTCATAAATTACTAGAAAGCTGAGATTGCCTTTGTTTTTGGATTTGGCATTTCTAACCTTACCAAAATCATAATGCCATTTGGTAGCTGTGTTATCAATGAAGTCGTGGTTTTAAATAAAATTCTCAATATTTTGTGGTTCAGACATCCTCCAGCCTTGAGCTCCTGATCTCAACCTAAACTTACAGTGTATGACTTGAATTTGGCATGCAACATGGAAATGGATCAATAGGAGGGAAAAATGGACATGAAACAGTTTTATCTCAGCCTTTCCTACCTGGTATAACTTGCTGCACATGCAAAATTTTATTAGATTTTGACCTATCAAATTAAGTAAGTGGAGTCTGTGTATGCTCCATTTTATACGAGATTTTTTGTGGAGATTAACTGCTTAGAAACTCCATGGTTATAAGGCCAGAATGGATTGTTGTAATCATCTAATATGACCCTCTGTAGTACATAGTATTTTTTAAATATAACAACCCAGAGTGTAACAGAAAAGGATCAGATTCTGAACTAAAATTGATGAAGTATTTTCTACGGTTCTTGGCAGCTTTGTGTTGATTATCATATGTGACAAATTTCAGCTTTTTATGCTGAAGTGGTTTATTAGCTTCAGCATCAGAACAGCAGAATCTGGTGTGCCTTTCCTTAGGTTGGAGAAGCTATTATGAAAGTGGTACTCCTTGCCTTTCCAGTACTTAAGGATTGGGAAAAATGGGGTTTGGTAATGTCTGTTACTTGAGTAGAGGCAAGTAGATGTTATATTATGAGTAATCTGACTATAATGACAAGTGTTTACATACTTTAACACGGTTAAAAAGAGATGAAGACATGCCATGACCTATTAGATCTCAGTGTTAAATCAGTATATTGTTATACTTTTACTTTATCAGTATAATATACTTTACAATTAGTATATTGTTACACTTTGCTAGGTGGGAGTAGCGTGGTTTAACAGAGCTTGATGGACAGACCTTTTACTTCTCTTGTAAACTTGAGTTTGAAGTTACTGTTCTGTATAAACCTGACACTTTAGTCAAAGATGTTGAAACCTGTTCAGGCTGTATTGGAGGAGAGTAGCACGTGACAGAAATTTGAATATATATGAGTTAACCCTGTGCATGCTTCCTGGGGACCTGCATCTTTTTTCTCATAGAATGTAAGGGAAGAGCTGGTGCTGCAGATGAGATTGGGATTACCTGATCCTGAAATGACAAGTGCTACAGTTGTATGAAGTAAACAAAGTAAAACATTTGAATTAGTAATGTTTGAGTTAGTTTTCCTAGAGGCTGCAAACACATTCATGTTATAAAGCAAATCGGGAAGCTTGTGACTAAAGTGGGAAGGGGGCTGTTAGTTTAGGACTCAGAACCAGCCCCAAAAAGGTTAGCTGGAGTCTAGGTTATGAATGAAACAGAGCTGCTGGAAGGGTTGTCCTACTCTGGAAAGAGAGGAATAGAGGTGACTGGGAAAATTCCACTGTGGTTTGGTGATGCGAAATTGTAAAGCAGCATTAGTGTGGATAAAAGAGAACCAGCTGGGCTGAAATTGCTTTGGGAAGAGCTGATAAGAGATTTTGCTGTGATAGCACAAGAGATCTACTGCACGTAGTCCAGGATTTAAATGTGGGTGAAAAATCTCGTAACATGGTTGGAGCAAAGTATTTCTGGGTACTCTCACTGTGAAGACTGACTCCCCACAGCAGAGAATGTATGCTGTTGGTTGTGGCTGGGGTACAGGGAGCTGTGTTATCTGACAGTTGCACCATCAGATGGTGACTAAAGCCATAAAATTGATGGAGTGAATTGTAGATGTGACTTTGAGAGGCACAAAAGATGCTTCAGGGAAGCTGGACATGGAAGTGAACTTTGTTTGAATGATCACAACTGAAACTTAATTAAGGTAAACAGATGAACATGTAGGGTGGCAGTTGGCAAGCCTCCAGGGAAGCTGAAGAAGCCTTTTGGTGAAGGGTGAAGGTTGGATACAGAGGAGGGCATGAAATTCAGGGAAGCTACAGGGGTAAATATTAGCATCTCAAATAACAGAAAAGGCTCCACCTTGGAAATTACCCCAGAGCTGATGATTCACCTGTTCATTACGTCAGGATATGCTGAGCAAACAGAGAACCTGAGAGGTGTGGGCAAAAAAACAGTTGGAAAGGAAGGTGTAGGTTGAGGATTGGGAAGTCCAAGGCTATGGCAGGGGCTTCCACCTCAGCAGACAAGGTGGCATCTTGCAAATGGTAATAAAACAGGTAACAGAATGTGCTTTGGTCACACAAAAGGGAAATAGACAGCTTCCACACAGGGAAGAATCAGACTTCTGGCCATGGGGACAGGGAGTTGTGTAAAGATGAGCTGGGTATGGTCCCTGGACTATAGGAATTGTTTATTATGAAACTGAAAATGATGCACAAGGGTGGGAAGATAATTTTTAATATCCTGTATCTGTGTCTGGTAATCTATATCCCAGAGTGCTGAAACATGCTACACTTAAAATCTGAAATCTGCAGGACTCTGACCCCTGAGGAGAGTGAGAATGAAAATGAGTTGATGTTCTGTAAAAAAAAAAATGCACTTAGAGGCAGATGACAAGCATTGCTGAGAAGTGTGAAACTTTGTGAAAGGAGAGGTGTTGGGGAGTCCTTGTGTCACTGCACCATGCCTGTAAACAGAAGCTGATGGGATCTGTGACTTGTGTCCATTAAAAACATCAGGAAATTAAATACGGAGTGAGGAAAAACATGGAGGGGGGCGAATAGTGTTGACATAAGATACAGAAGGTATATGCATGCCATTAATTAAAGTGTTGTGTGGAAGGTAGGAATGATTTTGAACAGTGTAAGTGGTCCAGGTGTTGGGAGAAGCAACATTAGAGTTGGTGATCCCAAAGGACCCTTCCATCTTATGATCCTCACTGTACTAACTTCATTTTGATGTGAGTTACTGTTTTGACAACTAATTGCTATAGACAAACTGTATATTAAGGTAAAATTTAGATGTAGCATCTCCCTTATTTATAAATGTTAATAATAAGGAAAAGAACCTACATGCGAAGGAACTTGTTCATACTTAATTTTTACCTAAAACTGTTTGTTTTGGTTAATGGTTTTGATTCTTATTTAACCTGGTGAATTTTCACCTTATTTTTTATGGAGGTCCAAATGCAAGCAAGCAGCATGCCTTTCAGGAGAACAGTCTTGGGCACACTCCTTGTCAGTAGTAAAACCTTCTTATGATTCAGTTCTTTGTATACACGCTGTTTCAAAACAAAGGTTTTGGCAGGTGAGTGCTAATGTGTTTGTGAGGCACAGCTCTTTTAGATGGCAATCTGACTGTCCTGTTTCTGCAATTTGTGGGTGTTCTCCAGGAACCAGTATTGTCTGAGCAGTTTGTGAATATGAAGGTTAAAATCAGAATGCCGAAGATAGTTTGGCAACAATGTTTTTTCACCAGGTCTCCTGTTCCTGCCTGGAATCACATTCAGTTACACCACAACTCATACCTTAACAAGTTCTTTTACTCTTTCTTAATTCTCACAATCAAACTTATTTTTTCTCCTAGATAGTAATATTTTCTCTGTTTTGTGAAACCAAACAGGTAAACATTAAGTTACATAATAATAATATTTTATTAATATTTTAAATGAAGATATTTTTTGTGCCAGACCATGAAAAATATTTTTGATGTGGAAAACACAGGTACTGTTTCTCCTGGAAGCTTATTTGTGGGATGTTTTTGCTTAAAAAAAATATACATAAAAATTTCCTGAATACCCCACAAACGTGCTATTGCTTTAGTTTTGAGTTTCTCTTTTGGTGAATATGCTAGACCTCTGAAGTTGAACAGTGATATTTGTTAGTAACAATTTTTTGTCTTGGTGCCTTTCAGGGCAAGCTTGTGCTCAGTCCTGCTTGACAAGTAGCCGTGTTCCAGTTGGCTGAGTGCTTGCAATCCTGTAACTTAAATCGAAACTACCAGAAAATAGACCAAGGCTGTGATTAGGTGGCAGTCACTACTGGTGTGGTTAGTCAGCAACTCTTTTTCCAGGGTGCATCTTGTTTACACTAAGTCTGAACAGGGAGTGTAGAAACCTGAGTCACTGGGGAGACTGTTCAGGTGACTTTTGTTGACAGGAGAAAAGCACACGCCAAAGGACAAGCACACAAGTGGTTTTGTTCTGTTATTTCTGCTCTTTCCTCTTTTGTGCCATAGTACTTGTGCCTTCTAGCAGCTGTTACCTTGGCTGTGACCAGGCTGTGTGATTTGACCTAATAACTCTGGCAAGATTCTAGTAATTTAAGTGGCCTTTACCTCTGTGTACAATGTCTGAGCAGAAGCTGCATGTGCTCTGTGTCTTGGAAGAAATGATTTCTGCAAAGAGGTGTATCTTTTTTTAGAGTAAACACACCTACCCACCCCTCTCAAACCTGAAGAAACCAATTTCTCCATTCTTGTTTCTGAATTACTGTTAAGGGTTTTTTGTTATGTGTGGGGTTTCAAAATAATTTTTATATTTGTTCTTTGGGTTTTTTTCCCCCCACTGATGCTTTTATTGTAAACTAGTTGAGCTGTTGCATTGTCATCAGTCAGTTTACCAGCTCAGACTGGCTCCTAGCAGACTTGATACATTATCAGTCTGTCTCTTTTCCTGCCTTCTGGTGCAAGGATATGGCTTTCATTATGCATATTTCCTTAGTCTTTGGCAGCTGGAAGCATATGTGAGTTGCAGTCTGTTTTGTGTAAAATTAAGTAGTGTGGGTTTTGTTCCCTTAATCAATTAAGTCATTTCCAGTAACTTAAAATAATATATTTCTGCCACTAACTTAAAATAATCTATTTCTGAACTTTGCAGAATTTGAAAGAAGGACATATGTCACAGAAAATTGGAAGCCTCCTTTACTACTCTGTCCAGTAGTACATATCTTATGCATTTAAAAATTCTGTAAGATTTGGTGGATGTTTGTTTTTTTTCCATGATGAACCACAGATTCAGAAGTAGGATGCTGTCTTTTCTGATCATAAAACAGTTAAAAGTTCAGGAGAAATCTGTAACATACAGGGAACTCCTTACGGCAAAGTGACCAAAGCACCATCTAACAGAATGCATCTTCTGAGAGAGTCTGAGACACAATTACTCACTCTAGTACACTGCACCTAAGCTGTTTTTTTGACTAATAATATTAAGGCTGCAGGAGAATATTGGAGAGGCGTGGCAGCTTGGATTACTGTTTAGTTCACCTCTTGGTTGGGGAACCAGGTCGCCTGACAGAGCTGTCTGTGTTGCCAGCGTCAGGAGGATTAACCTCTTATAATCTCTGTGATTTGAATAAGGGATTTTGTTCCTGTCCTCACTGCTCAGTTCAAAGCAGCTGCTGAGCAGAAACTTTGGTGGATCTTCAGAAATGTGTCTGTATTGGTCAGCCAAAAAAGGAAGAAATAGATGTTGCAAGGATTTCTCCTAGCTGTGATTTTTAGCAACTGATTTATGTGTTTGTAGGGTAAGTGTATATAGGTGGATTTAGCTGTTTTCTGGAATCAGGGAAGTTGGCTAAGTCCTCAGTTTCCTTTTTGTTTGCAAGGCGTTCTGCTAAACAAATAGTATCAAATCCATTTCTCCATCACCACGCTCTGCTTCCCCAGCCCCTTGGAGAGCAAACTTCAGACAAAAACAGAGTCTTGTAAGCACATCATAACAAAACTCTTTGTTTTCAAAGAGTTTTGACAAAAACAAAGACAAAAGTCTTTGTTTGTTTTCTCACTTCTCAAGAGAAGTATAACTGATCCAGAGCAATCAGCTGGAGGTGATGCTCACCTGCCTGTGCTAGGTCACGCCAAAGCCAGGAGGGATTACTCAGTCAACTAAGGTGTACGTGTTTGCCCTTGAGGACTGGTGGTGGTAGTAATAAGATACTTAGCTCCCTGCTTAGAGCCCCACAAAATTTGAAGGATTTTCTTTTGTGTATTGTGGTTGGGGGGAGGCTCTTCAGTTTTAGAAAAGGCTGACTCTGCTGTGTGTCAAAGAGGTAGCAAAGCATCTTGCCTTGCTTTGATAGTGCCTTTTTGACCCAGAGCAGTATGGGTTTGCTTGTGTTGTCTACATTAAAACATCTGACACTGCTGTCAAGTGACAACAAATACATATAGCAAAAAGGCTAAACTATGAAATAAGGTGTGTGAAGCATGTACTCCCCCTTTGCTTTTGTAGAAATACCAAAGTGGAATTCACCAGGAATTGCTGGCACCCTTAAGCATTGATTATGTTGGTGATGGAGGAGGTTTGGTGGTAGAACAGATTGTATGAAACTACTTTCAAAAATGTCACCTCTGGGTCCTAGGAGCATATTAATTTGTAGAGTAGATACTGCTGTACCATCATGTCATGCTCTTTTCTGGGAATTGTGTAGATGTTAGTATGGATAAGATACAGGCTAATGGGCTTATTCTGCAGCCCTCACTCTCATGATATGGTTTCTCTTAGTACAAGCTCCTGCTGAAGGCGTGGAAGGAGCCCCTTGGTCTGCAGGGCAGAAGACATCTGGTTTGGGACCCAAGTGCAAGATGTCATTAACATCAAAGTGTTTTCTGGGAGCTCTAACATCTAATTTGAGCAGTGAGACTGTCAGACTTACTGAAGCAACTAATGTTTTGGGAGCAAGTAATTACAAATCTGACTGGCATTGTCATGGTACTGGTAGGGGGAGAGGCAGTAGGCAAACATCTGTGAGACAGCAGAAAGGGTCTCTGTGGCACTTTGCTTGTGAATATTCTTGTGTTACTTGGTTGTAGTTCTTTGTGGAGAAATAGGACTGACACTTCAGAGCCTTTTCTTGGTGAAGAAAACCATCTGAAGGTAGTTTGAATGCTCCACAGTATCTCAGAGTTCCGGCCTTTGGCTCAGGCAAGTGGCTGTTGAGGTGACAGCTAGGAGCAAAGTGAAATTTCAGGTAAATATTTCAGGTGTCTATGGGAAGGTTATGAAGGAGGAAAGCACAATTCTGAGTAAGCATCTGAGGATGTTGCCTCTTGCCTTGCTAGAATTAAATTGTTAGGTTGCACTGAGGCTGTGATTGCTGCCACATAAGTTGAAAAGGTGAGAGAAATGAGGTAAAGGGTTCTCTGCAGAGCAGTGTGCAGGCTGGAGGCACCTTGTACTCCAGCACTGGCTGTGGGACTCCTGAGGGCTGGAGCAAACACTTTCTGCACAGCCTTTGAGGATGATAATGAGGAAAGATTTTTGTCTAGGCACTGAGAGGTTGTCATTTCAGCGAGCAATGGCTTATGATTCTCGATTACTGTAGTTACCTGGAAGATGACTTGAACTCAGGGGGTTAGTCTGTTTTGTGCTGGCTGGATAAGTATCCTGAGACTACCTGCCTACCAGCTGAACTGAGGGACCATGGAGGCAGGAGAAAGGAGTTTAGATAGAGCCTGAAAGAGCATCTGCAGTGATGGAGTGTTCTGGTGTTGGGAATTCCACTCCTCAACTGCCACCTCCTCCTTCTCTCTCCTGCTCAGCATTTCACCACACAAGCTGACTGAACACAGCAGTTTCTGCACTTTTTCTGGTTCCAAGTATATTTCACGTAAAAACCGGAAATTATTTAATGGGCTGTTGATGCTCTGGATTCACTGGCACTGCAGATCTCTTTCAGGAGGTTGTAAAGTTCAAGACCTGCATGTTCCTAGTTTCTTTACTGCTTCCAGCATCTGATTCTAGCTTTCTTGAATAAATTTTTTTTTCCCCTCCTGGACAGAAAAAACAATAATGTCAAGCTTATTTCAGCTGCTCTTTATCTGAAATCAATTGAACGCTTCCAACTGCCTTTCAGGAAGCTTTTTCTGGGATCAACTGTAAGTAAACTTATTGCAGCTTCTATTCAAAAGCAGAAGTTCCACTAATTGCTTATGTTTAATGTAATAAAGATTTGAGCTGTGGTTTACCAAATAGCTTATCAATGTTTTAAGCATTTTATTGTTACAATCTCCTGAGGCTTTTTTGGATAAAATGATCTGCATGTTTTAAAATGCTGAATTTCTTTTGCTATGCTGAATGGTCATGGTGTATTGTATATATTTTGGTAGTGTAAATCCTGTTTTGTGCTAGCTTTCTAGTAAAATAGAAGTAATTACTTAAAAGTTCAGAGATGAGGTTACTCCTGGGTTTTGGGACCTGTTGTTTTGTGAATTTCCTCCCTCTCTTCCTCTCTGTGAACCCTGTCCTAGTTGCTCTGCTTCAAATATTGTTTTTAAACCAACAAACAACAGCCTGACCTTGCATCCTGATACTACTTTCCTGAGAAATGCTGGTGTAAGTATTTGGAAGAGCAGTTTGACGTCTGTGTCAAGGAAGGAATTAATTGCCGACCTCCGTAGTTTTCCTTCTGTATTTAGTCCCTTGTCACAGTTGCCTTCTACAAGTTACATAGATCCATTTCTCCAGATCTGTAGTTCCCTAGTAAAACTTGGTCTGTATTTGAGATAAGTTTCATTTTTCTGTTCAAAACTGCAATCCCCGTATCTCCTGCAGTACTGTTTTTACTTTTTTTTTATTATTTTTTTTAATTTTAATTTCAGCAGTGTTTTCTTTACCTGTGAATTTCTCTTGGTGAAATAGTTCAAGGAGTATTGCAGGCAGGTAAGTTCTTGAACTATGCAACAAACAAGAATACAAACAAAACCCTTCAGGAAGTTGAAAACCTGTGTGATGTTAAGTCAGTGTGTCAAATCAGATCTGGTAACAGATTAACCTGTAAACAAGACCCAGATGTGTCTCTTAACTGTCTAAATCTATTTTGTCATTGAAAGTGTTTAGAAGTCTACTTGCATTAACTGCCTAGTACATTAAACCAGAATAGAAAGTAAATTGTCACCCCTTCTGTCGCATGAAATACCTTTTAGAGAAGTAGAACCTTTTAAAAGAAGGCTTCTTTTGCTAATGAGGACTGACTTTTATTATAAAATAACCATCACAGCTAAACAGTTCTTGCCAAAAAATTTGCAAAGTTTATCTGCTCGTCGAGATATACTGTGAGAATGTGGGGGGTGTGTGCAGAAAGGGTTTTCTACACAGTTTTTAAAATTGTTATGTTTACATTATCTAGTAACTTTGCTAGGGATGGAAGAAGTGGAATGCTGTGAAGCTGTGATGCAGGCTGAGCTGTGCTGTACACATTTACAAAGTTTTATACAAAAGCTGAGTTGGAAAGTGACAATATTTGCAGGAGGTATGAAATTACCTGTTTCACTGGGTGGATGAGACTTGATGTTTGAGCAAAATAGTTGTATGTAACTTTCATTTTATAACTGGATAGTGCAGTGTATTAACTGTGGGTTTGCTTAGGTTTGTGTAGATTTGCCATCATACTGTGCTGCAAGGTCTCCCAAGTTTATGTGCATGAAATACAGGGGGAATAATCCAAATATCCAGTCACTATGCTGTGTTGCTCTGATGTTCACGGGCAATGCCTGCAATAGAGATTTAGACAAGACTATAATATATGGCTTTTACATATAAAAGCTAGGCATTTTCTGCTTAGGTTTCAGTACTTGGCTCACTAAAGTTCATCCCATATGTGTGAAAATTCTGGCAAAAAACAGATGTTGGGATGAAGTTTAGTAACCAGAAACTGGCAGCAATATCCCCTTGGGACTTATCCGTGTGCCCCAAGTTGTGGAGTTTCTGGATTACAGAGGGGAGAAAGTGAGGTGCAGTCTTCCTGCAGGTTGTGACTCTTGAGTGCACACAAGGCTTTAACTGACCAGAGAATTTACAGAGGAACAGGGGAGCATCTAGTGAGGTTTGGCAGTGTGGGGGAGTCACTGGGATGTGTGCATCATGTAGTGCTTTCATGGAAATCCTCTATGAAATAGTGCTGAACCTTGAATGGGAATACTGAGTCTGTGTCTCCTTAGCAGAGAGATTTGGAAAACCCTGCAAGCAGTCACATGTCCCAGCTGCTATCAGTCACTGTCCAGTGGGCAGGAAGGGTGGAGTGGCTGGTAGAAAGCTGTTTGTTGGAAATTGTATTGTAAATCAAATAAACTTAGTAGCTTTGTGTGCCTCTGGACAGGGTAATGAATTTGCAGATCATCTAAGCAGGAAGATGCTAATTCATGTGAATTAGAAAGGATTGTAATTCATTTTCAAGACATCTGGCAATACAGAAATCTCTTGGGTAAATCAGTTTGCTGTCACAGACTGCAGATTAAAAACTCTTTTGCCCATCCCCTTCCTGAGAAAGGTCCTTGAGTAATGTGAATAATGGCAGGTTGCTGAAGGGAATGTAGCTTTCCTTTGTTTGTCATTCCCAAGGCCTTGGGAAAGGCAAGTCAATCTGTCCTGTGGGCATTCGGAGTGGTCAAATTGAAGAAAGCTCTCTGCTACGTGATTGGAAAATGCAATATGTACGTGCTTTGTGGTATGTTGGGCTGTATTTTTTTTTTTTTTCATTTCTACAAACTATTAAAAATTGATGGACTCATATCACATCTATTCCATTTATTCTGGACTACTTATTAAAGCAGATCGATGCCTTGGTTCAGTTGAGGTAAACTTGGCTATCGAGTTCCCCCACAGTTGTCTCAAACAAAGATGTAATGGATTTTTGAAGGGCTTTGTCAAGTACTAAGTCAGAAAAATTCTGTCCTTAGGAGCAACCTTAATTCTTTGGGCACTGTTGAAAATCTGTGCTATTTTGCTGCTCTCTGCCAGTTACCAGGAAGAGTGGTATTTCACAGTGCTCTTCCTTCTGGCAGCAGGGCAATTCTTTGATCAGCCCAGCCCTCCTTTCACATTAAGCAATAAAAGAATGTTATCCCCTGTGTACTGTGGATTCAGTCTCAGCTTTTAGGACTGCTGGTCCATGAAGGTAGCCACTGTGTTTCCATCACGTCATTCTCAAAGAGAATACTGGGGCATAAAGTGCTCTCTTCCCTGCTTGAATGGAACAATGTTTATATGTAAACCAGTGGTTTGTTCTACCTGGGAGAAAAAGGAAGTATAAAGTAATGAATGTGACTTAGGTCCTGTGTCTCGCAGTGGCCCCTGAGGCTGCAGGAGCCTTGTCTAAGTAACCACCCAGCTCTGCAGGGCTCTGCTGGGAGAAGCTGGAGACCCTGCTCTGGGCTTTGCAGTTACAGCAGAAGCTATTGAGATGCTGTTGAGTGCTGGTGGGTTCCTGGGGCCTCCAGTGCAATTATCCTTCCTTCAGGCTAGTTCAGGGAAATCTCTTCCTTCTGAACATAATTTAACTCCAAATGTGTGAGAATGCAATGGAGCCTTTCTTTTTACACCTGTCTCAGGCAGGGAAATATCAAGGTGGCTGTATCACGTTGGATTTTTGTAGCAGACTTGGAAAACTACTTAACTGCTGTTTTATCCAGCTTTTCCTTTCTTAAGAATTATGAAGGGAGGAGAAGAGTTTCATGGCACAGTCAGTACTGCTGTTCTGCTATGGCACTTGCAATTGCAGTTAATGGCATAACTGGTGCTGCTGGGCTTTAATAGGGATCACGTGTAACAAAACAGTGACCAAGTTAAAATCACAGGTGATGTCACTTCATGGCCTCTGCTTCCTCCAGGCTGGAGCACATTTTGGGTTTGAGTAGGGGAAAAGAAAAAGATTCCTCACCCTCAGGTGGGAGATGAGAGTGTGTGGAAGCTGTGCGTGTTTTGATCTCCAGGGGAGAGAAGGAGGTTGTGGAGTCTCTCTTCTTGCAGATACTCAAGAACTCTCTGGACACAATCCTGTGCCATGTGCTCTGGGATGACCCTGCTTGAGCAGGGAGGTTGGACCAGATGACCTACTGTGTTCCCTTCCAACCTGACCCACTCGGGCATTCTGTGAAAGGTCCTTGTGTGTCAGGGTGGGATCTCCAGGGAGAGAGCAGTCCTTGGTGAAAGTGCCAGTCTTGAGCCTGTCCTAGATTTAATCAGTAACTTCCAAGAAGTGAGTAGGAGGTGTTGATTTTCTGGCTCTGCAATGGGGTACATGCACTATAGCTGTGGGTGCAGGGTTCAGACAGCAAAATTGTTCCCAGAGCCTGAGTTATAGAAAGTGAAGGGCTGAAGTACAGCTTAACCATTGCATCCCTCACAGGAGGGTTCCCCTCCATTCTTCATGCCTGCTGGAGGACACATGGGTGTGAATTTGGTGTGTTGACTTAGTCTTGGGTAGTATCAGCAGCTTGCAGTGGTCTCTTACTTCTGTTGTTTTAGCAACCTTTGCACCTAGTGCTGCATGTCACTGTACACTGAAGTCTGAGCACTTGGAAAAGGTGAGAAGAGCATAGTGAAATGGAAATATATATTGATTCTGCTGTTCATCTGGGGAAAGTTACTGTAGAAGTTAGAGTGCTCTCGAAAACACATTAATGCTGCATTTGTGTTTCACAGGGAGGAGGAAGCTATTTATCAAGTAGCATATCAGGAAAATGCATTTTGAATGCTCTGCATTCAGCATTGCATTTCTTTTTAAGAATGGTAATTAAAACTGCACCCTTCCATTCTTCTAATTTCTCCCACAGTCCCTCCATGGCACTATTGTCCCTGGCGAAGGGGTGTAGGTTTTGTTCTAGTGTGGGGAGTGTCCGGGGGGTAAATCTTGTGCTGGATTTATTTAGAATGTAATCTTTTGGCCATCTGCTCAGGCACTCCCTGTGTTGCATTCCTCTCATTTGCAAGCAAGTGTTAAAGGTGGTCTGGGATGTGCAGGTGTTCAGAGCACTCAGGTTCCCTCTAACCGAATATGACCCTGTGCCTGCTTGGGAGATTTGAATAGTGTTTTCTGAGCCTTGCAGTAATTTGGCATGCTTAGTTTTAATTATCTCACTGGTGTATGTAGCACCTGCTCAGAAAAAAAAAGAAAAAAAATTCAGACTGTTTGAAAAATATGTGAATAACAAGGCTTTCTCCTTAGAACTGAGTTTAAGAATACTGTGGTGTATGGCCTACTGTTGTTTTTTCATCCTCCCACCGTGATTCTGGACATTGTTTTGCAACTTCTGACTTGTGTTTTCCTTTCCCAATCCTTAGAAGTCTCACCCTCTAGTCCTTTGTAAGTGATGGCTGTAGAGTGTCTGGACTCTTACTGTGTCTATTTAAAAATTTTATTTTATTTTATTTTAGTTAATTTAATTTTGTAAGTTGCAGGCAAGACTTCAAGTTAATTTCTTTTTTGTGATGTTATTAGAGTAATGTCAAAATGGTGAGAGACACTGAGAGGGAAGAAAAGATCTCTGAATGAATTCAATTTAATGTTTACATCAAGTTTTGTCTGCTTTCTAATAACTCCATGGAATAGCTGTATCTCTGATACCCTCAAGTTTCTTGTGGAGATTAAATGAATCTTTATGTGCAGGGAGAGCAGGTGCATCTCTCTGCGTCTCTTTCATGAAGCGCTTGCACGTGGCAGTGCAGAGCACTAAGTCTTGCCTTCCTTCCTCATTTTCTATAATTTTCATTCCCTCCCTGGTGTTCTGCTCATCCCGTGCAGTGGCATAGAATCGACGTAGTTTGATATTTGCGTCTGAATGGACGGACTTCGTGCTGCCCAGTTTGCTGAGAGAAGCCATTTGAAACTGAACAGAATTTGACATCTTCAGCTGGTTTAAAAATGCTCCTTCCCCAGAGACCAGGAGTACTGTGGGATAACTGGGAGTGAGTCAGGAAATACCTGCTCTAGACCATTAACACTATATTAACGTTTTTGCTTTGTGGCAATGCAGAAGCAACTGTACCTGTAAAACCTGATGTTGCTGGGTGCTCTAGAGAAGAGTTTCATTTTGTGGTACAGGTTTTATATTATAAAAATTAGATTTTATATTATAAAAATGTACTGTTATACATGGCTTGTTTTCAAAGCACTTTCATACTGCATCATGTAACAATGACTTTTCAGTCTTTGCTGTAATGCTGAGTAACTAATGCATCAGGTTTCTGTAGAGCTCCAGAACTCAACTTGAAGTCCTTCCTTGAGAGCTTGGCATAGAGGAGCTCTAACCAGAGAGAAGTGTGGGTACAAAAGTTTTCTTAGGGGTGTTCCTTTGGAAAGCTGTGGTCCTTTGAGTGCATGGTGTTGAATGCAATGCATCTGACCTGCAAATTCCATGGGCTTACAAACAGGCTGGGCCTTAGCACTGCCTAGCAGCACATTCCAGCTCTGAGCTCCCAGAAATCCAGGCTCTTATATGGGGAATCCTGTCAGTCTCCCAGCCAGTCCTGGGAGGTGTTCTGGGAGCTGCACCTTTGTAGTGCTTTCTGCACACCCCTAGGAAGTGCTTTCCTGTGGGGCTAACAAAATATAAACATCCAAGTCACTTTTCTTGGGATCTTTTTGGATATGCTGTGCAGGCTTGCAGATAGAGCAAAAGAATTACTGGTGAGGTGAAAGTCCCAGGTTTGTGATTCAGCTCTTAGTTATAAGTTCTGTTTCTACAGCTAAAGGTGTAATTTATTACGTGCACTTTATCTGCAGGTATAGTGCTTATTCCTGGGAGTTGCTAACGATTCCGTTTTTACCGTGTAGGTCTGTACTAGGCTTGAGGTCTTTGTTTAGTCTGGCGGCTTCCCTGGGATATCCCTGGGATAACTCTTGCTGAAGCCCTACACAGGCACCCCCTCTCAGCTGCCGAGGCAGTGCAGAGTTTGCTGCCGTTCATCAAAGGAACCTCTAAATATTTAGAGGCCGTGACTGCAATGTACAAACGGGAATCTGTCTTAGTTTGCATATTGCTGCTGTAGAGGCTGTCTCTCTTCTCTGTGTTTAGGAGCCAGTGGCCCACTCCAGCTGCTTTTTCTGCAAATAATACCAGATTTCTACACTGAGGCTCCTTCTGCTTCTCTGCTAACAGTAGTGGGGCTTGTTACAAACAGGGAGAGGCCAGCTGANGCACACACACTTGTTTCTTTGTCTCCTGCCTCTTGCAAAGGAGAGGAGCAGGGAGTTTCAGAGATAAACTGGTGCCTGCCCACTCCAGGGCAGTATTTCATGAAATGTCAGCTGTTGTGTGGCACGCAAAGGAACCTAGAAAGTGGATAGATTGTCCCACATATTTCTCAGTCGTTAAAGAGGCTGATTTGGAGATTTAAAGGCATCTATATCCTCAGTCAAGAGCACTACACACTATTGTATGTTTTGCTCGCACCATTAGGTTCAGCATCAGGAATGCTTCAGGCCCTGAATCTGGGAGAAAATGAACCAATTTATTTTGGACCTAAAGGCTTGTGAGCCTTGTCATTCTAGGTGAAAGCTGCATCCCTTTTAACAGTAGCAGTTCATAATGTACCTGGTGCAGCATTTTCCTTCCTGTGGGCATCTACCTGGACTGTAAATGCTCACAAAGGAGAATTTCTCAAATAGCAAAACTATTATTACACTCCATAACAGCTCTGAGTGTAACAATGTCAGAGCATTTAAAAAAGAATTTTGTTTTAAATTTTTAATGTGTTCTTCTAGAACTTTCATCTCGAAAGCTGGACACTGTGAGCTTCAAATAAGTATTGGCATCCATGTTTTCTGGAGGAAGTTTCACTGCACCAACTTTTAAATATTTTTGCTCTCTAGTATATCTTGCTTCCTAGCTTGTTAAATGTGTTTTCTGCTTAGTGTTAGTTTTCCACTGGGAAAACTAGCTGGAGCCTAGAGATGTCTTCTCATAGTGCTTACACTTAGCAATTCTAGTGAGGATATGAGCTTGCAAAAGGGAAATGTAAACAAAATTTCCCCTAGGTAGACATGGACCTTCTCCATCTGGTGAGATAAGAGCCAATACTGTTTTATGTTTTAACAATTCTATTTTTATATATAAATACTGTCCTGGAATTAAATTAACAGAGAAGAGCTTGTAAAAATGACATTTGAGTTTACACTGCTATTTGTTTGGCTTATTTAATTTAATTGACAATGTCATAGTATAGAGCTACTTACAGAGATGGTATTCTGGCTTGATTATTTTCAATTTGTGTTCTGCTATACAGTGTTAGGAGAATTTCTTTGTTTATAAAGAAATGTTTATTTCTTCTAGAGTGTTCGTAAGTAACTTTGTAAGTTTGTAAGAGGTGGTATTGAATGACATCTTGCAAAGCAACAGTAACTTCTGGTTGCAATGGACTGATGTTGAGATTGCTTTGTATTAGATATATTACATTGCTTTTCAAACATTATGCCTGTGATTTATTTTCTTTAAATGCATCACATTAGAGAAGTGCCATGGGGTGCAAAGGAGTTTTGTCTCCGCATCTGGGGTGTGAATTTCCAACTATCAGGATTGTGCAGGGGATGTTGTCCAGTTAATGTGATCCACTGTGATGCTTTAACTCAAAGGAAACTGTAGCAGGACAAAATCACTGACAGTTTCTAATTTTGGTTCTTTTCCTTTTTTCTCTTTACAGTAAAGAAAGCTAAACTCCATGGACCACCAGGTAAGTCATGCTCTACTGCTTGTTTGCAGCAATGGGGACCCCTGCTCTCTCACTGCTGTTCATGCTGCTCCCTTCAGTTTTCCTCCAGCTCATCTCAGCTCCTTCATGTTCTCCTTAGGTGTGACCTAATCTACCTTGAGATTCCAGGCAGTTTGAGTTAGTAGAAAACTTAGACTGTGACCTGGTGTCATAGTGCTCAACCTGACCTGAACAGGTGGTAAATGACGAAATGTGTTCCTTTACTGTCACCCTTTCCCACCCACTTGACCCTTTCATTCATCCTGTCTCTGTCCCTGTTCAAACCAGGATCTGAAAATGTCCACTAAGCAGAGCTGGTGTGTGCATCTGTGGTTTTAGTGCCTTCTCAATCCTGACTGAGGTTGCTGTCTGGAATTGAAGAATTGAATCATTCTCTTACGTGGCAGTCCATAATGGCTGTGCTTGGAATTAAAGTCTGCAAAATAAAACAAAAAAGAACAGCTGGTGACACCCAGCATTTACAGTCTGGGCAACTTCTTTTCACTGTGATTCAGAAGCTAGCAAGGAATCTCTTGGCAAGCAAATAGATTTATCAGTTGAAATTTGATGTACAGTTTATAAAAGAATGAGCACTTATATAAAAATGCTTATGAATAAAAACTTCTAGAATAACACCTCTTCTGGTGTTTAGATCTGAAACAGTTGCACAGCTGTATTTGTAACTTATTTGTTCAAT
Organism: Thryothorus ludovicianus; assembly: GCA_013397245.1. NCBI lineage: Eukaryota > Metazoa > Chordata > Aves > Passeriformes > Certhiidae > Thryothorus > Thryothorus ludovicianus. The sequence continues at coordinate 170,178 of VZTB01003425.1, forward strand.
TTAATTCTTTGGATATAGCCATCCTCGGATTATCACTGAAAACTTTCTAGGTCTCATCTATATTCCAGGGCAGATCAAGATCTGTCTGTGTACCAACCTTCTATTACCAGAGAAGGAAAACTGAGTGTCCAGACTGGAAGGAAGACAGTGTGTACTTTGTCTTTTCTCTGAGCAAGAAGCCTGCTCACAAATACAAAAGAGTTGTCCTCTAGTCTAGGTTTAACTCAGCTAGGGTGTGTGGTTTCACTGACAGGCTCAGTGTCCCAGATGAATGCAGGAGTATAGCAGACAGGGAAGAGTAATGTAGTAATGAATAATTGGATGTGTAGGAATCACAATTCAGTGGCTCTGACTCCTTCCTGAGCTTCTGGATCATGTAATTTCTGTTTCCTTCCTTTTGGTTAGTATAATGGAAGCTAGATGCTGGGATGTGCTATAGTAACCCACAGCAATGATGCATGAAAATTATGCAGTCATACAGTCATAGAATGATAGGGATTTGGAAGGGACCTAAAGAATTCTCTAGTTGCATGCCATGGGCTGGGATGCCTTCCACTAGCCCAGGCTGGCCAGTGCCTTATCCAGCCTGGCCTCAAACATTACCAGGATTTGGCATCCACAGCTTCCTTAGGCCAACACCTGTGTCTCAACACCTTCACAGTAAAGAATTTCTTCCTAATATGTAACTGAATTTTTCCCCTTTCAATCTGTACTTATTATTCCCTGTCCTATCACTGTGGTCCCTAATTGAGGATCCCTTTCTAGATTCCCTGTAGGCCCTTTCAGATATTGGAAGGTTGCTGTGAGATCTCCACACAACCTTCTCTTCACCAGGCCGAGCAGCCCCAGCTTTCTGAGCCTGTCTTTATAGGGGAAGGTGCTCCACTCTTCTCACCAACTTTGTTTCCTCCTCTGCACTTTCTCCAACACTTGCATGTCCTTCTTAAGTTGGAGATGCCAGGATGATGTGCAGTAATCCAGGTGGGATGGCACAAGAGTAGAGGGGATGAATTGTCTTCTCAAGTTGTTGCTCACGCTCCTTTGGTTGCATCCCAGGATACATTTGGCTTTCTGGGCTGCGAGCACACACTGCTGGCTTATGTTGAATTACTCATCAAACAGCTTCATGAGGTTTGCACTGTCCCACATCTCCAGCCTGTCCAGGTCCCTCTGGATGGCATCCCTTCCCTCCACAGTGTGACAGCTTGGTGTCATCAGTGAACTTGCTGAGAGTGCCCTCAATCCCACTGTCCTTGTCACTGACAAAGATAATGAGCAGTATCAGCCCCAGTTCTGACCCCTGAGGGAGACTGCTTGTCACTGGTCACCAGATGGGCAATGAATTGCTGGCAATTCTTTGGGCGTGGCCAGCCAACCAGTTCTTTATCCACAGTCTTCTATCCATCACATCCATGGCTCTGATTTGAAGACAACAGAGGCTGTGCAGGACAGTGTCAAATGCTTTGCACAAGTCCAGGCAGACAGTGTCAGTTACTCTGCCCCAAACACCTGTGCTGTAGCCCTAGAAGGTCATCAGATTTGTCAGCCGTGATTTCCCCTTTGTAAAGCCACATTGGCTGTTATATCTAGTGAAATTTTGACAGTATTAAAATTGACTTGATTGAGATTGAACACTGGGATTGGATTAAATGCAGCAGAACACTGAAGTAGTAAAAAACGTACAGTGCTTTCTGGGTACTTAGCATGTCTTGTTCCAGGCTGCTTGAAACTGATAGATAGGCCTGAGGTGATAACTACCTTTAAAAGGGAGTTTGTTCTTTCTTGGATGCTGATATTCTAACTTTGAATGTGTCTATGGTTTGCTGCTTTTGGTTTTATTAACAAAGAGATAGCAGAAACTAGGAAAAAAGTTCTTCCAGAATTTTTCTTCAGATTTAAAATAAAAAGCAAAACATCTAAATAGAGGCTGTCTTATCTAGCTGTAAGTGTGATGTGGTTTTCCTAGGTCAGGTCACTTCCAGCACACTTACCAATAAATCTATATTTTTTTTCTTCCCCTGACTGGCCTGTAAAGTTCTTTGTGGACTCAGGAGTGGAAAACTGAGTAGCAACTAAGAGAAAACTTGGGTCAGAGGGGAAGAAACCCACCCAACCTCTTGCCTGTATGTTTTGCAAGTTTGTTTTTTACACTGCTTGGTATTTATGATGGATCCTATGCCTCAGACTGTCTCTTCTTCCTCTTATCTGCATTTCAGGAGCAGCATCATACTAAATGTCTGTGTTCTTTGTTTGTCCCTGTCTTACTGCAAGTGAGCAGTTGAGTGTGTTTTTGTTCTTTTATGCTTGGATTTCTAAAAAAGCTGTGATTGGAAATTTGATGCAGGTGGAAAACATCTTGAACGTTTGGCTTCTTAAACCCAATGATATCTTCCCATGTGGTCTTTTCATCTGAAGTCTCTCTCAGTTGCCCTGTATGAACTGAAAATGTTGCAGTGTTGCAGGTGATGCAATGAAAGGGTATGACGATGGCGATAACATTTTGTGTCGCATTCCCCAGATAAATTCAACACGTATGTGACCTTGAAAGTGCAAAATGTGAAGAGCACGACGGTGGCCGTGCGAGGTGACCAGCCCTGCTGGGAACAGGATTTTATGTTGTAAGTATGGTGGTGCACAGCATGAGGTGCTTGTAGTTGAGTTTTTCCACAGCCCTGGTGTTCATACAGAGCTGTTAGTATGGGTGGGAATATGAATGTTTGGGTAGGTAAAATTTGCAAGCCTGGTAATAATTACCTAAATAATAACCTAAGTAATTTTCTTTCCTGTTGTATGCCCTGGCCTATGGTGGAGGGTGTGTTTTGGAAGATGACTCTGCTGGTGCCATGGAGTGGCAATTGCCAGTCAGGTCTGTAGTGAGAGGCCAAGTCTTGAGGTTGAACTGGGAAGTTACTGTGCGGGTTGGGTCTGGGTTGGTGTTGTCCTTGACCAGTATGTGCACAGCTGTGCCTGTAAGCTCGAGACACACACACATCTACAATATAGCTTAGCCAAGGACTAAAAGCCCATAGTTGAGCTTAAATGGAGCTCCTGGGCGTGGGAGGAGGATGTGAGTGTCCATGGCTGCTGGAGAGGCCGGTCAGAGCAATTAAAGGCTGTTGTTAGTGCAGTCAGGGCCTCTACGAGGTGATCCTGGTTACCTCAGTTTGGAGCTGCTCCGTGAGCACCAGAAGCAGTTCATTCCAGCTTTTCCAGGGCTTCTGGTGCAGTTGGCATTTCTGATTTGCTTTGATTCTCATAGACATGACATGTAGCCAAGGATTTCCCAATATCTTTTTGAATGGTGAGGGTTTTTTTTTCTGGTGGATGAATGATTTATTGATTATAGTGCATCTGCTTCTGTTTCTATAGCTTTGTAAGGCAAATTGAGCTGAACTTACTAAATGGAGGGAGAGTGATGTTGTATTTATCTTGTGGGGTCAAAGCTAGGGCTGCTGTTTCTGGTTGGATTTGAGGCGTTACATAGTGTTTGTAGTGAAAGACCCCCATGGAATTTTCTGAATGTTTCCTAAACCAGCAGCAGTTTGTTTCTCAGCTGGAAGTGGGAGGTTGTTGCCTTAGGTTAAAGAGGTCACCTGGGTCAATACAGTATTTTCATCATAGCTGTGCTCCTACCTCCCTTGTTTGGTGATACTCTGCTTTTGGAGCAATACAAGAGGTTGGTACTCCTGCATGGAGAGTCTGGAGCCTGTCCCTTGTCACCTGGTGAAATGCACACACTCCTGAACACCAGCTTCTGCTCAGCTCTGCTGCCCCTGGTCAGAGGCCATGGCTGTCACTGATTTAAAATGTTCAGGACTGGGTAAGGCTGGGACAAGGAATTTAACCTATCCTCCAAGTCACATGCTCATACTCGTACTACCAACTCTTTCTGCCTGTGATTTGTGCTCATCCTGTGGGCAGGAGTTAGCTTTAAACGTGGCCAGCTCAGAGGAGACTTCTCAGCAGTGATTTAAGAAAGCACTTGAACGTATTGGATGAAGGCTCCCATGGTTACTCCTCCTCCCTCCCCTCAAGCAGCTCCTGGAGCTGCACTCTGGTATCAGCTGGGAGCTTAGCTAGCATGCTGGAAGGTCACTGAGACACTCCATAATTAGTTGCTAGGGAATATGGAAGCAGAATATTAACTGAACTACCTTGCTATTATTGTCCCTGCTTTAGCCAGGCAACTCAACAGTAGTTCTGGTGTCTCCTCATAACAGAAATATTACATGTGGGAACGAATGTGTTTTGCATGATCCTGTGTACATTAAGTTGTCCTGGGGGAAATAGTGCTGGTATTCCAGTACTGCTGTTCTCTAGTTGGCTTTTTTTTCTTTCTGGAGTTGGAAAAGGATTTTGAGCACAACAGTTTTTACCCAAGGGAAGGCTGCTTTTACTCTCTGTGCTATGTTTACCTTTTTCATGAGGCATAGTAATAGAACAGACCACAAGCAAAAAAATGCTTCCTGTCTGTGTTTGTTGGTTTTGTTGCCAAACTCCTCGTGAGACAAAGCACTGCAGAATTTGGGGCTCTGGGGTTGTTTGAGATTTGGCTATTTACCAGACCAGTGAAGCACTTCAGTGTATTCCTTGGGGACATCTTTGAATTTTGAAGGAGCTTTAAAAGAACTGTGTATTTGCTGCATATTTGCAGGAAACACCTCGAGTGAAAGTGCCCCCTGATGTTTAGCACACAGTGATTAAATTGGTGTTGAAGTTGAGAAATGCCTTTATTTAAATCCTATGTCTGTGTGGAAAGGGAGGGATACCAAATTTCAGTCTCAGCTCTTTTGTTCTTAGAGGCTGTTCTGCATCTAACCAGAAGGTGGAGAAAGGGAGACACAAAGACAATCAAAGCCACTGTACATGACTTAAAATTCCTTTTATTTATTATTCTTCCCTGGTGGCCTGTCCTTTGGAGATCTGTAGAGGAGCCCATTACGTGTATCATGACCAATGCCCTGCTCTGACAGTGTATGTTGAAGCAAAGTACATGCTTTTACACTGTGACTGAAAATAAAGTATTTCTTCCTTCCGTTTCTGGCCTTGCACTGTTCCAGCCAGCAGTCAGCCAGTAAGTAATAAGCCTGCAATCATATGAATATCAAGCAGGGTGAGGGCAGAGCAGTGCTGTACAGCTGTTGGCCTTACTGAGTAACCCTATCAGAACAGAGGATGCTGGAGACTGGATTACAAGATGCTAGCAGTAAACTCATAGAAGGCTGTGTAATAGCTTGATTTTGAACTGTTGCTGACTGAGCCACTCAAGAACTGGATGCTCCTAACCTCAATTCCTGTGTCTCAAACAAGAACAGAAGCACTTGGATTTAAAATAGACATTTATATGCTTTTCTGTAACTGTAGGGTTTGACGTGAACCTTGTAGATGTGATGTTCTCTTTTAGTTGCAAGAAGGAAGCAAAGTTCAAGTGGATGCTTGGATTTGCAGCAGTTCTTTCTTATTTTGGCCATGATGGCAGTCTATAGAAATACAGTAACACGCTTTTAAATTTCTGTGATAACTTTAACATGGGTGTATTTGGGCAGGGGGCTGCAGCACTGACAGTCCAAGATGTCTGCTTTTGGGGATTAACAGTTGCAATAAAGGGAAGCCCTAAGCTCGAGAAATTACAGGTTATAGCCTTTCTTCATGAGAAATGTGAGACAGCTGTGATATCAAGAGACAGCTCAGGATTCTTCTCTACTTTAATGTTTTTACCAGTGTCTGCACTGGTAAAAATAAAAATATGTGTTAGGCTGTTCTGAAACAGGTGTGTTATAAACTAGCATGCAGAAGTGAGGCATAAATGCTATAAAACATTGAGAAGAAGCAAATTTGAGATGTGTTCTTTTGTTAATGAGAGGAAAGATGTTTGTGAAAACCTTTGGATCAGTATTTCCAAGAACCTGTCACTCAGTGGCCCTGTGGAAGTAGCTGCTGCTGGAGCCGAAGTGGTGCCGCACAGCCCTGAGCAATAGATAGTGCTGCTGATGCAGCTGTGCTGGATTTGAGACTATTACTTTTGGCTAGGAGTATCTCCACTCACAGGTAAGTATTGGCATGTTTGCACCTGCCAGAGTACACTTGTGTTGCTGTGCTGCCAAGGAGACACTCTGTTAGAAATGGGGTTGCCTGATGACAAAGAACAGCTCACCTCTCGGTTTTGGTCCAAGGTACACTTCCTCCTCCTATGTACATAGCTGCAGAGATGAGTTCCCTACTGGCAATTCATACATGACATAGTTCAGAGTTTTAGTTTGCACTCTTTGTGTAATTAGTATTGAACTGTGAGTTACTAGAAATGGGTGCTTCCTGTGAGAATGAGCTGCCTCGGCCACACACTTCCAGGAGCTCTCTGTAGCTTGACACAGCTCTGTGGAAATAGTTCACTGGTATAATCATGGTGGTAATGCAGAACAAGAAACAAAATTAGATTGTGTTCTGTTTTTTCTCACCTGCTGCTTTTACTTTTCTTGCAGTGAGATCAGTCGGCTGGACCTGGGCCTAATTGTGGAAGTATGGAACAAAGGACTGATATGGGACACCCTAGTTGGGACCGTGTGGATTGCTCTGAAGGCCATTCACCAGTCTGATGAGGTTGAGCTGACAGAGAACCTTTATTTGTTCCAGTGTTGATAATTAATGCATTACAGATCTTGCCTGATGCAGTCCAGATTGAGCTTCTCAGCAAAACTTCCACTTGCAAAGTCAGGAAGGCTGAGTGAGCAGAGAGGGCTCTCTCATCTCATTGGTTTTGATTATGTAGTGAGATCACAACTGGGCTTACATAGGGCTCTTTGGTCTCATTTCACTCATGTGGACTCAAGAATTAGGGCCTAATCTGTTAAGGAACACAGGCAAGTGTCTGAAGTCCTAAGGACTGTCTGCTTAGTCTGATGGTCAAATTCATATGACTTACTGCTAAAGACCTCTATCTCATCCAGCTGACAAGATAGACCCAGAGCACATTTGCAGTTTCTTCCTAGGGCTTCTGTTTGTACAGTTGAAAGGTGTACCTTGTGCTAATATGTATGAACAAAAGTAGGAAGTGGGATGTGCCAGTGTCTGTAACTGTCCTAACTACTGAGTTTGGCAGTTGTTGCAGCTAAGCATTTTTTACTCAAATTTTGGTGTATTTACTTAGAAGGTTATAGGATTTGAGCAGGGAGAGATAAATTATATTTTCCATAAAAGGAAAAGAGTGGGGATTCCCTGCCTTGTGGCTGTGAGGTCTGGCTGGTGCTCAATTCCTCTCTGTCCAGACACTCCTCAGTCCTGCCATTGAGGGTTTATCTTTGCAGTTCCACTGAGAAGGCAGCACTTCTTTTGCTGCTTGCCCTGGTAGATGCATCTGATATTTGGAAGAAATACAGTTTGGAAGAAAAAGCTAGTGCATGCTGAATGCATGTGATTTGATGTTAAGATGGGGCTGATAAAGCTGTAAAGCTCATTTTGGACTGTTTCAGCAAAAGTGTGAGAGGTAGTGCAGAAAGTTTTTTAGACTTGAATGTTTGTTCACTTACGGGCTTTGATTCACAGGAAGGTCCTGGGGAGTGGTCTACACTGGAGGCAGAAGTTGTAATGAAACATGATGAAATTTGTGGAACCAAAAACCCAACTCCTCACAAAATTTTGCTGGACACAAGATTTGAATTACCTTTTGGTGAGTGCATTTCCATAACTTAACCAGGATGTTGACAGTGGAGAGAAAGTGGGAACAACTTAAGTTTTATAATTTTGTTATATTCATTCTCAGTTCAGTCATTGTAGTTCCGTGGAGGTTGTGTGGCTGGTATTTTTTATTTCTTTGGCTTCTTTCTTACAAAATCTGAATAAGTATGAAATATTTGAAAGTCCTTGGGTCCTGGAATATTTAGATTAGCAGCAGTTTTTTCTTCTAATAATGTTTCAGGATTGTGTAGTCACACATTTTCTTCCTGAGCAGGGTGTATTTGCTTCTTTGAATATAGACAAATTTGGCTCTAGAAGAGGTCAAGTGCGTTGTTAGAGCTGTTCTGTGGTAAATGCACGTAGCCCTCTTAGATGTGTGCAGTTCAGTTAGTGAAACATTAATGCTTAGTGCTCCTGAACATTATCATTAGCAGAGTATATAAATAACTTAATGTTGTAAGAACTGCCTTTCTGGCAATTACTTATGGTTGAAAACTACAGAATATGGAAAAGCAGCTAATTGGAGCAAACTGATCTCAAGTAAAGTTGTATGTTATTTTTAAATTTTATATTACTTAAGCAAACAAAAACAAGCCCTAAACCAAATAAACCCCAAAAGTAAGGCATTAGCTAGAATGCATCCTAGCCTTACTTCTCTTCCAGCTCTTGGCTGATGCTTGGAGTCAGGAACAGAAATTATGTTTTTTGCATTTGTTCTATTTCTTTTTGTGCTCTGAGTATTGTAGTTTTTCAGAGTATTCTGTCATTGCAAGGCTCATCCCTCCCTTTCTGCCTGTTGCATTATTTTTGCTGCAAAGCCCTAGTCAATGTGAGCAATTTATATTGTGCTCTAAGCAGGAGTAGAGCATTTGTGCAGGCACTGGCGTTTGGTCAGCACCTATCAGAATTGTCCATTTGTTGTGGGAAGAAGTTAGGACATCTCTGGGTCTCATACTCCACTTCCTGGTGCAGAGGAGGATGCAGGCCTTGGCCCCAAGGCTGGACAGTCAAAACAAATTGTGTTTTGTGCTGTGAGTGCCCTGTTGTGAGTGCACAGTCCCCTGGGTGGTTGCACTTCTGGGAGAGCAGTGTTGTGTAGATGCAGTGGCACTGCTCTTTAACTACAGTCCCACGTGCAAAGGGGAAGAGGTACCTGACACCTCAGCTGTCCTGACAGCTGTCTGATGTTGGCCAGGAGCCATCCCTCTTCCCCTGGTGTTCCACTGCTGCTGTCCGCGGCAGTTTATTCCTAAAGTTATCTTTTATGTAAGAGGAGGAACAAGCCTGTTTCACCTCACTGAAAATCTTTTCTTTGGTATGAGTGTTGAGACTTCTGGGAGGGACAGAACAAGCACACAGAGCTGAAGGCAAGGCTTGTAGACACTGCCTTCTCAGCTGAATTCATTCCGACACATTTGCTTGGAAACTGTCACTTCTTTAAAAGAAAATGAAGTTTTGGTGTTTTCTTTTGTATCGAGAGTGTCCAAAAGAGAATTTGTTTTTTTCTGCCATTCATGTTATGGACTGCATTGCATTTTGAGGTGTTTTTTTCAAGTATAAGAAAACAGACTCCATGTATGTGTGTTAGAACAACTGAATTTTAAAAATCTAAGTATTTCAGGTAATAATGTATTTTCTCCCTAGCATTATACTCAGAGAAGGTTTTTCTTTGTTTCTTTTGGGGTAATTTCTATTTTATTTTTTTATTTTAATTTTAATTTTTAATTTTTAATTTTACTATTTTTTTTACATTTGGAGAAGTAGAATTTCATGCAGAGCAGTAAATAAGTTAAAAGATTTTTGTGATTCTTCTGTTTTTGACACAATTGATCATTTAAAGCACACCTATTCCTTCTTTCTTTGCTTATCATGCCAAGTACTGAAATAACATGAATTCTGCACTGTTGTGTTGAACAGTTTTTGTTCTAGGGTCTGAAAAGTTGTCTGTCTGCCCAGGGTTTCATAATGTCCAGGAAAAAATGAGTAAATGAGTTAGCCCTTCAAAGGCTGCCCTTCCTTTGAAGAGTGCTGCAGTTTTTGCTTTGATCTCCATTTTCAGTCTGAGGTGCCATGGCAAGGTGAGAAGCAGGTTGGAAAGCAGGAGGCACTAAGGGTGTGTCATACTCCTCTAGAAGGTGGCATCTACCCACATCACCTACTCCAGTGCTGCTTCCCCTCACACCATAACTGACTCCTGCCATCACCTTTGGGACAGAGAAGGACTCTGCACCATGGATTAGGCTCTGTCTCCTTTCCCAGGTAGTGTGAGACTTGGAGGGGTGCATTGAGCTCACAGCACTGCCTCTGCATCTCTCCTGGTGGATTTGCAGCTCAGTTTCCCTTTAGCTGGATGGCAGCAATATGGATTCTTAGTGCCCAACACATTAAGATTCTTTGTCATATGAGTTGGGAACTGCTGCTTTGTCCCTACACAAGGAAGTAAATGGATCACTGATGTGCTGTGGAAGTTCTTAAGTCAGCAGCTGGGCCATAGAGGCCAGATTTTAATAACAGCAAGTTGTGAGTGACACTTAGGAACATTGTGTATTGTGTTTTGTTTCCCAGGTGGAGATCTGGATATTGTAGATGCATGAGAACTAGAATGATGTGTGGGCTCATGTACAGCTTGTGCTGCTTTTCAAGTTGGGTAAATCACTGCTGCCTGTGATGGCAGCTTTAAAAAAACCTGTGTGTTCTTTTTGGCTGTGCTTCTCTGCTTTTTCTGTCATTTCTGGCTGCTGCCTCATTTAGGTGCACACAAATGCAGTACCCCAGGTTATTCAATGTATTTAAAATATTTCATTGTGTTTAGGTGGAGCTTGAGCGGTTCTTAAGAGTTTGTAAAAGAGAATAAATAAATCGTAAAACCATAAAAGCCGAAGTGCTTTATGTAAAACTTGATTGTGTATGCAAAGAGGTTTAGAAACTGGTTTGTTGTTTGCACTATATTTATCCTGGATTAGTTTGCTGTTTCTGCTTCCACCTGAGACATTCAAGATTCTTTCTTCTTGGTATCTCTTCTGCTGGTGCTCTGGAGACTGGCAGCTGCTAAAGCTGAAATAAGTGCAAAACATGCTGATGCTGGTAGAGGTAGTGCGTAATGAAGGCGACTTAGAGATTTTAAAATTTTTTTCTTTTCATACATAGCAGTTTTCAAGTATTTACCAGGCTTGGAGTTGGGAAGCAGTCATCTCCTAACAAAGGCTGGTGGGAGTTTAGTCTCTGCTTCTGGTGATAGAAGATAAGCTTTTTTGAGGTTATGCAGGGGTTAAACTTTGTCAATGGCCAGATTTGTAATGAGACCAAGAACTGATGGTGGCCTTCATATGTCCCCTGTGTGTCCCATTGCATGTTCCAGATGTTGCCTTGTGGTTGGTGCCACATCAGCACATGCTGTACAGGAGAGAGCAGCTCCCTGGGCCCTTCTGTATTGCATATCTCTGTGTGATGGACTGAGTGCTGGGCACCAGGCTGTCATATGATGCTCTCTGCCAGCCCCATATTCTTCAGAACAACTGCAAATCCTCTGCTACAAAAATGTGATAAGGAGTGAGGGTTAATATAATGTGAGGTATTGTATTAACCTGTAGGGTGAGAAGTGCTTTTGTGCTTGGTAGTCTATTAAAAATGGCAATAAACTTCCTTCTTCATGGCAAGAACTGGTTGTTAGTTGAGACAGGCTGGAGCCACTTTATCCTCTGATCATATCTGTTTCCTCGTTGGAACAAGACAGACGAGAGGGATACAACTTTCCTGGGTTGCTTTTAGAAAATATTTTGGTAGGGAGAAGACAATCTTGCTATTACTGTTGTGATGCAGTGAGTGTGTGTTGGCACAGACTTTTCAGGATGTGGCTTTTCAAGTGTAAAATTGTTCTGCTTGATAGCAATTTTACTCTATCCCCCTTTTTTAGAAGTGCAATGACTGTGCAAATCCCTCACAGGATGCAGTACTCAAAAACGCTTTTGGCTCCCAAACTATAGCAGTTTGGTTCTGTGCCAAGCAGTTTCTAGTTCATAATTGGAGAGAAGATGCTTTTAGTGTTCTCAGCACTCCCAGGATGGGAGCATGCTGATCTGCATCTAACCATGAGGTGGGGTAAATGTGCTTTGTTATTTTAGTGGTCTTGGGAACCAAACAGAAAGAAAAACTCAGCTCAGCAAAGTAGTTTCAGTGAGAACATATGAAGATTCCTATACGTTGGAAAAGGGAAGAAATTTGGGCTGGGGAGAGCGGAAGCCAGGTGAACACTTGGAGGAAAGTGGGGAGAGAGAGGGTATCACTTTTGCATTCAACATTTGTTCTCAATTCTGCTAAGCTGGGTTTTGCTCCAGCCCAGGATTTGCACCCTTGGCAAAACCCAGAAGGAGAAAGGTGGAGTGCAAAGTTCAGAGCAAGGACCAGCAAACCTGAGGAGAAGAAAAGTTTTACGGCTGAAGTCCCTGGTTGTTGCCAAGCTAGAGAGCTCTAAGCAGGAATGCTGTCATATTTAGCTTCCTGAGAGGTTTAACTGAAAGTAGTGGTCTTTATGAATGCACCTCTTATTTCTTTCCTCACTCTGACAAGTCACTGTACTGCTGTGTGCCCATTCCAGGTGTTAGGGCGCTTTACTTGCTCTGAGCAGGCTCACTTGGGACCTCCACCCACACCCCTGCTCATGTGCTCAGGAATCCCACATCAGCTCAACTTGGAGCCTTCAATCCTGAGTGACACTGTGGGAGTTGCTCATCTCCCACCCCAGTCATTGTCATGTTTGTACCTGCTTATGGACCCTGCAGACTCAAGCCCAGAAAACCAGGAGCTCAGACAAAGTGTCTTCCAGCTGAGTGAGGATGGCAGTAAGAGCAAGGACAGTAAAGCTTACATTGTTTCTGTGTTGGTTTCAAATTAATAACCCCCAAAAGCTGTTGAATCTGCCTGCCCATCTCCTCTCTGGTGTTTTTTTCAGCAATTTTGTTTCACTGACATACGGCCTTGCTTCTTGTGTTCACCAAGCATTGATGTCAGTGGAGTTCTGAAATGGCATCAGGTGGCCTCTCTCTGGACTAGTTCAACTTTTTATCTTTTAAGGAGAAGTTAATGTAGTGGAGTAATTTTCATTGTAGTCAAAAGCTGAGTAATGATGCATGAGCTGGGTAGTGGATGTGACCTTGCAAGCAGTCTGTGATCTCTGTGCTAGGGATTTTCACTCTGTGCATTCCTGAGAAGCAGCTTCAACAATACTGCTGATTGAGGCAAAACGCAACAGAAGCTTCCTCAAAAAATCAAAAATTCTATCTCATTGGAATTTCTTTTGAGCAGATAACTTGACTCAAGATCATAGGCCAGTTGCTTCATGTTTAAAGTTTGCTGTACAATATTTTTTACTGATATTAGTATTGATGACGAGGTTTTTTTGAGATCAGGAAAAGATCTTTACGGCAGCTGTTATCTGGACAGTAGCTGATTTTTGTCTCTGACTTGCATAAGAAGCTGTTTTAATAGAAGCAGAAATCCTGCAGTAAAAATCTGACTGCTATGTTTATGAAATGGGCATCTGGGCTATAAGATAGGAACAGTAAATCCAAGAGACAAGCGTTACTCCTTGATGCCTGGCCATGCCACCACACCATGATGTATGGGAAAGCATTGAAGCCTACCCTGAGACATCTTCAGTTTCTCTGGTGCTGATGGTGCTCATTGCTTCACCCCTCCTCTTTAGTCTTGATTTCAGGCTCCAGATTTGAGTTGTTTGGGCTTGCCTTTAATCCTCATTAATGAGTTTTTCTTCACCTCTTAAGAGAAGTGATGTCGTTCCAAGAAAATTCCGTGGACTTTGCTGTAATTTTTGGATTGTTTCATGGCATTGTTGGAGTTTATCCTCCTAAAAGTTAGCAGTATACAGGTTGTGTGCTGATAGCCATTCAGTTCACTCATGCCTTCTAGATCAGTTCTGTCCAGATTTGCTTTGAATGCCAGCCCTAGTTGGTGCAGAGACTGTGTAATAAATCTGTGCAGCTGTGACCCACAGCCCTGATGATCAAGAACATGTGTTTCTACAACTCTTGTAGTTGTGGAAGAATCTCTCACGTTTCTCTTACATTGTTTTCTGATGGGTTTTAACAAAATAATGTACATCAGAAAGAGCAACTGGCTTTGTGTGTTTTGGTTAAAATAAATTACTTTGGTCTCCCTCCAGGCAAGGAGAAATGGGTTGTCTTTTTTTCTACTTAATGCAGTTTTTTGAAATCAGATACTAAGCTTCCATAAAACTTTATCAGCTGGGGAGTATTTTGACACCTTGTCTGGGTGAGGCTAGTTGCCTAAAAATTCAGTGGTGTTTCTGGTACAAAGATGTGGACATGAGTTCATAATCCAAGGAAGTATCTGCTGCTGAAATTTGAAATTCCACTACATCTGTCATGTACCTGTTAACAGTGGTTTGTGTTCTGTTGTCTGCAGTGTTGTGGACTTGTTGCCTTCATACGATGATGGTTTGTGTGGCTGAGAGAAGACACATGTAGAACAGACATTCTCTCAAAGTACAAGAAGAAAGCAGTCATGGTCCTTTCTGAATGTATCATGGGTTCCGGTTGAATGCTCACCTACCAATAAATCTTCTTTTTCTGCGAGGAGTGAGAGTGGATATAACTTTTAGGCCACTCTGTCCTGCTTGTCATTCTTGCCAAAGCATAACTTAGGGTCATGGTGGTAGTGTCCATGGAGTACAGTTCATTGCAGGGAAACAAACTTCTTGGCTCCTTTTGAGGCCGCCTGGAAGTGTAAAGAGTTAGAGGAGATGGGAAAACCAGCTGAACTGGTATAGCACTATCTTCCTGTCAGCTTTCAGGGCTGGTGGTGTTTTTAGCTGGAACACTCCCTCCATTTCCTTCCTCTGTGAGCTTTGAAGTTTCTGCAGTGGTGCAGTTTCAGGCCATAAATAGCCAGATTTCAGAAGTTGCTACATTCAGGAATTTTGAGAGAAAAAAAACAACCAACCAACCAAACAAACAAAAAGAACCCAAACAAAACAAATCCAAAACCTTTTTTTTTTCTCCTTTTCCAATGTTTTCACACCATTCCATCCCTAAATAATTTTGTGTTAAGCTTTTCACAGCAGGTTATCTGCATCTCCAAGCATGTGCTTTGAAAGGTGAAATTTTGAGTGGCAGAAGTCAGTGTTCCATTAGGACACTATATTGCTTCAAAGTGTGAAATAGAAAATAGTTACCACAATAAAAGTGATAATGCTTGCTATTTGCTGTCAGCTTGGTGACTCTTCTAGATGGTGAAAGTGTTGTGATTCATTTCACAATGAAGCTGCAGTGTGGTGTAAAAGTAATGTGCTTTCATGTGAATATGGCTTCCTGTAACACTGTTTATTCCCTCAAAATATTTGACTTATTACTGGCAAAGAAATAAGAAACCATTTATTTTTTTGTACCTAAGTTGTGTTGCACCAGGAGGTGTGCATAAGGTGTGCCATTTAAAAGCAGCCCTTGTTCTGCTGGGGTTATAAAAAGCCTCCAGAAGAGGCTCTTGTTATGTGTTATCAAACATAAGTGTATTAAAATGCTCTGGTGAAATGGCTCTCCATAAAACTAATACTTGAATTAAATGTGAACTAGTCTCTCTTTCTCTTTCCTACCTTTGTGTAAGTGTGCATTTGGTTAATCAGCTTTAAACAAGAAAGCAGCGTAAGCCCTTGAACTGTGCTACTAATTACAATGTTTATTTTCCATCTGAGTGGTAACCTAAGACAGTTCTATTTCTTCAAAATCATATGTGGGATTTTTGTGTGTGATCTTTAATACTAGTGGTGATGAATACAAAGTTGCCTGGTTAACAAGGTGGTGTGACTTACTCTTTTGACTTAGATATCCCTGAAGAAGAGGCCAGATACTGGACCAGAAAATTAGAACAAATAAATTCACTGGGAGATGATGAGGTAAATATCTAAATTGAAAGAATAATGTAGCCCTGAATGTCTTATAACTAGCTTTTATTCTTTGTATTAGATCCCTGTGATTAGGGTAACTACTAAATGTTGATCATTTACAAGTCTTCCATAAACTGCTTACAGAATTTTTTTCTCAAGTGTACTGTTTAGTGTTAAGGAGAGGAATATTTTTCTACATGCTGGAAGTGCTTGAATAATGTTTTGTTAATGTGAATATGTTTAAAGGAAAGGCAACACCGTGCTTAACCTGAACAGAGAGTGAAACCATTTTTGACAGGCTATGGTAGATTTTTTTGCAAAATTGAGTCAAAAAGGATGTTTTTTGCAACTGACTGTTTCTTTGAAGACAAAAGTAAGATGGCTAAATCTTTATTTGAACTGAGAACTCTTGGATGTGTTGGCTTTTTGTCCTAATGCAGTTGTTAATGGCTCAGTTTATATGAATCTTGTATGAGAATACGTGGCAGCTATGGCTTTGGTTTCCTGGCTCTAGTGTGTACTTGGCTAAGCAGCTATAAAATAGAGCTTACTTTTTTATTTCTGAGAGAGACTGCTGCATAACTAAAATTTTGTTTACAATTCATTCTGTCTGCAGGATTAGATTTAAAGTGTTCATGGCTATAGCAGAAATGAAGTATTTAGAAAACCCCAATATCTATGTGTTGGTGTAAACATCACTGAGTAAGAGCATGGTGCTAGTGAAACATCTTTGTCAGGTCTCTTTCATAGCAAGAGTTTCCATAGCAAAAGTTTTCATTGCAAGATAACTTGCAAAATACTCTGACAATGCCATGACTTTAGGAGATTTTTGTTTTGCGATCCTTCATCTGTTCTTTTCTGCTCATTGTATGAGTGATTTGGTTTACTGTGCAGATGAAGGAAAAGAAGGTAGATTTTATTTTTAACTGAGGACAGACCAATATTCAGGTGGATAAAAACTTACATAATTTAGAGCAGCCTCTCCTAGAACTCCTTCCTAGAAGTTTGAGAACCTCTAAGAATCGATGAAAAGCTCAGTCTGTGGGCTGTCCTGTTAGTGCTGCTGCTGTGGTGCCTCTCTGCTCCCGTGGGCTGGAGCAGCAGTTCAGATACTTCAGCGAGGCACAGGTGCCCTCTAGTGCTTCCCTGAGCTGGTACTTGCTGAAAGGTACCCTGAGCTTTCTGAGTCTCCCCTTTCCTGCAGTGCCATGCACCTGCTTGCCAACTGCATGCTCTTATAAAATACCTGTAACAAAGTAATATCTCCATATTTGTGACGTTAATGATTATCTGATTTATTATGGATGTTCCCTGTGACCAGGGAGAAAAAATCCTGTTCAGGGCCTGACCTCAGGTGGTTCTTCTAAAGTTCTCCACATTTGCCAGAATGGGGACAAGATTTTCCTTGCATATTCCCCTAATTGGCTGTGACTTGTAGCTCAAGAACTTCCAGAGCCAGAGGCAGTATCCTTGTGTTGAACAGCAGTCAATGGATTTCTCTCTTGTGGATGCCAAGTTGCCCTTTAAATGCACCCAGGTCAGTTACATTTTTGCAAAGGAACTCAGCACCTTAATTGTGCATTGCCTGAAGAAATATCTTAATTGCTCTGAGCAAACAAACCCAGTGTTTGAGAAAGCAGCTGGAGGCAGTTTTGTTTGGAGAAATTAAATGACTGATCCTCATTCGTTCCAGTCCCTGCCACTCAGCTTTACAGACCTCACGTTTTGGGCTGCAGAATTCTGGTCTGCACAGTGTTTTTTAGCACAAGACAACTTTGTGCTTTTCTCTCCTTTGTTTTAAGTTCAGCTATTTCTGTTTGAGATGATGAATGAACAGACTAAAGCTGCACAGGAGTATACTGAAAAAGCAGGTTCATTTGGAGTTCATATGGTGTCATAGAAATGCTTTCCAGCCTCTCTTCTTGCAGCACTTAATATTCCATTTTCATTTTGGGACTCCTGATAGCCGTCGGGCTGATGCCTTAAAAAGAGCAAGCTGCTGCCATTCTGGGATCTCTGAGGATAATAATTCAGAAGCCGCTGCTGTCCTGTGCTACTGAAATTGCTCATCAGCAGACTTCCTTTCACCACTCTGTCAACCAGTCAGTGCTGTGAGATCCGGCAGTTCTTGTTTTCACAGTCCTGATTAACTCAGTGGGTTGGCAGTTTGCTGATGATAAGACTAACCACCTTTCAGGATCCCTTGTGCATTTTAAATAGCACAGATTGGAAGATAACCGCAGTGGAAGTCTGCAGGTTGTCACCTTCCATGCACAGAACTGGTCATTAATCCCTACCAAATTCAAGGAGAGATTGTCTGCTGACTGTGTTTTGCACAGGCTGCAGCACCAGCTTGCTAGGTTTTCCACTTTCTTTGTTGTCAGGTCTTTTTTCCCTAGAAAAGACTGTTCTCATTATTTTGGTCAATTGTCCTAATTTTCTCATGTCTCTATGTAATACAAGATAGAAGAGAATAACAAAATAAAACCACTGGCACTCCCTTAGGGAACGCTTTGATGATGTAACAAACAGCTTTGTAAAAACTCAAAGCTGGCTAATTGAAATACCTCTGTGTTCTCTAATTTAGTATTAAATGAGATGAAAAATTCTTCACTTTGAATGTGAAGTGGATCACAGGAGAGTTTGCAAGTGTTGGCTGGGCAGACATTGTGTTCTTGCCTTGCCAGGCACGTTAATTACCTTACTGCTGCCATCTCCTACTCCAGAGTTGCTGTGAGCCCATATGAGTTTTGAACTGTTGAAGCTGTGCTGGAGTGTCTAAATAGAAATAGGCTTATTCCCAATTTGGAGCTCCCTGTCACACTGGCATTGTGGTGTGGAGAATCAGGTCTTTTCAGTGTCTACTTGGAGGTCTCAGAATTGGCAATAGGGCCTGTGCTTGTTTTAAAGCAGTCTTCACCTTAAACAGAAGTGCACTTTGTAATGTGATTTTTGTATGAAAAAAGAGGACACTTCTGGGAGTGTATTTAAATACAGATATAATGGAAAATATATTACAAATATTACAGGTATTGTACTTCAATAATATGTGTGTACTTCTCTTATGTGTGGCATGCTATCATAAAGTTACCATTCCCTTTCTTATCTATCTATATTCCTTCCTATTTTTTTTCCTTCCTTTAGTATTCCTTTCAGGAGGAAGTCCAGAAGAAACCACTGCCCAGTGCTGCCTCCCAGTGTTGTAAGTTAGACTTATTTCTTCTCAATATTTTTTCCTCTTTCAATGTACTTGATTTCCTTTTGTGGTTAGATGTCAAGTGATGGTACATCTGAACAACATTTTCTTATTAGAAGTACTTAAATTTCTGTGCAGTTATGAAAAGCTGTGCTCCTCAAAATATTACTCTGCAGCTTCTGATGCCAGGAAGTGAAATCAGGCGTTAAACCTTGCACTTACTGTTGTCCTTGTGTGCAGTAGGAAGGGAAAATGTGTTCAAAGTCACCAAGATTGTCAGGCTCTTATAATATCTATACCAGTAAGAAAATGCTGTGTTTTTTCATGTAACTATATTAGCTATGTTCTGCTAAAGCTTCCTGTGTTCAATATCATTTTTAATACTGTTTAATGAAATTTTAAGAGGGAGAAAATAGATGGAGACGAGTACTACTGGTAGCCTTTTAAAATGCACCAGGGGTTTGTGTACTTGATGTCTCATTTCTTCAATATTACTTTTCAATGCTGCGTTGATGGATGGAAAAAATATTTTTACTAATTTCTGCTTATCTCGTCTTGCATTTTTTTATGCTTCTGAAAACATGGATGGAAAAATAACATAGCGCTTACTGTATCTGATGATCTACAAAATTAGATTTCTGAAACACTGCTTTTAACATACAATAGATGAAAGCTCAGTGATGTCTCTTGTTAATGTGTTATCTACTTTTGGCAAGAACATTAATAAAAATCAAGTCTCATAATTTAAACAAATCTTTTATCCTCTACTTCAAATCCTTTAAGATGTGCATATTACACATTGCAGACTCTTTATCCATTAGGCTGATTATAGAATCTCCTCAAAACTGATAACATTAGGCAATGCTAATTACTGTTTGCCTTTTTTGAGTAGAATTAATTTCTCTGTGTACTTTTGTTATGTTATCTTAAAAGTATCTTCAGCCAACTTTAGACATTAACCAATTGACTAGGAAATCTGATTGTGCTGTGTAGCTGGAACATGTACAGCTGTATATCAAAGTATTCCAGTAATACTTT
>VZTB01003432.1:0-28042 GCA_013397245.1 Thryothorus ludovicianus
TCCCTCCCTCATCCAATAAGGAATTTAATTATCCTTACCCTTCCTTTTTACCATTAATATATTTGTAAAAGCATTTTTTTATTGTCCTTTACAAAAGTTGCCAATTTAAGTTCAAACTGAGCTTTGGCCTCCCTGATTTTTTCCTACATGCCCTAGCAGCCCCTTAATACTTCCTGTGAGACCTGACCCTCCCTCCAAAGATAATATATCCTCTTTTTATTTCTAAGGTCCTTCAAAACCTCATTGCCCGTCCAGGCTGGACGTTTGCCTTGTTGACTCATTTTTCAACAGGGACAACCTGATCATGTGCCCTAAAGATCTCTGTTTTGAAGCATATCCATCTTTCCTGAGCTCCTTTGTTTTAAGGGCTGCTTCCCAAGGAACTCTTTGAATAAATGTCCCAAATAGGCCAAAGTATGCCTTTCCGGAGTCCAATGGAAAAGTCTTATTTCATCAAATACCCCCAACTCGATAATTTTATGATCACTATGCCCCAAGTAGCCTTCAATCACATCTCCCACCAGCCCATCTCAATTTGCAACAACAGATCTAACATAGTCCCTCCCCTGGTGGGCTCACTCACCAGCTGCAACAAAAAGTTGTCCTCCACACACTCCAAGAACTTCCTGCACTGCTTTTCTTCTGCTGTACTGAGCTCCCAGCAGATGTCTGGTAGGTTGAAGTCGCCTACAAGAACAAGGGCTGCTTGTAGAATAAGTTGCCCACCTCTCCTTCCTGGCTGGGTGGATGATAACAGACTGCCAGTAGGATGTCAGCCTTGTCGGCCTGCCCCCTAATTCTTACCCATAGGCATTCAACTCCATCATCATTAGTTTCAATACCTATGGTGTCAAAAGCCTCACTAATTTAAAGGGACAGCCCTCCTCCTCTTCTCCCTTTCCTGTCTCTTCTGAAGAGCTTATACCCACTCCAGCAGCACTCCAGCTCTGTCAGTCCCACCATGTTTCTGGGATGGTGACTCCATCATGGCTCTGCTGTTGCACCATGGCCTCCAGCTCTTTCTGTTTGTTACCCATGCTGTGTGCATTGGTACACATGCATTTCATCTGGGCTACTGATTCCACACCTAATTCAGGCTTACCACCCTTAGGCCTGCTTCCAGACAGCCCAACTGCATCCCCTTCCCCCTTCCAACCTAGTTTAAAGTCTTCTCAAC
Source organism: Thryothorus ludovicianus (assembly GCA_013397245.1). Lineage (NCBI taxonomy): Eukaryota > Metazoa > Chordata > Aves > Passeriformes > Certhiidae > Thryothorus > Thryothorus ludovicianus. Next base: position 1,178 of record VZTB01003432.1, read on the forward strand.
AAGTTCTGAAAGTTCATGAGCTGAAATTCTTCTGCCCTTAACAGAGAAATGCAGCCCGTCCAGCTCCAGCAGGCCAGGTGCCATAAAAGTTGCCCGATGGTCAAAGAATCTGAAATTCTGCTGATGACACTAACACTTGTGCCACTTTTTCATAATGTTGGCTCTCCTATTCCTTTCACTGGTTTTTTCTGCCACCAGAGGGACTGAGGAAAAAATTACCTGTGCTCCTGCTCTATCAACTACTTGACCTAGTGCCCTAAAGTCCCTTTTAATTGCCCTGACACCCCTCATTTCAATCTCCATCACTGCCAGCCTGGTGTATCAGCAGTGGGTAATAATCAAAGGGCTGAATCAGCCAAGCAAGTTTCTCAGTGATATTCCATACCTGGGCCCCAGGGAGGCAGCAAACCTCCCTGTGGGATTGGGTCTAGTCAACTTACAGGGCCCTCTGTTCCCCTTAGGAAGGAGTCATCCACTATGACTACCCTTCTTTTCTTTTTGATGTTAGAGGTGGTGATCCATCCTACAAATGAAGCATAACTGGGAGACCCACTGGGCAGATAATTTTCTTCTAAATCATTTGACTGACTCTCTAGATCTAGATCTCTAGGGTCTCTTACCTATTCTGAAGTCATACCTGGGCAGGTGAAGGGGATTGAGAGGAATTTTTATTATTCCCTCCCCAAGCAGGGACCCATTTCCACTCCCCTTCATTGACCAGGCATCCTCCTATTGCCTGACAGTAGGAGGCTTGGGAGTCATCTTACTCCTGGTGGGCTTCCCTCAAGGATGAAAGGGCAGAACTCCACCAATCTATTCCCCTTTCACGTTCCCAAATACTCCTTAGTCTTTCAAATTCCTCCCTAAGCTCGGCCACCAGTGAAAGGAGATCATTCCAGCACCTGCCCTGGAACCACTGATAAGCTTAAACACTCCACACAGAAATGGGACTGTACAGACACATCCTTTTTGGAGGGTTCTATTTGGTTACACACACTTGTACTAACTACAGTTTTCGATCGTGTAAAAACAATTACTAACAAAAAACTCCAAAGCCAACCAATCAACAGAAACACAGAAAACAACAAACTAACCTTACTACCAGGAAAAACTTGCAACCCTGCCTGCGCAAACTGCTGTGCCGTGCCCTCAGAGATGTGTCTGTCTGTCTGTGCCCACTCCAGGTCACCACGCTCCCTAGAGCCCTCTTTCAATCAGCCTGCTACTCCCTGGCAGAGGAAGTCCCCGGCCCTTTGCCTGCCTGAGTCACAGAGTCATTCTCTCATGAGAAGGTCTCCCATGGAAGTCACTGGAAAGTTGCAGAGTGACAATACAAGAGAAAAATAGCAAAGCCATGGGGGTTCAGCCACTGCATAGCAGTGAGACCTATCACTGTCCTTCTCCATGCCCAGGATGCCACCTGGCTCTTCTGGCAGTATCTGGGCTGTATTTCTGGTGTGACAATGAAGATGCAATTTTTTTATTTTGTTCTCTGAGAAACTCTTTCCATTTCCAGACTACAAAGGCAGAAAGGTACATTTCCTCTCCTTCCCTCTTTCTTCTAGAATGACGAAATGTAGCTTTCAGGGCTCCTGTCCTGTCTCTCACCAGCAGTCTTTGGTTTTGTACCCTGCTGTACCCGAGTGCAATAGCCATGAGAGCAGCTGCCAGGATCACACTCAGGGTGTGAGATCATCCTTACAGATGCTCATCTGCAGCCTGATGCAAAGGTCATGCTGGGAGGAGCTCCATTTCCCTCAAATTCAGCTCTACCTCACACCTGAATTAAAGATACACTCTTGGCATGTATGGATGGCCACAAAAGTAAGTCATGGGCATCAGTTTGTCTGGGGTTCTCTATTTCCTAAATGTGCCCAAGATCCCCATCTTTGACATGCTGGCAACTTTCGCAAGGTTTGGAAAGTCATGTGATATCATTATTCAGACAGTTCCTGCTGTATGCAGTTTCTAGCAATTTGAAAACTGTACTCTTGAACCACGATTTCTGTAAGACTCAGAAATCAGAACAATTGTTTTCCATTTTCTGTCACATTATGACATCAGAATAGCTGGAGAGGAAGAAGGAGTGGAGGAGCGGCCTTATTCCATCCAGCTCAAGTTCTGCACCTTAGTTCTGCAGGCAGGGAGATAGGACTTGACTAAAAACAAATGTTTTGTCATCACATAAAATGTAAAAATATCCTAGTTCTCTGTATAGAGCCTGAAATATTTCTATATTACTCTTTATGTATTAGGAGATGCTTGCAAAACAAAAATCCCTCTTTAAATTCCACTAAAAAGTGATGCTCTTCAAGAGAACCTGATTTCACTTTGACCTGGACATTACACAGCAACCCAGGTATTTAAATTCCTGATCTTTACTACAGAATCATCTAACACTACTGCTGAGATGGCAGCTTGGCTTTCTGTTAGACTGTAGCCCATCTCAAGGAGAAAAAAAAAAAAATTCCTGAATAAGTTGAAGATGCTAACCAATTTCTAACTATCTGGCTAATAGAAGCAAAAAGGAATCTGTAAAGAAATAGGTATAAAACTTCAATTTGCATCTGGTAGGAGACAACTTCCATACCCTGATCTAAGGTCCCTTCCTGCAGCGCCCAGGGCATCTTTCCAAGGGGTAGAAGAATGCTATTCCAAAACAAAGGCTTGTGATTTTTCTTATAAAACTTAATGTTTATTACCAGGCTTCAGATGACAGAATGCTCTTTGTTTAGCTTGTCTTCTTGCTTAAAAATAAAATAAAAATATGTTGATATCTTGAGGTGATATAAATACATTTCACTCATTATCTAGTACAAATTTCCAAAACTTCAACTGGCTCGCAGCAAGAATGCTGGGATGCACCTGGAAAGGCTCAATCTAAGGCAGGTGTGACTGCAGGACCACTGAGAGCTCCAGACTGCAGAGATTGCTTCCAAAGTGGGCAGCTAAGCATCCTTTATAGAAGCACTTAGAAGCACAGCCTGAACTGTCCTCAGGACATCTCAAAAAATGACAGAAAACCATGGGGTTTTCTTCCAGCCTCATGTCTGGATCTTTGTCTTTAGATAAGAAATGGGGACTCTTTCTCTCCATATTTTCTAGAGTAGTTTAAAATCTGGGATTTTTTATTAAGTGTCACATTCTGTCCAAAGTATTTTTAGTTTCTCCTATTACAGCCTCAGATATGTTCTTATAATACACATTTTTTTTCCTTTCTGGCTGTTGTATTAACAGCGAATCAAATAGTTCTGAAACTTCTCAAACTTCAAAGTTATTATTTTGTAACCAGGTGCAAAAGTTTTCACGAAGTAGCATTTAAACACTGAGGCTAAAAAACAATTTTTTTGTTTATTGTAGATATTAAAGAGCCCAGTCATCCTTTTGTTCTGAACCACTCTGAGTTGCTACGAACCTTTAACTGCTCTTGTGTTGCAAAGAGCCATCTGAGTGTAACGTCACTCCATTTGCATGGAAGTGATCCCAAACTTCAAACTCTTTTCTTGTCATCTGCTTCATTAAACAGACACTGAGAGGAACTGTTTACAGTTTTAAAACATTTCACAAGTAAAAGCTGGTAAATGAACCATCCTTTTCTACTGTGTAAGTGAAAAGATATCTTTTTAAAAAGAGCAAAGTTCTGAAGAATTAGCTAAATTATTTAATCTCATAGAGTTACTGACATGACCCTTTACTAAAATGAATCATTTAGCCTCGAGCAATTCTGATACTGGGAAACAACCGTTAACTAAAGAAAAATTGCACTCAGTATCTGGGCTCCAACTCTGCTGATAAGAGGAAGAAGAAAGCATTGAGGCATTACAAGAGAAGCAGGGAATATTTTAAAATCTAGTGTTGATAGCGTGCAGGCTGTGCTGTGTCCCCTTCTGCTGGCACTTCCCAGGCAGCAGGAGCAGCTCGGGTCCAAACTCTGCCAGCAAATGGGCACCACTGCCACATCTGGGCTTCCACTACCCCAAACCCCACCCCTGCACTTTCAAAGAATTCACCTGAAGTCTCAGGTTTAAAAATGGGAGGAAATCTCTCTTCTCTGTATTTATCTTGCATGGCATTTTAGCTTCCTTTTACTTCATCTGTTTAATTTCCACCTGAATAATAGTTTCACAATTCAATCACAACTTGGATTAATTTAATTAAAAAGTGAAAGTATCACGCTGTGTATCTAAAACATATTGCCACCAAAATACTTACATTGCAAGCCAACTATTTAAAACAAAGTCTATCGCTCTTAGAAATTAAAATATAAAGAAAAAAAAATCGATTTTTCTCACTTGCTCAGATACCACAGGAACAAATGATGCAACACAATGATCTCGTACTTTCTCAGCCAAAATATGAGAGGTCTTTTTAAGGCCTGCTTGGTAAAACTACAAGAATATCATTGATAGAAAAGTAACTCAAGAGAAGTCTGTTCTGCTGATGTCTCAGAGTTCATTTCTGTTTTCTTCTGCACCTTTTGGCAGGATGGAATCAGCAGGGAACACGCATCACCTTAATTAGGTCTGTTCCTAAATCTACAAAGGTGACTGGCATGTTTTTCAAAAGCAGCAGCTTTAAACACATAAAGTAGTGTCTAGCTGGAAAGAAATGAAAGGGAAAAAAAAAAAATAACCCTGTGAGGAATTTTGACAGATGTATGCATCTCTCAAATAATTATGGAGACTTTAAATGATGGTTTGAACTAAAGTTCACTCAAACTATTACCTGGCCTACACATAGATATGTTTGACCATATAACTGATCAGAAAACTGAGTGCAAAAGGAGGTCATGGTATTTATTCTGACTTGCACAGGAGAATTTTCATGATGGTTTTACGACTTCATTGACAGATCTGTAATTACCTTCCAAAAGATGTCATGAAAGTAATGAATCAAAGAGGAGAAATATTGTTGAAAGCATCTTAGAAAAAACATCTGAGACTCAGGTAACTGGGTCAGGCAGGCAATGTGGGTGGTGCTTCCTAAAGTCTCAAACACTCAAGGACTAATACTGCCAAAATTTAACTGATGAGGATTTCTTCCTGAGATGATGTAGGATCATATTTCATCATTAGGGGAAATCAGATCTCTTGTTAGGGTTAAAGACAAACAAATTCCTTTATCCAACTTAGTGGTAGCAACTAGAAGTCATTCCTTTGTGAATTGTCAACATCCTCTGAAGTAAATGTCTCTCCAAATTAGAAAATTAAGGAGCTATATCCCTTCCCCTCAACATCAAACTCTTTCTTTCTCTAGGAGACAAAATGTCCACTGAGCTCCAGAAAAACCTGCTGGTTTAGAATACAGGTGCTGCAGCAGCTATTTCCCCTGCCCTCTGATGCCAAATCCTGGTAGAACAATTAAAATTAAAAAGCTCAGTCCTTTACAAAGCATGTTGGCCGCAGGTAGCAATGGAAGACAAACACCACTTCACTTAACTAAAATGAAAATGCTTTGTTTGCAGTTTTACCAGACAATCATTATATTAAAAGCATTAAATTTGATGTTTTTGTTATATATAGCTCTGTGCTCACAAAGTAAAATTTAAAAAACAAAAAAGGGAGAAAAAAGCACCGCTTTTTTTTTTTTTGCACAGAACAATCAAAAATGGCTTTAGGTATGAACTGGTGAAAGTTCTGTTATTTTTCAACACTCTTTTTTTGCTGAAAGTTTCACTCCAGTCCTTCTCTCAGAGAGGTTTTCTATGAAGAGGCCCACTGCCATTCAATCTGCATGAAACTGTAAATGCATGACTAATTGAGACAAACTTTCAAGTGACGGATTACAAATTAATTTGCATTTTTCTATGATAATTTTGTATTAATTAAATGCATCATATTATTTAAGCCAAAATTAAATTAGCTCTTGGAAGGAAAAGTTAAAATTAATTGTGGCATGTTCCATAAAATTCATCAAGGAACTCTGGACTGGACTTTACCTATATTACATCATGTTATACTGTTAATAAAGATGAAGAAAGATCTGGTAAGAAATAAGAGGTTTTAATCACAGAAGGCGTGGTAAAGTTCATGTGACAAGAAGAGTTAGAGCTTAATTCCTGGTTGACACAAATGTGGTTATTTGCTCAATGAAATACCAGAGACTGAGTAGATTAGGTAGGCTTAGGTAAAGGGTCAAGGAGATTAAAACCAAAGCCTCACTGCTCACTTACAAGACCACTCACCAGCTAAATCTGGTTGTTTTCAGCTTGTTAGAGCAAGCTACAGAAAACTCATGAGGTATTTGCTTTCCCACAAAACGGAGATATATCCATTGTGGATAGTTCCATGGAAGCAACTGCTATAAGAGGAAGAAAAGTAATCAGGATGAGGAAAAACCCAGCAATATCTGACATGAGGCATGATATTGCCTCATATCATATCAAGAGAAGGGAAGTGTTATAAACACAGATTATAAACTTGGCGTTTTGCAAATATTAAGATGAGTGTTGTACATATAAGGTTGTTATAAATGCATATTATGGTACTGGATTTTTCTTTTTGCACCCATATAGGGTGAATACTCTATGTGTGGTATGGAAATGGGTTTAAAGATAGAGTTTCCCTTAGGAGTAAAGTTGATAAAGTGTCTCTGCAGTGAGTGAANTCCCAGAAACATGGAAATAAGTTCTTAGAAAAGTTTAAACATACATACTTAAGGGAGGGTATCTAAAGCAGCAGGTGTGCTCTTGGCTCTGGGCAAGAGACACCCTGGCCGTGTATTTTCCTTCATTGCCTTGTCCTTATTGTCTTTATTAAGCCTTTTAAATCTTACCAAGAAAGTGAACTTCATTTCTCACAAGAGGGAAAATGAGTAAAAGTAAAATTATTTGAAAAACAACCCCAGCCCACATTGGAGATTGCTGTTCACATGCAGGACTGCATCTTGCCAACACATTTTTCTGCTCCAGCACTGAACAGGGAGCTCCACTGGCAGCCACCATAACATTCACCCTGCACTTGCAGTATTACTTGGCCAGCACCTTTGGTGATTGCTGCCTCTTGTCTGGTGCTGGTTTCACAATCTTTTAGCTCATTTAACCTAAATAAATTCTGTTCCCCCAAAAATGCCATAATCTCATTATTATTGCCCAAAAAGCAATAATCTCATTTCAAGTGTGATTCTTTAATTCAGAAGTCTGAGAATTCTTGTCCCTCAAAATTTCTAAATATTGTGTAGGTTTGAGTCTCAAATTTCAAGTTTTTCTTTGGAGTTGATATAATATTTACAGTGGATAACTTAAAATTTCTTTCAAAGACCAGAAATAAATTCAGAGATCCACTTCCCTCCTTACAGTGGAGTATATCAGAAGAAAACATACTGAAGTGAATGGAGTTGCAATGGTGAATTTCAAAGGGAAATGAGGGAGAATGGCAGACAGGATTTTAACTGACTTGACCTTTGGAACAAACAACGCGACCCAGCCTGAATCAAGAGCATTTTCCAATGTAAGATCCATAAAGTTTAGGACATAAACATTTTGGACAGTACTCATTGTACCTGTACAGCCTCATTTATTGCCTAATCTTTCATTACCTGAGTTCTACAGGTTATTAAAAAGAAAAAAAGTCAAACAAACAAACACCCACCAAAACACAGTGAATCCCACAGAACTGAAAATCCACCTGACTTCAAAAAGAGCTGAAATATATTGCAGCTTGCCAAAAATCACAATGAATCCTGTGATAGAACAGGGCAAGGCATGGGACCATGGAGCATCTTACTGACATTTCATCTCTGCCTTTCTACACCAGTGATGAACAAACAGTGTCACCTTCACATCTGGACAGCAGTTACCAAGATAAATTAATTAAAGCTAAATCCTGGATTCTCTTTGGCCAATGGAACAGAAAAACTGCTGACCCTCCTGGCACAGGGCACCTGGGGGCCAGGAATGAATTCAGGAATTATTCATAGCCAGCCCTTCAGAGGAAGAAAAGGCAAAGCAGGCCCAGCTCCCTGTCACAGCTCAGCCCTTGCCCAGTCCTGCTGGCTGCCTGGACACTTGGTTTAAATGTAGATTAGTTATATTACAATTTCTATTCCTCTCCTAGCAGATGCATATGCATTTGCCCTGTGTGACCAGAGGCAGATGAGACCATCCTATTGCAAACTAATCTGGTGCTGCATACACACTTCTGCAGAGGAAAATAAATCACTGAAGTGTGACTTCTAGGTAATATAGATGTGTTGTTCCCCTTAAAGAACAGAAGTACAAACACTTCACATTCTGGGTGATCGAATGATACCCTTGAAAAGAAAACAGCAGCAGAGGATATCCAACAGAACTAAGCATGCTGAATGTTAAGTGCTGTTCCATCTAAATACAGGTAAAAGAACAGTTGCTTGGCAGCAAAAATTCATTTTAAAAAGAAAACTGAGATATCTTCCACAATTTTTAACAATGTATTTTCTCACTTCATATGACAAAGGATTTTTCTGAAGCTCAGGCATCCATTTTTTTGATGTATTTCCTGTCCATCACAGACACCTTTTCTATTTTGACAGTGTAAAACTGATTACAAATGATGGACCTCTGACATCTATATATCTGCTATAAAGCAAAACAGGCAACCTCTCATATGTGTATTGCAAATATTGCTACTCCTTACACATCAATACAGGCAGGGATATAAGTTAGTTAACAAAAAAAAATGTGTAGTCCCTATGAGTAGAGTGAGCATTGCTGACAAATCACATGTTGCTCCAAGAATACCAAAAGCCTTCAAATCAATATTCATAAAAATGCCTCCTTTGCCTCTTTAAAATAGACCTTTAAATAATCCAGACACAGAGCCTGTAAATAAATTTGTTTTTCTTTCATCCAGACAAATGGCAAACTTGAATTACTTTGTTTTTCTTCTTCCCACTCATCTACTTAATTTTGGTTTTTCTTTGTATCTTACAAAAACCTAACCCATTTCTACTGAGCTTTCCTCCAAACTGAAGATAAGCATTTTTATTTGGGCTGATTCTTTTGCTTAAGCTGACGATAGGCAGAAAAGTGCAATTAAATTGCAATCATGTCTGGAAACCATATATGGTGATCAGATGATTAAAAAACGAAACTCTCCCAGTTTGTCCAGAAGACAGCTAAAGGTTGGGCTGATCATTACAATTTTCTGTGGAAGATGTTTGTAGTAGCAGCTCTCACTGTGGCACAATTTTTGTATTTCCTGAATCCTGCAAGATACACAGCTCTTAAAATACACTTGGTTAAAAAGGCTGGGGTGCCTAAAATCAGCTGTAAGCATAGAAAGAAGCAACTTAGAAATTGTCAGCTGGAGGTCAAAGCAGTTTGATTAAGGAGTGCAATTATTATTTCCTCTTACCCTGCAAACAACAGAATTTACCAGAGCACTTTGTCATCACCACATGTACTACAAACAGTAGGAAATGAATCTATCTATCCATCACTGATAAACAGATGTAGTGCAGATCTATTTTGTCTTGCTCGTAATTACAATGTTCAGAACAACCTACCCTTTTGCCCGTGCCATTATTCCATTTGCCTCACTGAATTCTGTGCTTTGCTTGGAAATTAAATCAGGTCTTGAATTTGAAACCAGGACAATATTGAATCCCAAATCTATCAAAAAATGCTGTCTCCTTAACTGAGCAAAAATTTCCATTTTCCCCTCAAACTATTAATATTAAGATACAATCACAAGAAAGAAAAAAAAAAGGCTGAGCTGAGCTTTAGAATATATCTCTTCGCTGAATAAGTGACAAAAAGTTAAAAGCAGTAATTTAGGAAACTTAAATGTGACAGTGTGTGATAGATGTGAGTTGGCAAGGCAAGAAAATGAGAAACATTAAAATCATATATTAGAATAGATCAAGCTCTACATACCAGTTTATGTCAGCAAATTTCTTTTGATATGTCAAGTCCCTATAGGGCTGGGATTCAAGTATACTTTGAAGATGTATTTTAAAAGGAATACGTTTATGTTTAGAAACTTAATAAGATCATGTATGTATGGAAGGCAAAGAAAAATAAAATTGAATGTAATATTGTTGAGTTCACTGCAAGGTTTCCCACTGTGTGGCATTTCTAATGTTTTTCATGTTCTTCAGAACATTTCAGATTCTTTTACTGGTACAGTCTTCTGCTTTCCCAGGTACCAAACAGAATGCTGTAAAAGGCCATATGGGATTTTATCCCCAGCCATTGCCTATCAAAAATTATACCAAGTCAATGAATTGCAGCTTGGTCAAAGGACATCAAGCAAATTGAATTCAGGCATGCACCAGCTCCCCCAGGATGCTGTCAAAGGCTTTGTCACTACTAGCAGGGGAACAAAAGCCACGTTCTAGTCAACACTGAGCCAGACATTTGCAGCCAGGCTGAATCCTTCTCCCTAGCTACAATCCATAATATCATTGAACAGAAGGTCACTCAGTTATAAATAAATAGATTTGTATATTGAATCCTTGCCACCACTCCATTTTAAATACCACAGTGTGGACTAGCAATTAGACGTAATAGCAATGATTCTGCATCTGGGCTGCTCTCATTAAAATCAGAACAAGGACTGTTTGCACATTTTCACACATCGACACTGCTATGGGGGATGACCTCTTGGCACCAGTCATGCAGGCCAAACACTGCTATGGGGGATGCCCGAGCAGAAACTTGGTAGTCCCAAGTCAGAAAAAGAAAAGGAGAGAAGTGCAGTCAGTCATGTGCAGCCGTGTTTCTCCAGCAGCATCACAGCAGGAGTACAGTCCTACAGTTCCAGCCAGAGAGAGGCCTCTACCAGCACAAAGAGGCTCCAGAATTTGTGTCTGCTCTGTACAAATACTCTTTACAGCACCAGTGGTGCTACCAGTGCTACTGTAAAGCGCCTCCAAGATGAGTGATAAGATGCAGACAACAGGGAAACAGCGAAGCAAAATTCAGTGAATGAGATGGTCATTCCCCTAACACAGCACAGGAGGTTGGCAGCTGGAGCCACAGAACTCATTTTATTGACTACTACCGTGCTGCTTGTGCTTTGGATCATTCTGGAGGGTACTTGGCATCACAGGAAACTGTAAAATCCTGGCAAAGCCCTCACCCAGCCCCAGCATGGTGCTGTCAGATCCAAGGGGTGCAGGTGCTCCCAGATGGAGGGCTGTGCCTCGATGGCACACGGTGGCACCAGCAGTGTTTTCACACAACGCTCCAGCCCTCTGCATCTTTAGCTGTGGAACATAATCAGGTGTAATCACATGTTTGCAGTCACAGCAAGATTATTGGATCCCCTTTCTTCTCTTTCCCTTTAAATGAAGGGCTCGATTCCCCTGCTGGCACTACACAAATGAATCTCCTGCTGGTACACAAGAAGGTTTATCCTTTACATGGGCACGCAGAAAAGCAGGAATGGTGGGAAATTGCTTTCTTGCTCCTGACTGTGTGTGGATCCACATAAAGCCATTTGAAAGACTCATGTTTGATAGCAACAGAGAAAGGCACAAATGCTTAAATGATCCTGAATCTAAGGTGAGCCAAAGGTAAATAGCATCTAGAATGACAGGGTGGACCATATACTCTCTCAGCAGCCACCCAGACCCAGCTGCATCTCCAAAACCATCAACACAAGTGTGTGTGGACTCTGCCAGGGAGCCAGATGCCATTTTCTGGAAAACTGTGCTCTATAGCTTGGCATCTGGCAATTGTGATGTCCAGCCAGAAACTGTGAGAGGAGGAAAATATATTTCCTTCAGAAAACATTGCTTCAGTGAACAACAAGCAACAGATCAACCCCATTTAAAAATGTCACTCTAAAGAAAGAAACATAAAAAGGCAGGAGGAAAGAAAAAAAAAATCCAAAAACAAAACACCACCCAACCCACAGAGATTTTATTAACATGCAAAATGAAATATTTCCTTGCACAAAGAATATGATAAGCTTTCATTTATGAGCTCTCATAAATGATACATTTTTAGAAAGGTTTTTCTCAGGCATCTGTAGAATTTGTTCCGTTCTTTGTTTTCATCCAAATAGTCTATTGGCAATAGGGGGGGAAGGTTATGATACAGTTCTGCTTTCCACTTTCATGGACCATCACCTCCCCCTGCCAACCCCTCCCCAGCTTTGATCTAAAAATGTTGCAATCAGCAGACCACTAGGAAGCCTTCCAAACTCCACAGCTGAATAACAACCAACCCTCTCTCATCTGCTGCATGTTGAAATCTTACACAATTTAGGAGACCAGCATTTTTCTGCGGTGTGGCTGGAAATCAGACAATTCTATGCAAAAAGCCAAAGGGGGGATTCTCTTCTGCAAGAGTTTCACTGACTGAATAATTAGCCTGTTTCCAAGTCTGAAAGCAACCCTACAGTTACTGATAATCCTTTACTGCAAATGAATTCCACCACCACAGGCTCACAACAAGCCTTCATCCATCACAGATAAACGATAAAAATTAGATGGTCATAAAATTTTCCTATGAACTCCATCAACAGTGAATCTCAGAATTGCTTATAACAACTTCCAACTCAACCACAATATTCAAACTTTGGTTAAAAAACAAATCTTACCACACTCTCTCTGGGAGTACACTCCCTGCAAAGCAGTCAAAACCTTGAACAACTAACAGGTATTTCCTCGTGTTTAATCAATAACTATTTCTGTGAATTTTAAGAGCAAAACTGTAGCTCTGGCAGCAGCACTGTGCAGCATCAAAATCTGCTTTGTCTCAGGAGCAGACTGTCAACAGGGCCATGAATCAGTGCCATAATTTTATTTCCAGTGCTGGTCTAGCTAGTAGGAAAGCAACCTAAGCCAGCTCTGCTCCTGGTGTGTGTTGTTCTCAGGTCACTTTGGCTTAATAAAGCATCCTCAAGGAAGAGGAGTCCAGGGTCAGGCCTCTCCCACTGGAGGGAAGGACATTGGTTTCTACTCCAGCTCCTAAGCCCTCAAGAGCAAAGGACTGCACTGCCTCTCTTGCCCTCATATACCAAAAGAATTCTCAATATCAGAATGTAAATCATCTTTAATCTTTTTCTTTCCTGCATAACATTTTAAATCATCGTTCAAAGCCTTAGAGAAGGTGTTGTTGCAGGTTTTGAATCAAGCAAGGATGTTTCCAGTTATAAATATTTCTGTCTAAAATATTTCAAATAAAAGCACTGCATCAGTAATACTAGCCCTTCATAAATTTATTAGAGTAGAATATAAACCATGTTCTCCTTAATTTGAAAAAAAAGAGTGAAAATTATTTTCTGATCTTTCTGCATTTTCCACATAGTTTCCTGTACCTCTGTTCAGAAAGAAATCTGTACATCGCTGCTTTAAACTATAAAAGATTTAGAAAACAAATATATCCTTTAAACTGGGACTAGAGCTCTTGCCATTTCTTATACAGCCAGAGCCAAACTACACCCTGGGAAACTTAAAATTATTAAAACTTATGAAAACATCAGACTGCAAAATAAGTGCATTTCTATACTTAGAGTTGCACAAATTTTTCAGAAACAGCAGCTAGCACCAGAACCTGTTATACACAGACATTCAGAGGCTGCAGAACAGCAAATGCCACCAAACATTTCTGCCATCAGCAACCAGATCAGCACAGGCCTTACAGTGTGAAGCCTAACACAGGACACCAAATTTAACTCAAAGACCTCTCGTTGCTCGGTTATTGAGAAAAAAAGTTGAAGTTAAGCATTCATCTCACTCCACGTGCAAAAGTTCTAGTTCTGTCATTTGTAATGAAGTCGCCTAACAAGGGATAAAAGATTATTGGCAGGAAAAGACAACTGCAGTGCATTAAAAACAGATTAAGGTTGTAAGAAAAAGCAGTGGCAGGAAGAAAATTCACAATTAAGGGGAAAAAGCTCCATATGTCTTCTAACACCAAGATAAAACTGGGGGCACCAAAGAAATCATTAAGGAGAGACCCCGTTGCGTGCTAGAATTACGAGACCATATGGCACATTTTCCCTAAACTGGGGATTTTCTTGATCAACACACAATTCTAATGTTTTTCAAAAGCCACTTTTTAAGAACCAAAAACAATAACCTACAGCTACAGGAAGTAGTTTGCCTGTGCAAGGAGCACTGTATTGTCTGCCTGTGCACCTGAGACAAATCAAGCATGAGAAACCTCAGTAACATCCACGCAGCACATGCAGTAGCCGAGTTCAAGCCACACTGCCAGGAAATGGAAGGGCAGAAATAAATTTTGCTCTATTCCATGCTTTCCATCTAATTTAGGACAACTTCCAAGTTTTAAGCAGTCTGTGGAGGTAAAAGTCCTTGATGGTGAAACCAGCATCATTTGTCTGGTGACACACCCTAACTTGAGAGGGAACCAAAGCTTACAGTGACATTTTAATTGGTCACCTAAATCCCTGATAACACCCTAGGAAGTGCTGGAAACATCCACTGCCCTCAAATGCTGACATAATCACTTAAAAAAAATTAAAAGTCCACGCCCTTGAGAGCACATGTATTAAATAACCATCTAGTCTTTTAGACTGTTGGATGTCCTGACTCAAGCCATGCCAGCTTATCCAAGGAGCTCAATTTTTGCACTACAGCACCAGAAGTGTAAGGGGATATCTCTTGCAGAGCAAACATGTGCCATGGTAAAACAGGGGCTCAGCCACCCTTCAGTGACTCCTCTGGACTCAGGGTTTCACCTGATGGTTGTGCCATATATCCCAGCAGGATCACAGGCCCAGGATACCTGGTTTGGGGATGGCCCACCCATGGCAAATGACCTGGCAACACCCAATAAAATCAGAATTCATAGCTGAACGAATGAGTGTCCTAACCAATTGTCCATAAGTACTTCGTATCTTTTGTTCTATGAATCCCATTTACAGCATTTATTATTTTCTACTCATTTGGGCAAAATCTATTTTCATCTCTTCCACTAATATTGCATTAATAATCTTTTAGCACCATTTTAATTTTTAAGCAAATTAACATAATGAACTAGACTTGAAAACTCTTCACAATTTCATTAAGATATTTATTTCAATTTGGTAATTTAATTCATAATAAGTCTATAAAAAATCTATTAAAAAACCCATTGTATTTCCTGTCATGTCCTTCTTACTCAATCTTATTGAAGTCAAGGGTTCATCCTTCATTGGGAAATTCCACATTGGTGAACCTAAACCACTACAGGACTGTTAGTCACTATAAATATCTGACCTGAGGGTGAGAAACAATATTTCAGACTGTAAACCAGTCATAATCTGTGGCTCAGGAGCCTTCAAACAATGGTGAGACTCCCACAAGGCATGTCAGACCTTCCTAAGGCAAACACATCACCAGAATATCTTCCAGCCCCTCAACACACAGGCTGAAATGCTGATTTAATTTTTTTTTCTGTATGACTAATGCCAAGTTTGTTCCTGGCGGACCCAAGTAGAATTACCATGTTTTAACTGAATTTAACTTCTTCCATGCCTTTGAAAAGCTGTCTCTGTGTGTGAGTTTCTCCTCTTTCAGGTGTGTGTGTGATGTTGGGGCAGAGTCCAAGTCCAGCACTCCTTGACTTAGTTCTTTTAAGCTGTTCCACACATGGAAGGTACAAAGTTCAATATCAATTTTACTCACTTGGTGTCACACAGGACCTGGCTTGAAGCCAGTTCAGAACCCTCTGAAATCCTTGTTTTATCCTCTTTGTTGGCCTGAACTACTCACTCTGCCCACGCTGGTCTGGCCAGCCCAGGGGGGAACACTCACACCTCCTGCTCCCAGCCAGCTGTGCAGAGCTAAAGAAAAACCACATTTTGGCAGCTTGTGTGTGACAGCTGTGGTCAGTCACACCCTGCTTTGTTCTCCAAGATCTGTGGGCACCTCACCCCTGCACATCCCCACCGAGCCTCCTTCGCTGGTAGGGTTTATTCAGTGAGTCACATTCACCCTCGGAGGGTTTAGTCAGTCAGTGGCCCTAAAAAATTACTTTCAATGTCCTATTCAAATCTATCAAATGTTAATTTAAGGTGACACAAGAACTTGATACAAAATTTTGGTCATCCTTTCTTTGGGAGGTCAAAAGTGGCCTGAAAATCCTTTCATAAAAAACCGTTTTTTTCCATGTAGCCATCTATGCACACCTTAATTTAGAAATATCAAGTGCATTATGCTTTTTTTCATGGCTTTGCTGAGGACACCTTGGAGAACTTGGAGGAGATGAAAATTTTCTTATCTCTACCAGGTTTTAAAATAGCATAAAATAGCCTGCAAAGTGACAATATAACATCTCATTTTAAAATGCCTATTGGGAGAAGAAAAAAACAAAACATAGGCTCAGATTTCTTTAGTATTACTGGAAAAATTTCCCCCTCAAATGAAATCACCAGATTGTTTTTAGTTACTGGTATCTCACAGTCCTATCTAAGTAACTATTAAATGCAACTATGAGTTAAATTGTAAAATGTAACCATTTTCAACGATAAACACAATGAGATGAGACACAATACTTTATAGACAAAACAGAAATAAAAAACTTGGCAAATAGATCTTGGAACTTCAATATTATGATGGGACAAAAGAAATCAACACCTCCCCTTCTCTCTCACTGAGAATCCACATCTCTGTTCCTGAGATAAGCCCAAATAAGAATTACTGCTCTGAAACCCCTGTAACTTTGTAGCAGTTTTGACTTGGATTCACACATTTGTGAACTCATCAGACTCCTGCGAACGCTGCATGTAATTAGCTGGATTTAAAGCAGCTTAAACCCCACACCCACAGAATCCCTCTGAGTGTCCGCAGGTATGGAACGACACAGGTACCAAATCACATCACAAATCCTCTGGTTGTGTTACACCACAAAAGCAAAGTAAGGCTAAAAGAAAGATTTTGTTTGTCTGTCCTTCTGAGAAGGATAAAATTAACTTTTTAATTAAGGACAAGATTGATGATAATCGCCCAGAAAAATGTATCAGTAAGCAACACTGACCAAGAAGGGAATTTAAGAAAACCACAAGCCTATGTTCATGATAATTTCTTCTCTAAATGTAATGTCCTAATGAAGCATTAATTTGTCATATAAATGACAAATTGTCATGACAATCTTTTACTGGGGACTTGAATTCTAACCAAAATGCATGGTCACTATTTTTTGTTTCTTTCTCCATCTTACTTGAAGTCTCACATTCTCCACCCCAGCCATTAAGACTCCCAAGGGCTTGTTCTCCCTCTTTGGCTCCAACAATGCTGGTGTGAAAAAAAAAAAATTATTTTCTTAATAAATCTTGAAGTTCATCGCTTAGGTAATACAATAACGACAACTGATGACAACATAGCCAAAGTAACATCATAATATTAAAAACCAATTTCTGTAAACTCCCATTCTCTCAGTTTCTTTAAATACCTGATAATATAGGAAGCTGGGGGTGGGTTCAGTGTTTTTTATAATAAGAAAAGCATTGAAATGTTCAAAACTTTGTGGAACAGAGTGAAATAATTTGATATTCATCTTTCTGCTCTCAGTACCCATCTCACAAGGTCATGATATAAACCAGCAACTCCAATTCAATGAGATATAGAAATTTGTCTCCTGAGCCCAATCAAGGATCTGAAAAGCAACTTCAAAGATATTCTTGAGCTGAAGACCCTTACTTATTTTATTAAAAGGAAGAGAAAAAAAATTCAAAACTTTTCACTTTGAATGGTAATAGGGAAAAAAAAGGCAAAGGCTAAATGAAGTAGTCAAATTCTCTTTTTCTATGACACGTTTAAGTCCAGTCATCATAGTTTTAACCACAAAAAAAGCCACAAAAAAAGCCACAAAAAAAAATCTTTTAACTGTAAGTCACTAATTAATAACTGATTGAACTTGTAAGGTGAAAAAAACAAAATCAAAAACTGTTAAAAAGCCTGGTACTGTTTGAATAGCAACAACAGGTGAAAAGAGATAATGTTTTATTTACCAATGACACAAATAGCCTCAGATATCTCTTTTTTTACCCCTTTTCTAAGCACCAAGAGAAGAACAGTGAAACTGTTGAATGGTGCATCTCAAGACACAGATCTACAGAATGTGCAAGTTCACCTCAGTGATATCAGCTGTTTTCAAGGTGAAGTTACAGGAGGATAACAAACCTAAAAATAGGTTAAAATTGCAGGTAGAACTGCCACAAAATTTACTGTATGGCTTCTCTCTAACACTATATCTAGTAATTGTAGTTTCCTTTATGTATTTATTTAAGGACATTTTACCATAGAAATAAAGCAACAACTATACCCTTGAAGGGAAAAAAAGAAAAAAAGAAAATAAAAACCAACAAGAAAAAATTCACCAGTTTAGTTTTAGGTCATGAAATGTCTGGACTGGAGGAGGTGAGTCCAGCTATTTACACTTCTATTAAACGGAATATATCAGAAGAGGAGATTGTGCCTGCTATTGAATTTTCCCAAGTCTTCAGTGCTCTTTCTCCTGACCTTTCCTTAAGCTCGCCTGACTTCCTAAACAACCTTGTGCAGAAATTAATATCTAGTAACAAATCTCTGAGAAATTGTAAAAAGATAAAAGCAGCCGTTTCTCTGAAAAGCTGGGGCAAGAGTTCAGAGGTAGCAGGAGACAAATAAGCTCCTGCTCAGACAAGGTGCTCTTGATTATCATCAGACAATGGCAGCAGCCTCTTCTGATAAGCCACACCTGAATGCAGCCTTATCTCTTTGCAAGTATAATCTCTCCCAAAACCACTCTCCTGCAGACAGAAAACCAGCAAGTGTCTCTCACTGTTGGATACCAGGGGAAACAGATGCCCACACACACACAGATCCACAAGTCAACCTTAAATTTTGATACTTGGGTATCTTCTTTACTTGGATTTTCCCAGAGCACAACAAAATCACAACTTTTTGCCTTGCATAAATTATGGCAGGGCAGAATTGGAGTGGTAAATGAAGAGAAAAAGGGACAGAGGAGAGTGGGATAGTCAAAATGATACAAAAATTTCATGTCTTGGATAAAAACATTTCACTCCTTGTTTGATGTTATCTCAGTCTTGGAAGGAAAATTTTCAAATTTTTTTAACCACTTATATTTTATGGAGAGGAGTATCCATTTCATCCAGCAATAAAACAGTCCTCTATTTCCTTCTTAAGATGTAAATTAAATTTCTCCCATTGAAAACAGTAAACCCACCTTTTTACCCAATATTTAATAAGTACAGGCAATCTGATCTTGGAATGCCATGCTCCGTGGTCTAAACATCTGATAACTAAAGTGAAAGGGCATTTCAATATTCCAAAAGAGTTTCCTCACTTAGAATCCTAGAATTAAAACAATTAATGTTTTCACTTGCCTAACTATATTATTCAAAAATATTAAGAATTCATGAATTTTGAGGCTTCTTGTGCCTATCATTCCTCATTTCCTCCCCTGCCTTCGTCTGACAGATGTTGCCATTTTCATGACTTCAGTCTGGGGTAGCAAAGACAAACTAAATCTGTGACAGAGAAGGTGAGAGCAGTAACCATTTCACACACCTGCTTTTCACTCTGCTGCCAAGGGTCTGGCAGAGCCCAAAGGCTCTAAGACAGCCCGAGTATTTCTTAGCAAAAGCGTCTGTCTCAGCTAAGACACCTTTTCAGAGGGATGATGAAATAAACCAAACACGTGTATTAATGCCTAAAGTTCAAGACAAAAAAGCCACTAAGCTGGGCTGGCCACTTTGGGAATTCAACATACAGGAGCACTTTTACTAACAGGGAAAAAAAAAAAGTGTATCACAAGTAGCCTCTGTGTGGCTATTGACTAGTTGACAAAACAAGCTAAAAATCAATAGCATTTTCTATGGGAAGTTAGGTAACTTCCCAATAGTATAAAACAAGGGTCTGCTGAGGAATAGATGTCATCTCTGTTGATGGCTTAACTGCAAATTTTTCATTTATTCATTGCTGCTTCTTGAAGAGCTCACTAAGTTCAGTCCTGGTACCAGCACTCCAGGGAAAAAAAGAAAATAGCATTCCTGTGTAAAAAGAAAAGCAAAGTGCAAGCCATGGGCAATGTTAGACACACAGCACTTCCCTTGCTGTAAATACCAGGAAAATTACCTAAAACCTTTGAGAAACATTTACTGGTACAAAATTGATCTGATGACATAAAGGGAATGGGCTCCCAGAGTGAAACCTTAGCACTTCCAGCTTCCCAGAGGACTGAAATCCTGTTATGCTTCGCCTCTTGTTATGGGCAAAATGGAAAGCACCTTATAAGCGACTAAAAAAATAGCAGTTGTCATCCCATTTCTGTACACAGCCTGCTCGTGACAGTGACAAATTTCAACAGATAGCTAAGAAGGGGCAAAAACCCAAACCTAGTTTAGCCAGCAAGATTTAAAATGTTTAAATCAAGATTTAGAAAAGGTAGGTACAGTCTGGAAAACAGTCTCTGCTGGAAGGGAGGGCTGGGGGGGTCTTTCTGCTGCAAATAGACCACAAATATTTGTCAGGTGCATTTTTACTTTCCAAACAGCCAAGTGGAAAATTGCCATGTGCATTCATGTACTCACATGCAGCTCATATTACTAAAAATAGATTACAGATTTTTTTTCCAACATGAAATGGGCATTTGGAAGAGGAGGTTAATTTAAAAGTTGTAATAAACATGCAGCATCTCTTTGTTAATACCAGTTATTCTATTTTGGCTATCTAACAAATAATTAGTTATAATAATTTCTAGGAGAAAAGTGGATCATTTTCCTTTCTTATTAGCACATGCTTTGCCCTTTGTCATGGTTTAATTTGAATACAACTGCAAATTTAAAAGTATTTTATTTTTACTGCAGCAAAAATAATTAAATCAACGTTGTATTTGTGGAGCTGCTTTAAAGTATTAAAGTAACTCAATCCCAAATGAACTGAAAATTTTAATTCATTTTACCTTATGCTGGCTGTGGAAGAAGTCAAATTTTTAAATGCAATATGACATATGGCTGTTCATTATTTATACATTCTGTAGCAGACTATAAATTTTACTTTGGACATATATCGAAGCACTGAAACCATTTCAGTTGCAAACACATAAATCATAGTTACAGTTATTAGTCTAAATGTAATGCCACCCAAGTTCTAGATCAAAACCTTTAAAATCCATTATAATTGACGTCTGCTGCATAACTTATGTCTGATTTTATTAAAGGAGCTCATTATTATTTATATCTTTAAAACATTATATTCATAGCTGTGTAACCAGTTAAATGTGAAAGATTTGAGGAAAGGTGGGAAAAAGAAAGGAACAATAGTCTATAAACCAGAAAGAATAAGGCTATAATAGAGGACAAAATGTTCTGAAATGGAATTACCTAATCCAAGGTATGGATTAGCCAACCTGCACTACCAACACTGAGGACAAATGCCACGGGAATTCTGTTTCATTTCAGGCCTCAGTGAGAAGGCTGCAAACCAAAATGCAGCCCACTTGGTACACACTGCTTTACAAGAGAGGAGGAGGAGAGGCTTCAGACAGCTCCTAGAGCTTGAAAAACCAAACCAGAAAAGGCTGCGAGGCCCTCATGGATTTACTGGGAGGCGTTTTGCTGATGAGCTGTTTCCTTTGTGCAGTGGGGATGAGAGCAACACTCTGGGATGTACATCCTGGAAACATGGGCAAGGCTTTTCTCCTTTCCCAGAGTGGCTGAGGCTGAAATCCAGGAGCCTGCCTTTCCTGGACCAAGGATGCTTTATCATCCTCTTCCCCTTTTTTCCTTTTGTGTTCAAGATTGGCTTTTACTTGGCTCTAAAACATAGCCAGAAGAAATAAATGTGAGAGGAGCTGTGTCAGATGTCTGCTGAGGACCTGACACTGCTATCCTAAAATCAATGGCGAGACTTGAAAAGACAAAGGATCAAGACTTTCAGCTGGTTTGAAGTTTTCAGTGAAGGAAACCAAGCTCTGAAACACTGTAAATTAACTGTAAGTGTGAGTAATCGACACTTCCCCATCGGGGACAAGGAAATCTTTGGAAAACATCCCAGAGTGACCCTGGGTAGGCACCAAAAAACCCTTTTTGACTGATTTCCTGAAACAATGGAGGTCTTTATCACCCAGTCCAACTCAGCCTTGTCTACCTTTAAACTACATTCAGCATAACATTTATACATTGCACTTCAGTTTACATTATGCTTATATTACTTCTAAATTATACCAATATATTTAACTATATTTCAACACCATTTTACCTTCTTCTCATTAGCTGAAGAGAAAAAATAATCAAGAAAATGAGCATTACCCTCTGTATCTAGCTTTAGTTTCACATCAATGTGCAAGAAAAGGTGATGATAAAAGCAAAGGTAGAATTTGTAGAGTTGGTGATATGACTGTAGAGTTTGAGAACTTCCTTGAGTTATTTTTGGAGTTTGTCAATGTCCTGGGTTGATGCTAAATTGTATCCCCATTCTTCTGTTTAGCTCAGAAATAAGTATTGTACCCTTAAAAATTGGATCTGAGAGTGGCCTATATACAATAAAATGTAATTTCTGGAGACGCTGTGCATATTTCATTGACTGTTGAACTTAACCAACATTAATTTTATTTATCCTTTAATACTTAATATTTTACTTAAAGCTTCATAACCTGAGCCAGAGGGAGATCTGATTTTAGGAGGATGATGCTCATTTGGTCCATAATAGTACCAAGAGCAGATTAATCAGTAGGTATTACAAACAGAAAGGATGTGGACTCATCTTGTGGTGGAATTAGACAACTTTTGTATATCACAAAAAACTTCAGGAACAGGAGTAAGAGTACAGAAATTAGCTTCCCTTGCTTAAAAATGCCAGAAAATATCATAACTGAAACTTGCATTTTCAATGTAAAGTAAAAGAGAAAGACGTTGATAATGCAGATTTTGTGAATATGAAATTCCCAAAAATATATCTTTTTCTTTGAAAAACAAATCCAATAGCAGTTTAATATTAAGAATCTTTCCTTGAAAATAATTGCAATGAATATTGAGAGTTTTTTCCTGAGGATTAATCCCATGATACAATATTGCTGAATGAAAATTACACCTTTTCTTGTAATTAAAAAACCTGCACTTTTTGTAGAATCCTTTTCATCGAACATATTGTCCATTCTCAAGTTTTACACCAAGCTCTTATGCTTTCCTTAGTCTCTAAATGCTCACATTGGTTTCTATACGAATAATCTTCATATTTCAGATAAAGGAAAGTTTGAGTGTTGACATAAAACACATGACTAACTGGCCACCTAGACCCTGAATCTGGATAATTTGTAAATCTGTTAGTGTAGGCTGGCAATAATAATAAAAACTCATTAATCATGTAAGGCTGTGGTGCACACTCCTCTACAATAGCCCTGCTGCATTTCTTTGCTGTGGGGACAATATGCTTCATAAATTCAAATTAGTGAGCTGCAAAAGCTAATTGAATGCATGTGTGAGGCTTTGCCTGGGGATCACACACACACAAAGGTCAGGTGCTCTTCCAGTTTTATTACTTGGTTAAGAGCAGCTGATGGGCTCCTGTGTAGCCCAGGAAGTCAGTGTAGAAATTATCTGATTTTCTTTTCTACGGTGGTCTCATTTTTTATTTCAGTGTGCAAATTCTCAGCCAAAGGAAAAAGAGTAATCCACAGTTATTGGCCAAACTGGGGGTGAATGTCAATTTGTGAACTGGAGGAGCTGTCACTGCCCAGTTCTCCTTGGTTTCCCCAGGCTTGTGTTACTGGAGACACAAAGATCAAGCACCAAAGAGTGACTGATTCAATTTCTTCTATCAGTGATTTAGATTTTTAGATAACATCCTCCCAGAGGAATTTTGGGGCCACAAACTGTCAAAATCTTACAATACCCTGTACATACTTCCCCCATTGCTCTCTCTCTCTGAGAAGGCCGATCAGAGATTTAAGGTCCAAAATGAAAAGAAATCCTTTATCTAATGAAGATCAAAGAGCTAATCATCTGTATCTTACTGCCCATGGAAATGATCGTGTTGCTGGATGAGTGGTTCTCTGGGCTTTAGTTTTGATTTTATATTAAATAAGTTCATAAGATTGTGAACCTGTTGAAGGCTTTATGGTTGTATTTACTGCAGTATTTACTGATATAAGTCAAAATACACACAATGCAACAAAATACTGATGTGGCATAACAATATTAATGTCTTATTCTATCTGTGTGCTACCACAAGAAGTTAAATGGACTGAAACTGTACTAGATTAAATACTAAAACTCCACAAAAAACAATTAGCCGAATTAAGCTATCAGAATTACAAACTACAGAAAAAAATATGCTGATTTTACTCTATTATCAGCATTAGTGCACTGTGAAGATAACATAACCTAGAATGTTCTACAGAAAAAGAGGGTGTATTTCAAATTTCAGTGAATTGTCTTTATGGCATCCATTTACTGGAGGAGGGGCCTGTTTATAATGTTATTGTTCAAGAAGAATTCCTTGTCCAGTGTATTGCTCCACACCTCACTAGAAATTTGTAGAAGCCCTCATGTAGTATTAACATATTTTAGAGAAAAATCAGAGAAAGCATTGCTCAGATCACTGCTAATGATCCAGACTCACACCTCTTTGAGCTCAACAATTGCATTTGATTTGATAAATCAGAGACCAAGTGTAAGAAATCAGGAAGATTTTGTTTTCATTCCAGAAATGCCATCAAATACAGTTACTCTGATTTCAAAGGCTAACAGAATATGTGGAAAATAAAATTCTAACCTCCAGCTACAAATATTGAGAAAGTTGATCAATAAGAGTGTGAAACTCAGAGTGGCCAGAACTATGTAAAGCTCCTTCAGGAGAAAAGGGATGCTGGCAAAATATTGTGCAGCCTTTTCCCTCTACCCTGACAGGTTTCCTGATTTCACAGGGTTAAACCCAACTGCAGCTATTTCAGCCCTCCAGGTTCAGCATGGAAGAGTTGACTTCTTTCTGTATAATCAAAAATAAAACTAATTCCACAGTGCTCTTTAGAGCTGGTCATTAGGAGGGTATCTAAAGCAGGGAAAAGAAGATGCAAGGTGCCTTCAAAGCTGCCTCTATCCAGCAACTTCAGCAGCAAATTGCTTTTGACTACACGTCCACTCAGGTGCTCCTCAGCCCTGAAATCCAAGAACATTTCACTTCCTAATCTGAATAATTGGTGTGTATTTTAAATTAGCTCCTTCACTTTTGATACCTCCTGCAAGCTCTGATGTTGGTGGCAGATATTTTCTCTGAAGGCTGTTTTTGCACACTGTTTTTTCCTGCTCCTTGGGTTAGACAGCTATTTAGGCGTTTAGCTTGTCTTCAGCTACCAAACACAAGTGTAGGAAATTACATTAATTTGGCAGTTATTAGATTTGTTTAGTGCTTTTTCATCTCCTACTATTAAATAATTGGATCTGAGAGTTATTTTAAAAGGCAAATGTCTTGCTGTTCCTTGGAAGGGTATTAAGAGGAAGAAATGGCTAAGATCTGATTTCATGAAGGCTTAACTTCAGCTTTCTACAGCTGGAACTCTTGTCCTGTTTCTCTCAGTTGTCCTAACAGCTGCAAGCTGTGGGCAAATATGAACATGAATCTTGCGGAGTATCTGGATTATATAATTTTTTTTGTCTGAAGTTTCTTAATCTTAATTTATCTGGTAAAACCAGACTTATTTGTGTGGTTTCTCTCCCCTCTTTATTATCCAGGTTGCTAATTTGCTTCAGAACTCTGTGAAATCTATTGCAATATGGTGTTGTTTTCTGTAGCATTGAATAACACCTTCCATCTTTTAAAGTTTTTTCTAGAATGGCTAACAGACCATTATCCATCTTATCAAAATTAATATTAAAGTAATTTTAGCTTTTCTACCATTCAATTTAAAATGTTGCCAAATGCCATCAAGACTTATAAAGTAATCTGCAAATTAGGGTGAATTTTACATTTCAACTCATTTAGTTGTCCTTGAAAAAAGAGTAATTTTTCCATCCAAGAATTTAGATGGAGAGCATTTTAGCTGCTGTGACCCCCAAAACAGCAGATTCATATAATTCAGATAATATACTGTAAGAGTCATTCTGTTGACAAAGAACAAATCAAAAAACACCTTTAGTTACACACAAAATCAATTTTCTTAAATAAGAAGGAAAAGACAAAATTCATCATTGTCCTGCATGGTGTATAACTCGTAGGGTGGCAGAGAACATATCAACATTTTCCCTCTGAAATGGATTTCCATCAGAGGATGTAAACTGACTTGGGGATCCCTCAATGTGTGTCATTTTTATTTAGGGCATGAGGAGAGAGTATTTTTCTTCATTTCAGTTCATTGGGACACTAAAACAGATAATAACTGACTAAAGAACTGTGGCTCAATACTCAAAGAATTTGTCCTGATATTAGATTGTAATTGTCAGGAGGCCTGAACAGAGCAGCAGAGGAGCAGAGCAAGGTAGGAGAGGAATAAAAATATACAAATAGGCTGTGTAAACCTGAGCAGTCAGGACAAAAAAACCTAGCAGCCTGGTTTTTCTATAAACAAGGAAAACCTCTCTTCAGGTCTTCATCTTCCTTGAATTCTTATATTGGAAACTTTTCCTTCCAGGTTCACATTCAAACACAGCTAACTGCAGAACCTGTCCTCTTTCATCTGTAAATTCTTTGTCCCTGGAGCCACAGTTCTTCTCAAATTCTCCCCTCTGCATCCTCAAACACCTCAGAAACAGTTTGGAGGATCTGAACAAAGTTTTAACTCAGTTTCTTTGGTTTGCTCAAATTTCCAGGTCTGAGGTATCAAATGATCTTATGAGTTGGAAATGATCTCAGGTTGGAAATCTCTTCCAACCTGATATTTTCTAGAAGCCTATATATACCTGGACAGGCTCTCTGTCCATATAATTCAGTTGCAAAGAGCCTAACAGAAAATTGAGAAAGGAAGCACTGATGTTAATCAAATGTTAAAAG
>VZTB01003433.1:0-78384 GCA_013397245.1 Thryothorus ludovicianus
TTTTCCTTATTTTGCTCTACCAGGTATGTTGTTTATACTCTACACTATTTCCTGCTGCTTCCAACACACAGAGGCAAAATAACTAATTTAATATGTCAGACACAGCTATGGAAAATAAAAACTGTATGTGCCTAATGACTGAGGCTCAGCTAAAGTTAGTGCATTGTCTTTGCACTGCAGCTGAATCCTAATGGTTTTGTTCCTAAAACTGGNTTTTGTTCCTAAAACTGGAACAGTAAACCATCACCTTAGGTGTCCTATTTAATGAACAGAGAAATAAAAAAAGTCTGGAATATTTTAAACCAAACATTTCCAGATCTAGAAGTCACCTCCATTCTGCAATCCATGGCAAGGCTCAGAAAATGGCAGTTTTTTCAAACAAGATTGTTTCCAAGTGCAAGAAAACAAGGCTTGTTCTCACCTCTTCAGACCCACACCTCTGTCCTGCAGTCCCTCAGAGACAGCTATATTATCAGCTATATTATATTATATTATCAGATCACCTGGTGCAGTTTAGGAAAATACAGAGGGCCCCATGCTTTAATTTTATTCTCCCAGAGGATGCACAGATACGTAAATTCACACCTGCCTGCCCCAGGGATGCAGGAACCCACTGATGTTTTCAGTGTCAGGATTATTCCCCCTTATACTTTGGATTTAATTTAAGATCTTTGTGGAAGGAGAAAACTGAGCGTGTGCACAAAGCACCACCACAACTGACCCAGCCTTGCTGTGTTGAAAAGGGCAGCTTTTAACAAAGGCTCATGGAGAAAGGGAGGGATGGGTTTTCCAAAATATAGGTGACAGAGGAATGACTCCTGTGAAAGCTCCTCCAAGGAGTATCTGATGCACACCTCATCAAGAGGACAAACCCCAAAGAGCTCATTCAACCGCTGATCTGTAGGCACAGAAAAATTATTTCTTTCTGGGCTCTGAAAGCTCAGAAGGCAGAGATGCAGCATATTGGCATTCTCCATTTATCAAAAACCACCCCTAACCTTAGCTCCCAAGACACTGCATGACACAGCAGACTGCCCCCTCCATACCTGCCCAGCTCCTGTTTATGCTTCTCATTCCACACTTCTCCATCCAGGGACGAGAATTCCATCACCTTCGCAGTGTCGTGGTCCAGTGCATGCTACAGCTTCAGGCCAGCAAAGTTCTGAAGAACTGCTAAAATGCTGTTTAAAAGAAGTCCAAAAATTATGAGCTGTAAGGAAGTGTTCAAAGGGGCAAGCATCACTCCAGATTGCTTCTTGTACAGGTTTTGAGGCTGGGCACGGGGAGCAGGGAATTGGGCACCAACCTTGAACACTGAGCTTAAACTCGAGTTTTGAACCATGTGTTTTAAGTTACAGAACTCAATGCTGGCCAAGTGGAGGGGCCAGGTGGTGCCCCTCTCAAAGGGCTCTTCTCAGCATGCAGACACCTTCACAGCTGTGTGAGGGCAGCAGACACAGGAGACCTGGAGAGAGCTTGATGTTCTCCTCTTTGTAATACCATGATTTTTTAGAAAAGGCAAAAGCAGACTGCCTGAGGGAGCAGATGAAAGCTGCACCACTCAAAAGAGAAGGAAAATGGCTATAGGACAATAACAATTTTCCCCCCTCAGAGAGACCCATCATCATCCTATGCCAAGGACCAGGAACTGAAACGTACTGAACTAGTGCACTGATCCCCAGAAAACCCCTCCTTTCAGTGCTCAGCCTTCCTGCTCCTAACCTGGCAGCCAAGCTTGGCCAACTGAAGGTGACCCAAATGTATCCAGGTTTTTGGAGGATAGAAGATGCCCCAAAGCCTCCATCCTTTGCCAAGAGAAGCATTTAGGAGGGTGCAAAGCAGCCCCAACAATAAAAAAACCTACCTGGGAGAGAGGGAGGGCGGTACACGAGGCGAAATCTCCCTGGTGATTACACAGCAGTGGCACCTGAAAGAAATTACTGGAGTGATGTGGAATACAAGTGCCTCAGGGCCAGCTTCCCTGTGGGGTGAGCACTCTGAGTTTCTCCCAGCCCCTTGGCCATGCAGTCTGGCACAGGTATGTGACAGCTTGCCACAGCTCCTAAAGCACCTGGCTCAAGCAGCATGAAAGCTCAGTCTGGTTCACATCCTGGCCCCGTTTATCTCACCTCCCAGAAGTATAGGACAGGCTCTTCAGGCAGAGCACTTAGCAGAGTTTAAACAGTAGTGCAGTAGGATTAAGTGTTTTCTGTCTCTGTCTGAAAAGAATGCCCACAGGTTTGGGGATGTGAGGGAGGGACATAGACATAGGGAGAGTGTGGTAAGCAAGCCCAGCAAACCTTGGGCAGGTAAGGGGTTTGTACCCAGTAGGTGCTTTCCCTCCCATCCTGCCTCTTGCTCCTCCTTCAATCAGCAGGGGCTCTGACTGAGAGGGAGGAGCATTTAGACATTTCTCTAGCTCACCTTTGGGTTTTGACCTGCAAGTCCAATCATCTCTGATGGTCAGCAGAGCAGCTGCAAGTACCTGCAGTCACCTCCTCTCTGCCCTTTCCATCAGGTGTGCACTCCAATGAGGTCAGCTGCTAAATCCCAGGGAAAAAAGTCCCCCTTCAATTACTTTTTTTACTAGTAGCAGTTCATTGTTGAGGTTCCTAGTACTGAGTCTTCTTTGGAATATGAACATCGAATTCCTGAAGATAGGACTGAAAGTGAGTGTGATCAGACTGGCTGGCTTGGGACACCTGCGGCCACAGAGCCTGACCTGCAGCACACAGCACTTACCATCCTCTGAGGGATGAAGGTGATATGGTTTTCTCCCTCAGATGTTCAAAGAGTTCTCTGAACTCCCCCAAGCTACATGGATTTTGTTTGGTGTACTCTTCTTCACCCTTCCTTCCTGACTTTGCCAGCTAAATTCAGACAAGGTGCCTGTATGCATAAGAGCTGTCAAAAGAATAACTTACAAGTACAGGAGCTAGAAAAGTCTTGAAGTGTAAAGCTGGCAGCCCCCAAAGACCTGCAGGGACTATCCAATCCATCTGGTGCTCCAGGGTGCAGAGCAAACAGGTTTTTGACTAGCTCATAACCGCAGCATATGCAAAAGGCTCAATTATTGCTTCTTAAAAAGCCCAAATTATCTCCTGGAGTTGGAGACTGACAGCCACACAGTCTCCACAGCGTTATGCACGACTGAATTTTTGCTGGCTTATTCTCTGCTGTTCTGTACTGCCTGTAATTGCATTGCATTTTAACTGTTTAGCATCGTCAGAACTTCAGCCCCAGGGGCAGCGGAGGTGGTGAGAGCTCAATACATCAAATTACTACCCAAAGAGCAAGCAGACAAAAAGCAGAGCAGGGAGGGAGGGAAACAGACAAATGAGACACATTCATTAGAAAAACAGCAGCCCTGACCAGGGAAACGTCCTACTGATGTAATGAGAAAGGTGAAAGTTGTTAATAATAGTAAAGAACACAGTAACACAGTTGCTTTTCTATAAGAAAACACAAAATCTGGAGAAAATAAATGCTCTGTGGAAAGCAGAGATGAAAACTGATGAAATGCTCCTTGCCCACATAGCCCTTTCTTTCTTCCCAGTTTTATTTAGTGTTTTCTTTCTGGTTTTGATTTCTGTAGCTGCACTATTTAGTGCTGCTCCCTTGAGTACCAAGATGTGGCCCCAAAAGCTGGCATAGCTGATACAGAAGTCCCACTATGTGAGGCACTGAGGCACTTTCCCTCAGGCAGGTTTGTGTTTCACCCTTGGCCAGCCAGAGGTCCTGATTGCTGCTCCTCTCTTTGGAATTTTGTCACATGAGAGTCCTAAAATGTCACAAAGCTCTTGAGGGGTCTGTCCTCTAAGGCACCTCAGTAGCTTTGTCTGAGTTCTGTGCAGCTTAACACCCTGAAATTACAGGACACTGCTCCAGGGAACAGGCCCAGCACAACGCAGAGGCCACAGTGATACAGCCATGGAATGAAGGGTTACCTGTGGGTGCCTGAAGAGCAGCCTCAGAGCTGCTGACCATGGCATGGGGTCCCCAGGACCCAGCAGGACTTGCTGGGGTGTCCCTTGTAGGCCACCAGCAGGCTGCTCATGGGTCTTTGTCCTGCCTACCTGCAAAGCTGTGGGAGGAGAAGGTCACAGAGTAATTTGGGTTGGAAGTGACTTTCAAGGTCTAGTCCAGCCCTCGAGATGAAGGCAAAGAGAGAGGCACATCAACAGGCAGAGCCAGCAATGCCAGCAATAAAGATGGTTGTGTCAGCAGAGAGGTTTCTGTCCTTGTCCTGGTGCAGCCTGACAGAGAAGCGCCTCTGCTGCAGCTCTCCACCCAGGGAACATGCAAGGTGGATGCGAGGGAGATGAGAAGATCCTTCAGCTGTCTATGCTGAAAATGTTGATGGTATTGACGTTTCATGTCAGCTACATTCACCAGGGTTAATTAAAGTCTGTGTTTTATAGATTGCCCTTGGCCACAAGCAGAAAAGCTGCCTCAATTGGAAATCAGTAGAGTAATCTTTAAGCTCTTTTACTTTATTAGATGTAGAATTCTAATTTGAAGAAATTGAGGAGCCATAATTAATGGTGCCAGAGAGGTCCTGAGATACATGTTTAAAGCTTCCTGAGGAGAGTGCTTTTCTGTAGGCAGTGTGCTGGAAGTGCCCAGCATACCAGGGCACACCATTGAGGCTGAGGAATGCTCTAGTGAGGGAGCTCCCAGGAGCACTGCAGAAATCCAACAGCAAATCAATAGCCAGCACTCTGCCCAAAAATTGAAGGGAAGGCTGTGAATTCACTGCTGTCACCACAGAGCACAGCAGAAAAGCCAAATCCTGGGCTGCTGACAACCACAGAGTCTCACAGATGCTGCCAATGGCCACCCCTGTCCCAAGCCAGAGAGACTGATGTGCTCTGTGCCTTTCTCTAAGTCTACTGTGCACTGGTATGCAAGTAAAATGGTTCACCCTTCTTCAGTGGGGTGGAGTCATTCCAAAACCACAGACACCTTTGGGGGTTTTAGAAGGTGAAGTATCCTGACAGTGCTACTGCTTTTCCTTGCAACAGCCTTGCTGGCAGCCCGTACAACTTTCCCACAAAAAACAGACCAAGGAATATTTTTCATTTAAACAGCTTTCTGAGCAGTGTCTATAAAATAATTCTGTCCACAGACAATGGAGTGTCAAGGGCCAGAATGATTCCTGTGATCCAACAAGCAGAATAAACCCCAAAAGGCTGGCCCATTCATGAGCAGCCATCCTGAGACCCTCAGCCAAACGTGGGAGAACAAATATGTAAGTGCTTAGAAGCACTTAAAGCTTGAAAAGCACTTAATGCCTACCTTTTCAGCATCTACCTTTTAGAGGTAATTATATTCAACTTTTCTATGTTTTTTTTCTCATTTTTAGACTTTTCCCCTGTAAATTATGAATAAAATATTTTTCTTTCTGTGAGTCCAAGATGCTGTATCACTTGAGACAGCATCTTAGAATAGAAAGCCAATTATCAATAGACTGTGCCACACTTTTTTTTTTGGTGCTTGTTCGGCTCTTTTTCTTCAGTGCCCACTTGTCTTGTTTGGGACTGCGCCCAAAATTCCATCATGCTGCAACTGGTCACTCCTGAAATATTGCAAACCTTTTTACTGAGCAGACTTAGACTCTGGGAAGAGCTCAGGGAGGTTTTCTGTGCTTGAAGACAGTGATTCGCCTTCCCAAGTTAAACCTGAGATGAGCAGTGCTGAAAACACTTTCTCCTGGCAAACCTGAGCCCTGCACACTTTGCTGGCAGTGATTAATCATACCCCAAAGTCAGACAATTATGTTCTGTAGTCTTGGATTGTAACACGTAGATCAAAACATCTACTCAACCTACAAACCTGTTTAACAAGTAACTCATGAGCTGAACTAATTTGTAAGCAGATCCAATTTAATTACATTTCTGTGGGCATGTTAATTCCACAGTGAAGTGGATGTCATTCATTTTAGCAAATTAGGACATGGAAGCTGAAGAACATTAAATTTAGACAGGACTGTCCACAGAAGATGCAGTCAAACTTTGGTGAGAAGACTTTTACAAAGGTAGGTCCACTTTTCTAGTATTCTCATATAGACAAACCTCACAGTGGAGGACCAACTTTAACTTTTGGCATTTTTTTTTACCTACTAATGACTAGAAAAACTCTAGTGGCTCTTTTAGACAGGTATTACAGTGGAGCTGTTGAGCCAGACAACCTGAATTGATTTTTCATTTCTTTTCCACCTACCTGAGCCATTCCATGTAACTTCTTTAAATACTGAGTTCTCTCTGCAGACAGTTCACCACCTCCCATTAAAGGCAATTCCAACATCTCCAACTCTGCAGAAGAGAAGTGCCCCAAATATTCCTCCAAATCCTTTCTGTGCTTTACAGATATCCTTCAAGCAAATCTCTCTTCTTTCCTTAATACAAACATCAATTCCCTCATGATTCCTTCCAAGAATGGAAGTTCATATGTCTCCATTTACCACAAGTTTTGTCATTTCAGAGGTTAAGAGGATCTCAGGCTGTAATTTCTGCTGTTCACTAAACTCACCTTTTTACTTCATACACACTCAGCACAAGCCTCTTAGAGAGATGTTTCCCAGCCCTCCGATGAGTGCTTGGTTATCTGCCGTGCCCCTTATCATGGAGAACCCAAACACCTTCCCTGTTTTGTGGTTTTTCACTTTTCCAGTATCAGGATTTGCAGAGAGGCCTGTCCCCTCCCCATCACTGATTGTAATGAGGAGGAGCTTCCAGCTGCCACTTCCAGTATGCCTTCTGCAAGGTTTCATGGAGCCCCTGCCACCACCATGCCCAGGATATCTAATGTCTGCTCCCCAGGCCTGTCATAAAGGGCCCACCTCATTGTGTGAAACAGGAATGTGGAGTAACGGGCAATAGTTGTGCTAGACATGGGCAATGGATTGCATTTCTACAAACAGAAAAGGATAGCTACTTAATAAAGAGAATAAATTTTAATAGGCAGTAAAATATTTTTCCCCAACACAACACATGGTAGTTTCTGAAAAGATTTTGCACAAAAACGCGAACAGATATTTCACAATATTTCTCTGCTTTTCTCTACTGTCCTTTCACTATGATACAACACACTTATAAAATACCTTGGGTTTTTAATTGACATGAAAATCCACAATGACTGCTTTTCTTTTTTAAGGAAACCTCATCAGTCAGGAATCAGAATAGTTGCAGATGCCAACTAGCATATTTTAGATGGCCCAACCCTTCCAAAGTAGGCATCCAAGACTTCTCTGCTCCTGAGGAACACAAGTGATCCAGGAATACCTGAATGAACCACATAAGTTCAGCTGCAGCATGGACACTTGTTTGTTTCTCATCTTTTATCGAGCTTCACTGAAAATCTTTCATGGTGCCACTAAGGAAGAAGATTATCAGACCCACCAAAGTGGAAGTAAGGGCAATGGCCAGGCACAGGGAATAAAAAACTTTTCAGATTTGTCTATAGACATGAACTAATAAATCTGCTCAATCTCTCGCCATAATGCTTGGCAAGTTTTAATATTTCAGAGGAGGAAATTGGAGAGAAAAGTTCCTCAAAAGCATTTTATTAGGAAGTATCAAAACTCGGATGATTGTCCTGGATCTTGGTCCTGCACTTAGACCGCCAGTTGTCTTCTTTCCATTTTCCAATTTAAAAAAAGGTAATTCTTGGAATGCTACAGCCAGTGGATTGAGACTGAGCAGATGTTCACAGTAATATAACTTTCAAAAATTTATAGTTCTAGAAAGGCAGGGTACATGCAGGTAGAAGCACTACTTGGTATTTTGGAACTGCCAACTCTGTACAAATTAAGAGTGTCTAGTGTAATTAGCACTTGAAACACTCTTTGAACTTCCAGAGTTGTTCAATAACCCGCAGGAATCCCATGCATTACTCAGAACACAGGAAGAGGGTTCATCTGTGAAATTGCTTACCTTGCTGATTCCCACTGTGTGCCTCAGGCTATATGGGAGTCATATTTGTAGCACACATAATGCAATTAGCCAAGGAACATGTGAAAATCAACTATTGTCTGCTGCATTGCGAGGATTATATTCAGTAATTTACAGAATTTCAAAGAGCCTCAGTGCAAGGTATATTCCTCCCTTCACAGAAAAAAGCACACACTTCAGCATCTCAGCCAGGCATCCCACTCTGTAAACATTTATGACAAGCAAAGCACGTGCTACAGTGAGGAGTCTCCTGCAAATCACTGAATTAATTTTCAAAGTGGCTGTTTGCCCAGTCCTGCTTCAAGGGTCAGTCCCTGTCTGTATTCTGCTACATACGATTAAAAGATCCCTAGCTACCAAAAGTCCAACAAAGTATGCTCACATATTCCTTCCTGTGTGTGCAGAAAACATTTTTAGTAGCTACTCTGCAAACATTACCAAATTTTTACACTACTTTTACCCTTCCTGTTTTTTACATTCTCTTCAACTTTGTTTCCCTGCTTTTACTATATGTGAAAATAATAAATATACATGATATACCAGTTATTATGCCATCAAAAAAAATTACATGTCATTCCAGAAGGGTAAGGAGATGCTTGAGGTTTAGAAGTCAAAACCTGGTCATTGACATAATTGTCCTGATGGTAAAAAGCTTCAGCTTCTCCACATTTCCATTGAAACATAACTTTGGTGAGATGTTCTTGCATATTGTGATAAAACAGGCTGCTTCATATCTGAAATGACAAGAGCATCTCAAGATTATTATTCCAGGTAAGGTTGTTCAGGAACATAAGAGCAAGCTAACATGGAAGACACAGAATAAATCCAGTATGGGACAGACAATAAGGATTGAATTCAATGCCCACACCCTTGTCCTGGATCCACACAAATTGAACCATCTCTGGGTTTTCAGTAATGCAGGCAAAGCTGTATTCTGCTGCTCTAATTCAAGGAATGAAGGAGGTCATTTTGTCCTTACTATTGGCTTCAAGAAAGCTCAGTCTCTGCCTAGGGGAAATGAGAATAGGTCAAAACCATCAAAGATATCCTTCACATTCTGGTCAAGCAGGTATTTCTCTGTGGAAGGTGATGGGACTCATTCTAGAGGGGCTTCATTCCACAGTGCTGGTGGGAGTCTGGGTTTTGCCTCTCTTGGGTCCATCCCATGTGTGCCGTGACACCCAGCTCCTCAGGACATCCTTGTCCCCTGCAGTAAAATCTGCCCTGGTCACACAGGGCCCTTCCACTGCTGCTTCCTCCTCCCACCCTCAGCAAAGGACCACAGCTCTTCACAGTTCTCCCCAAATGAGAAAAAGTGCTCCATGGGAAGTGGATATTGTGGTGCCTGAGAAAGTTTTATACATGAGGGAAAATGCAATACCTAAAAAACTGGGTTTCAGAGGTGCTCTGGTGATCTCTGCCCTCTCACACATAAAAATACCATCCCACATTTGCTATGTATGTTAACCACCCCAATTAAAGTGCTTGCTTTTGCATGAAGTGAAAAAGATTCAGATTTTTCATGGGGAAAAAAAAAAAGCAGTAAAAATCTTCTGGGTACTAAATTTCCTTTTTTCTTTTTTTTTTTTTTAATAGGTATCTGCCCTTAGAAATCTATTGTTTCCCACACAAACAGAAAGAAAATTCACCCAGGGGTTTGCATCCAGGAAATGCTAAACAGTTAGTCACATGGTCTTGCCTGTAAAGGTCTGTCTCTGTGAGCTGGTAGTTTCTTCAGCCCCCCAGTTTGCCTGTGAATCTGGCCATGATGGTGTGCTCCAGCTGAGCTTTGTTTAAGCCATTTTTCCTTGCAGCTGCTGCCAAGTAATTTCTCTTTCTAGCTTGTATTTTTAACTCTTTTTTCTTTCAGTTACATGGCACAATACTGAGACTAAAAAGTATTAAAGAGATTAACAAACACTAATGTTACAGGATGGAAAACAAAGGCTATAAACTTACATATTTATTGCTGAGATGTGAAGAGTTGCCGAGTTTTATTCTTCCCGTGAGATGAGTGCTCTCCTAAGAAACAGAAAATACATTTGCATCAGATAGACATGGAAAGACAGATAAACATGGAAAGGAGTCTAGCAGGAACACATCACTGACCAGAGGACGAACTAGCCAGTCTCCTTGTGAAATTTACTTAATAGCAAAAACTGCCCACACAAGAGATTTTTACCACTCTTCCTATTTTATAGATCATTTCCCCTGTGATTTGCTCATTAAGGGTGGGTTACGAGCACAAACTATTTTCCACGGCAGTTCTCAAGGGAGTTGAAGAGGAATAAGACTATAATTAATTTATAGCTATGATTAGAACATTGAATTATAAAAATAAGAAGTCAGAACTACAGAATTAATTTTTGCCAGTAACACTGACATCAGCTCAGTTCCTCCAAAGCAGAAGGATGAACATTTAAGAACTTCACACAGCTCTCAATATTCCTTCCCTAGAGAAGCCAGGGCCACATGGAAACAGGCATGAGGGCAGGAAAACCCAAGTATCTCCTTCTGCCTCCTTGCTCACCTGCAGGAGACAATTTAATTCCTCATGCCCACATGAGAGACAAGGAAGTGATGTATTACATTCCAGGAGAAGTGAATATGTATTAAAAAGCTATGAATGATCAATAGCCTAGGGCTGCAAATTGTAATACAAATTACGATTGAAAAAAATTCACTGATTAGGCATTTAAATAATTAGCAGCCAAATTAAATAGTTGCACTCCTGAAGAGAATGGAAAAGACTTATCAATAGTTTTCAGACAGCTTTTCTTTGCAGGAAAAAAAAGGCTCATTAATTTTGTGCAGCTTTTTGGAGATGAGTAGAGGACTTGGTATCTGCTGAAAACTGTTCAACAATAGCATACTGGAATGGTGTTCTCTTCCAAAGTGTTCCATTTTGGAAAAAAAAAAAAAGTATTTTAAAATAATTTTGAAGTGTTCCTAAGATAGAGTTTCAGCAGCTTTTATGTCAAATTTCAGGTAGAGCAAAGGAAAGCACAAGTTTCTGTTAGGAAAAAACTGGAACATCTTAACAAGACATATTTTTGGTAGGTGAAACATTTTTGTTAGATAAAAATCTTGTTCTGAAAAGCTGAAATAAAGTGAACCATCTCAAATATTGCACAGTTTTATACTAGCAAAGGAATGAGATTTTCAGGAACTCTCATTTATTTTTTAGGTTTTTTTTCTGCCCTTCTGCATGTTTCTACTGTCCTTGTTTTATATACAGAAATAGAAGATTAAATAGGGGAGAGAAGACAGAAATTGGCAAAACTGTTTAAAAAGAAGGTGCTGGAGAAATTAATTGTGAAATCTATCACCATGCAGAAGATATTACCCAATGGTAGAAATAAACATCAGTACTTTGCTGTCAGTTCCACTCTCAGCTGATTGTTCTGCAGATTCACATGGAAGGATCCCAGGAAGATAACAAATCGAAGGGCAGGCTCCTGAGTAATGTAGTCCCCTGGGTAACATCCCACTTACGCCCACAGAGCGTGGATCAGAGCATGGGATGGGGGAGCAGCACATCTGCAGAAGGCAGAGTGCTTGAGAGGTCCCTGCTGCAGTGGTGGCCAGGCCAGAGGGGTGGCTCTGCCTTCCTGCAGACCCTGAGACTGCAGCACACAGACACACCTCTATCCAGATGTCCTGGTGCCAAAGCCTTTATCCCTGGAACAGTGAATTGCCCCCAGCTAGTGCCTGGAGCAACAGCAGTGTCTGGTGGGGGATGGATGCAGGCAGGGATGTTCTACTGCCCTTGCTGCTGTGCTTCCAAGAGGGCAGGAGCCTGCAGGCCTCGTGAAACAAAAGCAAGTTATGGCTGCACCACGGCTGCAAATGTGCCTGAGGATATTTGTAGGGTCTGTAATCATTAGTGCCAGCCAACAATTCAGTGGTGAAGAGACAATGATTATAAACTGGTGAAGAAGTGGTCACAGATGCTCTCTGTTCAAGAGATAAAATGATGGGTTTAGATACAGGGCTCCAGGACACCTGGAGACTGCACAGAGAGGTGTCCAGATCGATTTTGGAGTTCAATGGTTCAGAGGTTTGATATTCTGCTAAATAACTCGTTGCAACTCAAAGGGCAAAGCAAGAACATTTAGGTTAGCTGCAAGTAAGAAGACATTTATATTGATCCCAAAACAGCCACAACTGACACAAATAGATTCCAAGACTGAAAAATACAGGGTGCAGTGGAGGTGCTCAACCAGACCAGGTACATTACCTGCATCCTTTGAAGGCTGTCACAGAATCATAGAATTGTTGAGTTTGGAAAAGACTTTTAAGATCATCAAATCCAACTGTCAGCCCAGCAACATCTCCACATTCATCACTAAACCATGTCATCAAGTGCTACATTCCCACTTTCCTTGAACACTTCCAGTAATTATGACTCTACTGCTGCCCTAGACAGGCTGTTACAATGCTTAACAACCCTTTTTGTGAAGAAATTTTCCCTAATATCCAATCTAAACTCCCTTGGTGCAACCTGAGGCCATCATTCAAAGAGAAAGGGTATAGATCCACAGAATATACCAAGAACAGCAATATTGCTGCACAATCATCAATGAAAAATTGGGATTTTATTTACTCTGGATTATGCATTTAGAGAAGGTTGACACATAAACTCCAGCATTATGCACTAGGAGATGGAAGGTATCAGGAGAAGCTTGAACCATCAGCTTCTCACTATATAGATATTAAGTGCCTTTCATAAGGTATTAGTTGATCCAATTTGATGGCTACTATGGCAATAACTTTCTGATAATGGGTTGAAAATCCATTGTACATTTGACTACCTTGAAAAGTAAGTGAGTGGCCTCAGAAAAATGGGAGATGGAGGGAACTGGAAGAGAGTATTTGGTGCAGCTAAAGCGCTACCAACTGCACAGCTGCAAGTGCAACATGACCTCCTTTACTCGTGGTCCTGCCGTGTGACACCTCTCCTAATGGAGGAGGAGCTGTGAGCTCAGATAGATTGGCAGAGGGCTGTGAGAAGCCAACCTCAAATATATCACACACTTCTACAAAAACTGAAAGAAACGATGCATGGTTTGAGAAAGGGCCTTTTGGCAGAGTATTTGGGAAATGAAATCAGATACTGATGTGGAACTTTTAGCTGACACACAAAGCCTGCTTTTATTCTCCCTCTCATCCTCCAGTGTTGTCACCTGTTTGTTGATTTTTGTCTGAATTTGGATTGCAAAAACAAAGACAGAGGCATCATGGAGTCCCTAACTATTACTGTCATATAACAGACAGATCTGTAGTTAAACTGTTAGGTTTATTTCTGCAGGAGGCTGCAGATACCACAACAAACAAGACAAATTTGTCTCCAAAAAAGCCACTGAAAAGTATGAAACACCTAGGATAAAAAGCCTGATGAAGGGTCTCCAAGCCACAGGCTGCTGGAAGACTGTGGTGTAGGACTCCTTATTGGACTCCTCTCCTGTTTGTCACACTTCTTTCACCTCATGTGATCCACCCTCTAACAAATCCTCCGTGACTGGATTTGAGGCTACAGAGATCCCCAGGATCCCAGCGGGTACTGCTGGCTCAGCTGGTGGTTCCTCAGCCTCAGTACTAAAGGAGATGGTTCTCTAACAGCTTGCACAATACAGCACTGGTCTTTCATACACACAGCCTCCATGTGGCACCCTTTGAACGCTTCTGCCAGAGCCTTGGTCACTGAGCCACCCAAAGAAATTGTCAATGTAGGCACTGGGCCTGATCCAGTATGCCCTGCACACTCCCCTCCTCTAAAGCATGGTCATGGCTCAAGAGGATAAACACAAGGAAGATGTACAGGAAAAAAAATTATACTCATAAATCCTCATCCTTCAACATATTTGTTTTAAGTGCATGGAGAAAAGACTTAGTACACAGTTATTGAGGGCTCTTACAAGCTGAAAGATAACCAGAAAAGAAATAGTGCTGCAGTGAAAATGCACCTTTCTCTTCCTAATTAAAATTTCACTTGTGCAGTATTTGTTTTGATTTTTCACTCACAAATATACCCACTTCCAACCATTAATGTTGCATTCTGGTGCCAGCATATGTGAATAAGTAATGGGTACAATCAGCCGACATTAGAGATAGCAATAAGATCAGGTTTGAAGCTCTGAAACAAACATTTTTTTGTCTCACCGTTGTGGAAGGGTATTGTATTAATCTCACTGCAATTTTCCCTCTCCTCCTGCCCCTCCACATTTTATTCAGAATCTGAATATGTTATTCAGAATACCCATACGCTGTAGAACACCATGACATAAAAGAGAATACAGACTGAGTACTACAAGTACAGAAAGTCTTTGACCTGGGTAAAGGCCTCTGACATTATTGGGAAAGCTGGAAAAAAAAGGATGTAAAAACAGCCTTTCACATAAAAAATACATGTACTGCATCTCAGATGACATTGTCTGTGAGAAAAAATTAGTTGTGCTACTATTTCACTGTAATATCTGCTGCTGAGAAATTCCTTGTAAGTGGCAATCAGATTTGGAGCAAAGAAATAAAACAAGCTTTTCATAAAATCTGATTGCAGAAGCCTATCTTTTATAAAAGTGTAAAACTACCTCTGAAGACACAGGAATCAAAATGTCTGTTTTTACCATGCTGATCCAAAAGAAAGATGATGGAGAACAGTGTTAAGTGAGAACCAGTGGCTGGGTTTGGTGTGGGTCAGTGGGTCCAGCACTTGCAACATGCTGCAGCTCCCCTGCCACACACTTCTCCATTTTCCTGCACACTGCTCCTCACCACTGGCAGCAGGACAGAAGCATCTGAACAATCCACCGTGGCAGAGAGAGGGTGTGTGGAAACGTTCGGGTGAGGGACAGGAAGGCAATTGCTGCTGAAGGAGCAGCAAAGGGCAGGAGGTGGCTCCCTCACGAGGAGCATCTCAGAAAACCGCAGGCTGGAAAGTCAGCAAATGCTTCACAGGGGAAA
Organism: Thryothorus ludovicianus; assembly: GCA_013397245.1. NCBI lineage: Eukaryota > Metazoa > Chordata > Aves > Passeriformes > Certhiidae > Thryothorus > Thryothorus ludovicianus. The sequence continues at coordinate 14,916 of VZTB01003433.1, forward strand.
ACATCACCTGACCCTCAGCAGGCTGAATGTAAGAGACTGCTTTAAAAACCCTTCAAAATATGCACAGCTCACAGACCAAATTAGAAATACAGAAGGAAGCATGCTATTTTGACTACAGTTTGAGTATGGTTTTGACAACAGTTTTGTCCAAAAGTTTCAGCTGGAAGTGTGTGCAGTCAGAACTTTGTGGTGTGAGTAAACACTAACAGAATCCAGCCACTAAAGCTAAGAAAATTTATTTTACAGTTTGTGTAAAGAAAGAAACACAACTTCAGGCTATTATATAATACAAGGTTAAAAAAATAGAGTATCAGCAAATGGGAAAGAAAATGAGAGGGAAGGAGGTACTTGGTATCTTTTTTTGCAAGGGGACCTTTTCTATAAAACAGCTTCTAGGTGTTCTATGTGCAGAGGAAAAAAACATAAGACCCTGAAACTACACCTCAGACTAGGAAACAGAAATAATCAATGTCATATCCTACATTAGCAGGAGCACCTGCTCTTTCCACTCCTAAGCATGCAGCGTGCCTGCAGACTGCTCATCACTGACCTACACTGCTCACCTCACAAGTAAGTGGAAGAGGGAAGGGAATTTCCACTGGCAGAGTGACTCATTTAGTGACTCAGATCCTTCACCTACTCCTAAAGACATCCACATAGATCCTGGACATAATGAGCAGGAGCTCAAAATCCCAATGCATGTTAAGTGGCCCATGGCTCGTGTCCCGCTATGGAGTCATGCCCCCTTGCAGAGGTAAATTTCCCTGGGCTGGATCCCTGATGAGGTAAACCCCAAAGGTTTCCTACCTTCTTAAATGCCACGGCCTATGCTCAGATGTAACCAGGATAACAGGAAACAAGGTCTGCACCAGCTTCTGATTTGTCCCATTGTACCAAAACCACATCTATGGTTTGATGAGTGAGGCAGAGCAATTAGTCTCAGCATTTGGAGGGTTATGGAAAGCAGTGATGAAGACATTGTCATCCAACCACACTGTTTCAGAGCACCACAGGATTTTCCATGTCCAAGCCCTGGCACTGCAGTGGGTTGTCTTGAGGTACATTCAGCTGAAGCAGCAGGTTATAGCTCTAAGGCCATCATTACAGTTGAACAGCAGCAGCTTTTGGAAGATATATGGGGAATGCAATTTTTCCTGTTTCCCCAGTTCATGCTATCTTTGCACTGCACTGCCATCAGACAACACCTCTAGGTATTAACTGATCTCCTTCTCCAGTGTGATTGCAATAAGTTAAAGGGGTTTCAAATGGAACAGGTTAGGTGACTCCCAAATATCCATCTTTGCCTGATACATTTTCACATCTCTGTTTAGTAGCAATGGTTGAATTTTCATTTTTTGTCCACAGTGGGTATCTCAGGAAGCCCTAATGCAGACAAGTGCCACAAATCCTCTTCCAGCCATCTTCCATTTCAGGTATCTCACCAAAATCTGAGCTACTTCAGCTCTAACACATTTAACACCCTTTCAGCAAATTCAGCGCAGAACAGGCAATATCTCTACAAGCCAAGTAAGTAATATCCTACCCTTTCACCTCAAAACAGCTCAGTCTGGTTGTAAATCATGCTTTATTGGATCAGCTTATGCTTAGGTGCCAGGATTACACCTAACATGTCTGAAATATTATGTCACCTCCACATCCCTACGAGACTTCACATTGAATATTGAACTGGTGTGCTTCTATTAAAAAAGCCTTTCATACATTTTACCTGATCTAGAAAGATGTTATTCCAGGCAAGAGCCATAAACAAAATTCTGAAGTCATTACTTGGGTATCAATACTTCTATCACACATCATACACCTGTACAGAGTAGCCTTACCCAAATTTCTATTCACCAACCTTTCTGTAACTGAGGAATTTTCATCCCTCAACATTTTTCATGAGTCCTAAAAAGGTGATCAATACTTTTCTGTTTTTCAGTGTAATACACAAGAACCCTTACTGAAAAAGTTAGGTCTGTTTTCAAGACAAGGCAATACTTTAACCACATGGCTGATGGTATTGATCTCTTAGTCATTAATTAAAACCCTTCATCTTACATTTTCAGGAAATATTACTATCACTGACAAGCTAAGTGTGCAGTTCTGTAGGCTATGTTGAATGTCAAATAAATATTTTTGAAGGTAGATTTTCTAGAATGCTGTGTTGTAAAAGAACATTTATTCTCCCTAGGGAAAGCCATCCCAAATTTGCTTGTACCATCAACATGAAATGGCTGCCATAAGTCCTCCATTTGTACATTAATGTAAAACTTTTGAGACAATTTTTATCCAAGATGAATTTTCAAGAAAGATGCAAGAACAGGCACTTATCTTGCATCAGGTGTTGCAGTTCACTGACAAACATGCATGAAAAATTTACTAGTTTAGTTTTCTCTGGTTTTATACTTTTTATCCATTCTGTACCAGTTGTGCCTTAGAGCTCAAGGCCTTTAGCAATTCCATCTTTTTAAGAAGAGTTACAAAAAATGACAATATTAAAGCTCCATTTTAACCTAGTGTTACTGATGATGCTACTCCATTAAAAAACATTACTTTAGCCCAGGCTTAATTGAAAACTATTCTTTTCCTGTATTCTTTCACATTAATTGTAGGTATTTTAAATAATATTCTTGATTAAATTTAGTTCAGCTGTGCTTCTGAAAAAGGAGGCTTTTCTTTTTTTTTTCACTTCATATTCACAATCTGATTTTAGAAGTCCTAAAATAGGACCTTTCAGGAGTGAATGGACTGCCACAGATCAGCCCATTCCAGCTCAAGTTAGATGTCCAAGGCAGATGGGATAAACAACCCTCTGGACACATACATCTCTTTCAACTATGTGTAGCTGGCATGGTTTTTAGGCAGATAAAAGAAGGCAAGATTAAACTCACCATAATCTTTGATCAAGATCTATGCACAACCCTGATACAAGATCTTTCTAGGTTGCTTGCTTGAACAGCTTGTAGGTCGTAAGTTGTCCTGCATACATTTTACAAAATTATATAATCTCAAAGTCTTCTGTTTGGAATGAAAATTAAAAATGAAAAAAAAATTAGAATACTTCTAATAAAGATTAATTTCAATACATATCAAAGCAGAAATTCATTGTTCTACTTGACCTTAGGGAAGAGAGGATGATGTAGCCCTGCCTGTAAAGTTAAGGCTGCTCTTTAGATCTTTTTCATTTCAGTCTTCCTACTCACAACTTTTTGTAGATTTTTTGATATGTACAGAGTCAGCCACAATATACACTTTCTAAACAGCTGGACCAAGGGAAAAAAGAGCACTTATAAAGAAGTTTTATGCAGGGCAAATGTCAGCAGTTGTGAGAAGGCCCATAAGTCAGGCAGTTCTTGTGTCTATACCATGAGAAACATTTGCCTTTATGCCTGAGCATTTAATAAAGCAAGTAAATCTGATTCAAATGGGGAGGCATCCTAACATATTTAAAATACCTGCATGAGTGACAAATATTTCTGGAAGAAACAGACCCCTCTGCCAGTGTGTTTGTAATTTAAGAAGTAAAGTGACTTTAAAAACCTAGGCAAAATCAGGACTTCAATTTCTGTGAAAGCCTGTTTAATTTTGAAACATATAATGATGTAAGAATTCAAGATAAAATGGCAGCTAGTTTAAATATGAATTGTATTAATGAGAAGAGGGCAAGAATCTTATATTCTAAGTGGTTATGACTCAAACCTTCTAATTATAGCATGCATACATCATAGCTCAGTAAAAAAGAATATCAAGCATCCTCTGGATGGAAGATGCTCAGACACTTGGTGAACCAGTATCTGATTAACAGGCAACAGAGCTCATCTTGTGGGAAAAAAAGGAAGCCAAAAAAAAGTGAGCCTGTGTCTTTTCCCATTTACCCTGCTGTAAACCACAAACAATTCTATTACTATCAATGAAGTCACTTTGGTTTTGAAATGGCATAAGTGCAGAATCAATCAAAAAAATGACCATTAATTAGTTTCTAACATCATTCAGCTTTCAAAAACAAAAAAGTACGATTTTAAGAAAACATACACAAAAATCCATAGTCCAAATAAGGCTAAAGGTCCATTCCCAAAGACATACTCTATAAAAAAAAATAAGTTCCCAAATCATGAAGCTCTGAAGTGCAGCCCTTAAAGTGCCAAAGTGTAGTTTGCCTTCAGCAGCAGTGGGACAGAATTATATGTCCTGTGATGGAGCAGGCCCTTCCTGTTCCCCACTAGCCCCCAGCTCTGTGTCAAGAGGCCATGGCAACCTCTAGTTTGGCTGCACGGACTGCCAGAGATGCCCTGTGGGTCTTTTGGGTTGCACAAAAGCTTCTGGGAGTTGCAGAGAAGCCTGGAGAGTCCAAACTGTGCCTCTCCAGCAAGCAGAGGATAGTTCAGCTCAAGTGCTGTATTTCAGAGGACTTCCCAAGGATCTGGACAAAAGGAGAGAGCAGCTACTGGTCAGCCTCAGAAATGTCAGTAGGAGAAACAGATGGCCAAAAAGCTTAAAAACAAACAAAAAAAGAGTATTATATCTAAAATGTAGAAAGTAAGAGACTTTTTCTGGAAAGACTTTTGCAGATGACCTACATGACTGAGAAAGCATTGGGTGAAGGTGTGAAGTTTCACCATGACTAGCTGTGCCATGAGAGATTTAGGGGTCTTGGTTGATTAGTGAGAATTCTGTTCTGCCTCAGTCTTATTTTGTGCCATTCCATATTTTTGCAGAAGCTATAACTGCATCCATCTCTTTGCTTTGAGATTTTTCTTTCTTTTGTTCATTTTATCAGTAACTTTTGTTCCTCTAGGTTTTGTTACCACAGATTTTGTAAGAATCTGAAGCTCAGGACAGAGGGATTTGCAGTGAGAGTAGGATTTTGAATGCAAAGGGTGACTGAGTATGGGGCTGACTGTACACTGCTGACACCAACTCAACAGAATCCTGATTACATACAGCACTGACTCCCAAACCTTTTGATCTCTGGGATATTAGCTTGGCTAGAGCATGGTAATAATAACACCAAGGCTGTGTGTTTGATCTTCACATGGACCATTCACTTAAGTTCACATGAGGGTCACTTCCAACTCAGAACATTCTGTGATTCTGACATTACCAGTCTTCAAACTTCCTTGTACAGCCAGATCTACCGATAAATATCATGATCATTGTTATTCTGAACATCCCTAGCTAGATTGCTTACCATCAATGATTTAAATAAAATATTTTCCTAAACCAGTCATACTTCTCACTCCCAAATACTGACAGCACACACAGTACAGCTGAACAGCAGCTCTACAGGATCCCAATCTGGAGATCTGTTGCGGTAGGGACAGTTGTGACACACAGTAACTACTAAAAATTTCACAGGCAGAAAAATCTTTTATTTCAGCTGCATTTTCCCTTCCATACATTCCTTTCACCAAAGGCATGCACTTGACTCATTGGTTAGTAAAAGGTATTTTGCTTGTCCATCAAATCTCTCTATTCTCGGTTAGTTTACATATTTTGTGTGCTGATTCCCATGAGACAGATTTCTTATTTACTGCAGGTGCAGTTGTTTTTAACCCAGGAATAATTTGTTGTGTTAACAACTTCTCATTCCCAAGACTGTTTTCACATGAGAACTTGAAAGCTACTTAGCTGCACATAGAAGGTATAAGATAGCTATTAACTTAGCAGAGCAAGGCCTGATTTTATGAGGCCTTTCTTTTGTAATTTATCTACCTATCTACACAGGGGTTTGCTCTGTAGAGGAATTGTTTGCAGCAACTTTGACTTGACAGGAACTGAAGATGTGTTTGCTACTGGAAATGACATCCCAAAAACTGCTCTTCTCTGAGCTCAGACAGGGAAACAGACATACACACAAAGGAAACACTCACCAGTCTCAGGAGAAGTTGTCTTCACAGAAAGAAGTTTGACTCCTTCTTTATCTGATTGGGCCCTGTTGAAGCCAGAAAACATTTAAGCAGTCAGCACATATGTTGGTCATCCAAACAAGACTCTTAGATTTTGGTCCTGAGGAGCAAAATCCATATACTCCAGTCTAAACTGGCAGGCATAAAATGAGCTTAAAATGGGGTCAAGTGGCGGAAAATACCATATATCAACATCTCTGAAAATACCTTTCTCTTAAAATATGCAATAAATCAAGTTTCATGACTCCAGGTTTAATGTAGGACTCTACAGAAGAGGTACATCTGGGGGAAAATGAGCAATATTTTTTCTGTCAATGCAAGCCTTTTAGCCAAGGTGAGTTGCAAAGAAGGACCACTTCAGATGTCCAGGAAGTCAGGGCTACCAAGTAAATCAGCAACCTAAATGTTGCTTTTGGTCATACAAGTGGCCACTGCCAGGCTCAATTACCTTTAGTTTGTATCTTCCAATGGATCTTTCTAAGTTTCCCTCTCCTTATACTCCTTATGCCAGTAGTATTTCAACAGAGCCTATGCAAATGGTGCAGTGGAAACAAGATGGGACAGAGGAATGTGATATAACAGGGAACAGGAGAAATATATATATAAACAATCCAGAATAGAAAGGAAATACATCAAAAAGAGAGAAAACATGAACAAAAGAAAAGGGGTGGGAAAAGATGAGGGGGTAGAGGAGAGGGATCAATGGGGCAAAAGGTGAAAAAAAAAAAGAAATAAGACTAGGCCAATGAGTCCTGTGGCACAGCATAAGCTGTTTATCCATTTCAAAAGGACCATTGTAAAACAGTTGAGAGTCACCATATTTCTATCCATGCTGAAATAGCTGCTTATCATGCAAACAGGTCTACAATAACTGCAAGAGCAGCACTTTCAACGGGATATTTCTCCTTGGGGTGACAACTGAATACTATGTTTAAACAGAGAAAGATCAAAGAAAATCCTATGCAAAATCTGCTACATTTACAAGTGCCCTGTGATAGATCTCAAAGCAATGAAAAGGATTCAACTTACTGTTCAGCGCCATTCTCCTGTCTCTCTGGAAGAAGAAAAAAGTTAATATCATTTTGATTGCTGGAATTCAAACCTCAAACATTTAGACATGGCTATTGCAGCTGCTGGCAGAAGGCTCAGTTGTAATTTTGCAGTATGGCATTAAGTTCGTAAACACAATCAACCAGCTTGAATAATAATTGTTATTTTTCTGGTCATCTGTGGAAATGAACTGATGTTGCTCATACTGACACTTCTGGAAACCAGGGAGAATGGCATTTGAATGGTCCAAGAGCACAACAGAAGCACCTTTTTCCCTGCAGCTCCCAAATCTGTGGGTAGCTGGCACAGAGCATGTGAGCATGCGATGGTTCTCGAGTACACAGCAACTGAACTAAAAGATGCAGGGCAAGGGGACTGAGGGAACAAGGGCATTCCTGAGGCTGTACCCCCTGGGGGTACAGCCTGGCACAACATCTGAGAACAGAGTTTGTCATCCCCATCAATGAGGAACAGGTTTCTCTCCAAAATGAATCACACGCTGAATGTATTTTATGCTTATGTGCAAGTGTGGGCAGATGGAAGGGGCCAGGGGGTTACATCAGAGACACAGAGCCAGCTCCATGGCACCAAGCACAGGGAAGTGCACTGGATAGATCTGAGCAAATCCTACAGGAAGCACTACAGATATCTACTTTATCTTCCAAATGAATTTGCTGATACAGTGCCTGATGACATTTGTGCATAGGGGAGGCTGGTGAGGAAATGTTCTTCATCTCACATCTTTATCTCTTGACTCTGAATATTTGGCAATTTCCTAAGTAAGGATCACACCTTCCTCTGTTTATCTGGGTCTGTTTTTCCATATCATTGGCTAAATTGGTTGTGACACACTGTTTGTCTTGGTTAACAGCTTCAACACCCTGTTGTGATTTTGAATTTCCAAGGCCTGGTGATTTCACAGTTCTGCACAGGTCTCCTAACTCATGCCAGCTCACAGGGACAGAAAAACCACAGTCTGGATTCAGATCTGGGTTTTCACTTAGTGGAAATTTACACTTACCTGTGGCCTACTTGGTCAACCTGAAACATTTGACAAATGGGCTTTGATGGAATTATAACCCATTATCTTAAGTATTTAATGAACAACAGAGAAATAGATACTGTCAAAATGACTATTTCTGAAAATACTGTTTGCTCAGGGATTTTGGTCCATGTACATTATACTGTAACTGGAAAATTTTACTCATGCATCATGTGCATGTGTGTGTGTATGTATGCATCAGGTATATCCCAAAAGAAAATACTGATATTTCTTTGCCTGTATCTAGAAGAAGGATAAAATAAAGTGATTCTGTTGAGTATCTTTGAATTTAATTTTCACTGTCTATTTCTATCTGACTGATTGTGTTAGCACCGGTGTTTGTTAGCTCTTTGTAGCTACAAAAACATGAACAAAAAGATTTACAGCATTATATATTCTCCAAAAATCATTTTTGCTCACTCTGGTCTTCCTACTGATTTTGAAAATGAAGTGTTCGTTTCCCGCTTCAGGCAAAACACAAAATACAAAAAGCTTTCCCATCAGACTACCACAACAGTGATGGTTAAGGTAATAAAAAAGACTAATAATAATAATAATAATAGTCATTGATATCCCTCCCTGCAGAGAAACCAAACCAAATACCTGGAGTTTTCTTCTGGCACATTTTGTACAAAGCCACCAGTGAGAAGACAGAGAGGGTAATGACTATCAGGGTGATGACAATTGGCAAGATAACATCTGCAAAAGAGGGAGGACGTAATTTTAGCTGCAGCCTCTTACTCACATTGCCTCTATGTATAGGTGCTTGCACACACTAAGGTGAGAGGCACTTCCAGCTTCACTTCACCAAACATTACCCATTTCTCTGGAGAGGGTAACCTACTGCTCATATTATTCTTCCTGCAATCACTGAGCCTCAACCTTGTGTGCTTTGTGGAGGAAAGACTTAGGCTTCTTCCTCTGACCACCCTTACTCTTTCCCCAACACTCATGCAGCCCCGTGGAAGTGATTTCACCCATTTTTCAGTAAAAGAACAAGGTTTCAGCACTTGCTGCACAGGGCCCACCATAATTTTGATGAGAACACTCATCATTCAACCCCAGTGTTGATGGACTCCAAGGGTTTTGTGAGAAAATCATGTTCTAGAAATAAATTTTTCAAGCATGAGATTTATTTTTCCCTCTTTTTATGGAAAAAAAAAAGAAAAAAGTCCTGTCTGAAATTCTACAACTGAAGCGATTATTTTGCTTTTAACATTGTGCACCCAGTAAGACACCAAGGAATTACATAATTCAGTAACATTCCCCACAGCACTTACAACCAGAGATAGAAAATGCAAGATCTCCTTTTAAAATGAGGACATTTCTTTCCTTTTATTATTTCCCACCATCTGCCATTTCCTGACAGGTGTTTCCCAGCCAAGATGCAAAAAAAGGAAAGAATTATGTAATGCAGAGAAGCTTTCCCTGGGAAATATATAAGCCCAGCTTCTCCCTTTTTATCATTTCTCTGGCAGCAACCAGCCACACTCAAATCCAGCAGGCACTCTCCAGCCTGCTGGCCTAAGCCCTGTGTCAGGGGGAGGCTGCATTCAATGCCTCTTGATGCAGTTAATATTTAATATTCACATAGATATGTCTGTGCATCCATGGAACTAGAGGGAGACAGTTTATGGTGGGAAAACCTCAAACATACTTTACTTAGTCAGTGTTGTGGGTTGGAAATGACAAAGCTGCAGCAACACTCTTGCCCCAGAGATGCATAATGTCAAAATGAAAGATTCAGTAGCATGCATCAGGCAAATATCAAGTGCCTAAAGAGTCTACAGAAGACTGCCTCCTAGACCTTCTCTCCCATGACAATATGAATAATATATTTATATCATACATTCACAACAATATATTCATATAATATGTACAACATATATATGAACAACTTCTTCGTATATTCCCTTGTGTTTTCTCTCACAGGGGATGACCTTTTTTTTTGGTTTGGTTTTTTTTTTCAATTTTACCACTTAGAATCAGTCCTTGGGAATAATTGTGCTGCTCTGCCATGAGAGTGGTGGCAACTTATTGAGCTCTGTTTCTCTTTGAGAGGAGTGCTATAACCAGCATTTAAATTTGGTTTGTAAGAGGGCCTAAGGCTGGTAAGGATAGAAATAAAACTGCCAGTTCAATTTGTCTGCTACTCTAATCACTCATCAAAAGCAAAACTGATTAGCTGAAAACTCAAAAGCTGGACAATTAAGTAAGACTACTCACTAGAATAGCTGACAGCACTCCCTGTCTGGTTTCCAGAACTGCTTTTAGGACTTTCAGAAGTTTGCTCTGTGAAAGAAATAGTGCCTTTCAGGTTAACATGCATTGCCAGAATTCCCCAAACAACTCCCTCTGAAAAATTACTCTCCCAAAACAACTTCTGTGTCCCCAGTTCTGGAGCTTCACTTGGTGCTTCACATCTATATTTCTTCTCAATAATACTTGGCTAACTTGGTAAGAGGAGTGGAAAAGCTTATCTAGCATGGCCTAAAAAAACATGTCCTTTGTATGGGTGCAGATTTCTCTAGGATCCTCAGCTTATCCACTTACAGGTTATGAGCTACAAGTTTCTTCACTTTTAGGAGGTTGGGGTACTGTTCAACATAACAAGAGAATTTTTAACAAGTAAATAAACAAGAAAGAGAGTGAAAATTAGACCTGTCTCCAAGAGAAGAAAGACCAAAATATTTCACTGCTAATTAATAAAAAAAAGAAAAAAAAGTGCTAGCAGTATATCAAGAAGTCCGAAGAGGTGCAATATTAGTAGATAGCAAGTTTCTTGAGTGTTATAGAGGAATGCATCTGCTCTGTGCCACATCTGGAGAGAAAAATGTTGTGAGCTTCTGGGACCTTTTTTAGGGCTGAGTTTGCAAAGGAATTAATTTCTACCTTCAGGTGCTAATCTGAATTTGAGTCAGGTATCAATAATCCAAAATATTTATTACCTTGCTGCATACAGCCTATGAAAAAGCAATCACTGAACTTCCAGAGAAAGCAGAAAACGCAAACAACTGGCATTTCCCTAGGTACATTGTACAGCATTATGGATTGCATTCCATACTGGAATGGAGGATTGAGTAGACAAGTGCTCACTGCCACTGAGGGAGCTGACTGGCTGGACAGATGTGATGCAAGGTCAAGCATTTCCATTGCCTGGCTAAGTATCAGAAGTGGCTCTCAAACAAAGGTGTATGGGGAAGGTGATCTGTTAAAAAAGGGTCTTAGCAGAGGTCATAGCTCCATATAAGTAGTGAGAACATGGTGGCAGCCTCTGAGGTTTTGTTGATCAGGTACCCACTCACAATCCACACCTTTAGGATTGCATGGTTCTTCTTCCTAGGAACAGAAGAGGGCTCAAATTGCAGGGTGGAAGCTATGAAATTAGGTCATTAAAAGCAATATCCTACGGCCATTTTGAGGTCTAGAATACAATTTTGTCCTGCTAAGTCTCTGAAAGACATGTCCCTATTTTTAACAACTTTTATGTAGGCAGTACTTGTAACTCAAATCCACCGAGTTACAGTAACAAATAAGGTTTGTTTGTCCCAACCATGTAGGAATTCCTCTTCTTTGCAAAACTGATTTTAAACTCACACCCACTATTAAAAATTGTTTTGGTGGTTGTTTTCTTTCCCCCTTCCCCACTCTTCTACCCTCATTTGTCTGGACACAGGCAGAGGCCTCCTGAGGAAAAATGATCTAAGTCCTTGTGTGGTGCCTAAACAATACAGACATAGCTAAGACATCTTGATGCTCTAGTGCAGAAAACAACCACTGTCCAAGACTTTATCTCTGAAAAATCACTGTTTCTTTAAAGCAGAAGTTCTCTTTCCCTTGGTGTGTGTCTGCTGAGGGGTGATAATGTAAGGTTGGAAACTGAGCCATCATCAAGTGACTAAAATAATTCTGATGCATTCTTAATTCCAATGTGATTACTTTGGATTTCCCAAGGAAATACTACTGCCTTTTTGTTACTTTATCAGTATACTACATGATATACATGGCGAGCAGGCAATTATCATGGCAATGAGTTACCCTGGATACTGACTGGAAATGTCAGCAGAAACAAACTGCACTGAAAACCAGGAATGTGTAACCCTGCATTTGTGCAGGAGATGTGTGCCTGTCCTCAGGAGAAAAATTGAGGACTGAAATTCACTGGGTTTTGGTTTTTCCTGGTTATTTGCTACTTGACCAAGATATGAGTAATGAAGGAAAGAAAAATCCATAGGCTAGCATTTTAACTACCTGTGACCATCAATAAAAATATGACAGCTGAAAAGAAATATTACTGAATAAAACATCAAGCTCATTTCCCCACTTCTTTCATTAAAGTTTCTCACAAATCAGCCCTTCCTGTGTAGTTTGTCCGGATCTGGAAGGCACCTTCTAGTTATGCAATAATCTGGGATCAGAATAAAAATGAATCAGAGAAATACATCCATCATTGTAACAGGAGGGCCAAGATTTTGCAGGCAGCAGCAGCAAGAACTGCAGGGACTAGTGCAGAAGAGACTGTTTCCTGATAAGCCCAGAGAAAGGAAAATAGGACAATACAGGTTCATTAGCACAGGAAACTTGCCTTACTCTGGGACTTGCTGCTTCTCACTACAGGATGAGGAACGAGAGCCACTGACAAGAACAAGCTCCTTGGTAAACACTCTATTTATAACAGTTTCCCATTGCATCACATAGTATGCCAGGCCTGATTTTTCTGTGGTCCCACCCTGTTTTCTTTCCAGTATCTGCTAGTCCAACATGGTATTCAGCTGAAATCACAGCAAAATTACTCAATGCTACAAGCTGAACGCCACTCTTCCACTGCTCTGTACTGTGATTCAGGTACACTATTCCTTTGGATCCTTCTTGCTCCCTGAACATTTCCTTTCCTAAGGCTCTCCTTCTCCCACCCCACCCCACCCCAGCCTTTTGCATCAGGGTGCATAGAGCAACCTCTTCTTTTGCTCTTACTTGTTGAATTTGTTGGAGAGATCACGGGAAGACCTGCAATAAACCAGAAAGAATGGGTTGTTAGTATCTGTTTTACATGTCCAGAGTCTTTATATTATGCAAACTGGCAGACTGTAGGAACATGCTCAGTAATCCCCACAACAAATGCTGGCCCAGAAGAGACAAGCTAACACTGTTCCCAAGCCCAGAAAGTCTGAGCTATAAAAGTCTCCAGCCATTCCTTATAGATGGGAGCAGAATCCAAAGCTCAGCCTATGCCAGGTTTTTATTCTGCTCAAGACAAAGAAAATCCTGATACATTCCTTAAAAACTCCTCCTTCCAAAACTGAAAAAGTGCCTGGGAGTCAATAGCTGACATTTAACTGACAAGTAAGTGTTTTAATAAAAGAAACTAATTGGGACACATCTTAAAGAGTCACAAAGCCCTTTAAAAAGAAATCTTTGTTTATTATCTTGGTGTTTTTTGGCTAGCAGACTGCCAAGCAGCAGAAGCAAGAGGCTCTGGTAATGAGGAAGAATTCGACCTTACAGAGCACTGGGCACAATGCTTACTGGCTCTACTGTCAACTTCCCCCAGCTACTTCACAAGTTTTTGTGCACAATTTTTTTTTTTTTTGTTAGCGTGCTGTTGTTCCTTCATGTCTAGACTGTAGGAGGCTTGGAAATTAGAGTGGCTGTGTCCCAGCTGTGCCAGGGTGGGGATCACAGGGGCAACATCATGAAAGCAGCTGTAACTCTGGGCAGGCATTAAGCCTCCCAGGTTGCAGTGCTCCTCTAAACCAGTTTCCCCAGGGAGCACAAACCCACTCTTATACTCTCACTAAGTGCTGTGGACTGGTGCTTTGCACAGAGACAGCTCCTACCAGCAGAGCTGTAACACACATCATTTCATTGCTGTGAACATACCCTTTGAAAACCAGAATGCTGCTCTTGTTTTTCCTTCTCTCTACACACAATTAAAACCATGGATCACTTCAGCCGCTGGGGTGCAAATAACTGCTCTTGCTAATGGTACATGTGACAAAACTTAAACTGCATTTTAACCACAAACATTCATGAGAAGTATGTTTAGGTTGAGAAGCTAAGTACTTAAAAGTCAACAGTAAGAGTTCTTCTTGAACATATTAAATATTTGTAATGCTAAGTATCCTGCATGTATACAGTTACCTCACCCAGGCTTCCTAGAATGCAGAGGAGACTGTTTTCCTAAGCTTTTTGTCGTCTCATCAATCCATCTGCAAACAGCAATATCACTGTGCTCTAAGAGGATCTCGGTGATGAATCATTAGGCAATGTTTATAGCATGTTTGGGCAACATTACCAACAAAACCAAGCAAAAGCTTTCAGGAAGTTAATAAATCACTTGTCAAAGGAACAACACACAGTACAGAATGCAAGAGGACACACATCTGGCAGTAAGGAAACATCCAAATATGAGATGATTGCTTATTACCAGAATACTGCCTTTCCTTCAGCCTATAAGGTATGGGATGTCATGATAAAAATACCATGTGATCACACAGTATGTGGGCAAACTAGCAAACTGTAAGGCCTTGTGTGTGCATATTTTCAAGGAAAGGCAGAAGACTTTGTCAAGTCTTACAAATAGGTCACTTCTCTAGGAAGTCTCTTTGAACCTTGTCTCGCAAGTCTGTGGAACTTTCCTTTGAAAGAGCTCCAACATTATAACATAATTGAACATTTTCCCTTACATTCAATCTTACAAACAAGGTGAAGCATCTTGGCTCAATTTAAAACAGATAAATAAGTAGGAAAAGCATTTGAAGCCCAAGACTGATACCTAAGTTCACCTCAAAGACTTAACGGCTTTTTGAACCTTAATTGTAGTGACATAGTGCAGTGACATAAGTCTCTGCAAACAGGAAGGGCTGGGGGACATATGCTTCAGTACCCACTGGTACAACCAAAAGCCATGCAGCTGTCCTGGCCAGACCTTGCCTCTTCAATAAACCCAGAGAGCAGAAACTATCCCAGGGGGAAAATGTGACAGCAGCCACCTGCCCTCTCTTTCTGGGTCTCTGTTATCTTTTAACACCTGCACACACACCTACACACAATAAAACTATCATATTTCCAGAAGGTATCTCACCCAGGTTTTGCTAGAGCATGAAAAATTAAATTGGAAAAATCTCCTGCCTTCCTCTCTCTCCCTGTCTCCAGTATGCAGGCAAGGCACCGGTTCACCCTCTGTTCAGAGATTGCTCAGTCCTGCCACGCAAACAAAGCTGTGTTTATCGGAGTGATTCAGCAGGTGCTTTCAGTTTGAATTTTCTAAATAACCATCCAGTGCCCTTTTTGGTGAAGACTCACATGCTGCTGTTCTCCAGAAAGAGGACAGAAGGAAAAGCAGCATTTCACTTGGTAAGAGTTACTGTAGTTGCTCTAGCTGCCTGTACAGAGCCTGCTACCTCCTTTGGGGCTGCAAGCAAGATGCTCTGCATAAATAATCTGGGAAGATTTCCAGATTCATCATGAAAAGTGAAGTGTGCAATGCTGGCTGTGCTGGGTTCCTCCTTGTGCAGTGAGGAGGACAAGAAAAAAAAAAAATTGGCACATGACCATGGTTTGATTTGAAATTACCTGCCTGAGTCAGTTCAGCTCTGGTGGGAAGCTCGACAGATGGAGAAAGAGCCCAATAACTAAACTCTCCCCACTCTGCTCTCCAACAGCCGCTACCTAAGCAGCCTGGATACCCTGCAGTTTGCTACTTCTGTTTTTTGGAGCACAGCCACATCCAACTGTGTTCACTGGCAAAACAAATGAATACATTTGGCTGATTACTCAGAGGAGATACATCACAATATAAATCACAGCAAAATTAAAAACTCAAGAAAGCCTTTCTTGCCTTGACCATACCATAGATCTGTAATACTGTTAACTGAGCCTTTGGTATATTTTCCATCTCCCAGAAACATCTGGTTCAGCTCTCTTTGTGAAGGAGCTGAAGATACAGTGGATGATTTTTATCTAATATCACTATCCAGAGTTCCTGCAGTTTGTGTACAGAAAGAGTCAAACCTTACTAGTCTTACTCATAAAAATTTTTCGTAGGGAGATGCCTCCTGTGAATCAAGTGAGTAGGATTTATAATTGGAGGAGTGCAATAAAGATATCAATAGATGAAGCAGGTTGATTCATCTGACAGTTTATTATAATAGATCATTTAATCTTACCACCCTGCTGGGTGAACTTAAGCTCATACTGCTTTATGGATTTTTTCATTGTTTAGATCACAGAATAAAAAGCCACAATACTTGCAGTTTCTCAGATGTATTTAGACTTTAATCTCCAGTTTTTCATTAATTAAAGAAAAGGAGAAAATTAAATATTAGCAAGCAATCCTCTGTGGAGGTGGAGAAGGAGTGGGGGGTATATTCTACGTGACAGCCAAAGTTAAAGAAGTGCATGTGTCAGTGGCACGCATGCAGGTTGCTCTCTTTTTAAAAACAGTCCTTGTTGCCTCCTCTAGCCTGGGTGAGCACTACGCAGCACCTCCTCTGTGGCTGGTGCTTTCACTCTGCTTTAATACAGCAATACTGTTCTCTGATGTTCCTACACGCTCCTTCCCAGGCTCCCCCACTCATCTCAGTCGCTCTCCAGCTCTCTGTAGCACTCCTCCCACACCCTGATCTTTTGATATGGCTGATTGGAAATTTCTCTGCAAAATGTGCTTTCTTCTTTTTCTGCATCAAGAAAGGAAACTTTCACCAAAATGGCATTTTTTTTAAAAATGGAAAATGGTTTCAAAACTAAACATATTTAGCCAGCTGGATAATTTTGGTTGGGCATACCAAAGAGAAATGTTCTGGTTTGGATCCATTTCACATTAATTTGTCTTCCTCTGAGCTCCCACACAGAAGACGTGGCTCAGATACCTCCAGCTTGCAAGCTACTCTATCCCCCAAGGGCTGCAGCCTTGGCACACACCAGCCCCTGCTCTGGTGAACAAAAGGTATCCAGTCCCTGAATGAGAAATTCTGGAGGCCTAGAAATAAATAATCTAATGGCAGTGAGAGAGGTGGCACTTCCTCTAGTCTCAGCACAGGATGAAACAGCTGGCTTCACACTTGCATTGCCTTAAAGTTATTAGGGTGCAGCATATGGCTTCTCCTGGGCCTGAGCAATTGCACAGAGGAGAAGAAATCTGTCCAGAAGGAACTAAGACATTTTTTCTTTAAGCCTTTAACACACCCAGAGAATAAGGGATTAAGCGTGGTTTAGGGCTTAACCATTTGGGATAAACTACCTAACACATCAGGGTGAGAAAGGGGATTTCTTGCAAGGAGCAAGGAGCTAGTGCTGTGAGGAGACAGGAAAGGTGAGAGTGTGGAAATCCTGGTGGGAGAAAAGTGATTCTGAAATGGCAGTTTTATGGGAACTCGGAGCATTGGCTATGCCAATGATACCTAGACTGACTGCCCCTGGATAGATGGGTTCTTTCTGTCTCAGCCAGGTAATTATAGTTCTGGCAACTTGGGTAGTCTCTGAGCTCAAGAAGATTTGTTGGTTTTACAGCAGAGTAAGCCGAGTAAGATGATGACTTTTGCAAACAGACCCCAGGAAGGTTGTAAAACTTTCTTGACAAATTTTAAATGTAAAATGTAATTGTATACACAGCATAGTAGGTAATTCAATACACATGATACATAGTCATGTGTATTACAGATATGCATTACAATTTAATACTAACCTGGAGAATTTACCTGAGTGAGAGACTTTCTAATTAAAAATGTTGTGATTTACTATTTTATTGCAGTATAGCAACAGTGAGGTTTCTGTACTATGCTTATATTTGCCAAAAGACATGAAACCTAACAGGAAAGTCAAGTAACCATAGGTCACAGTATATGCATTAAGTGAAATGGGCTTATTGAAGTAATTACAAAGGCTTCTCTCTAAATCAGTGGCCTTGAGCTGACTTTAACTTCCTTAAAATGCTTATAATCTTTTTGCATGCTTCTAAGCATTTCAGTGCATAATGAGCACATTGCTCCACTTTTATATCCAATTCTATCTTTTATGAGGAAAAATCACAGTACACACATGTATTTATCTCCCACAAACACAATCCAGGGGTTGAAAAAAGAGTCCTGTATCCCCTGGGGGATGTTAAACTATTACTATTAATAATAGGGATATGTAAACAAAGACAGTGTCCTTATTGGATTTACACACATGTATCTAAGAGTAAGTACTGAATGAAGTGAAGGCCCAAGAGACCTTAATGAAAACCTGAATCAGTAGTTCTTGAAAATCTAGGAAAGTTAAGCCAGCTAGAAGCATAATAAATGATCATTCATATAACCTGGCATCTGCATTCACCATAGTGTTTGCAGTGAATAAATACACCAAAACACACCCAGAAAAACAGTAAGACAAGACTGGAGTTGGGAAGACCTGATATATTTTTGACCTTGATGCAACCATGTTGTACTTTGAGCAACATCATTCAATTGGTAATGCACATTAAATTTCTCTCCAGATTTTTTAACAACTGCAAAAATTATAGCTATTTTCTCCTTTATCTCCTCTGCCTTGCAGCCAGGGAATTTATCTTGGTGACCTCCTCTGATAGCCAATGCTACACAATGACCTCACACAGCATATATGAAGATTACCATTATCACTTATCATTTATATCCTCCTGTAATGACACCATGTATCTCAATTGAATGTTTGGAAGTTCAACCATCACTCAACACAACTTCAGGGCTAGGTGACATGGACACAGTGTACCCTGCATAAATAAGGAGATCCCAGAACAATGCACAGCAAATGAAGAAAAGACTCAAAATTATTTGCATCCTTTTAACTGCTTGTATAAAGAAAGAAAGTGTACGTTTTCCAGACTCACCTGAGGTTCCAGAAGAGGGAGAATTTCTTTCTGGAGAGACTGTAGAAGAAAAGGACTGTCCTGTAGTAGATGCAGCATCCAAACTCTCATTTTGTGCCAATTGTGTTCCAGTTGCTTCTGTAGCTGGAAAGGAGAGAGATGTTCAGGTAAGAGGCAACTGCACAAGCATTGTCTTAGATCCTCGACCATCCCTCAGACAAATGCTCTCAACATTGTAGAAAAATCTTAATGTAAGAAAGCACTGCATGTTCTGGTCAAGGAACAAACCACCTCTATGGAATTGCTACTGCTGGCATAGCTGAGGCACCTTCAAAGCACATTGTAGCAAGAGAAACAGACTCATATCTGTGCCAGAAGACATCTCAGAGCTCTGAATTGGGACCCTAGAATAGTTAGACAGTGTTGCACCAAGAGCAACATGAGCAGAAGAGAGAAACTCAACTCACTGCCCTCTATATTTTACTTCATTTTAAAATCAATCAATCGAGCTGCAGCTGTCACATCATGTGATACTGTATAAACTTTAAGGACTGCAATTAAGCAAAGAGGTAATTATTTCATTCTGTGCTGTTAAGGCCTAGGAAATAATATACCCCTGAATATTAATGTATGGAAAATAAATTGTCTTATTTCTCCTCTCACTCAGCCAACAGGAGATCAAGTTATTGTGTCACAAGATTTGCAGCCTTAGGTGAGGCCAAGAAAATGGTGCAGAATATGACCTGAGCCCGTGGAACTGAAGGTCACTGAATGACCAGAAACAATTTAAGATATTCCAGCACTACCCATAATTCCTATGTCTGTACTCAAACCTCAGAATAACAACAGACAAGAAAGTGCCTACTGAATAAAACATAAAGGAACCCAAGAGTAACCTTATACTTCCTGTCTGATATAAATCAGAGAGGCTACTGAGCTGTAAATTGTTTTCAGTGCCTCTTCATATGAATTTTAAACACTGGAACTAAAACAACTTTAAGACATGTTTCAGTTAGCAAGCAACATCACACACATGCGATATGTAAATCTGGAAGAATGTTTCATTACACACTTTATCTAGAAACTGATTACCAGTTTGGTCCCTCAAAGAACCCAAAACTCCCTATTCTTCAGCTACACACCTTTAACTTGGCCTTTCCCTTCCCCTCCTGTTCATTAAGTGCAGTACCTTAGAAAGGCAAGCTTCAAAAATCAATAAGTTAAGAAAGAATGAGCTGAAACCACTGGAGACAGGGGATTCATATAATTTTGGAAACTGAGAGGAGCTGGGCAGCCAGGGATGGTGTCTTCCAAGGCTGAGGCATAAAAATTATGCAAAACAACTTAAATGCCTAAAACTTTCGCTGAGATTCCAATGATGAGAAGAAGAAATTCATGTCAGCTTCCTTCAGAAACTTCAGCATTATATCCCTTCAGTAAACAAATCTAATCTGCAGTAGAGGAGAGTAAAAAGTCCCATCACCTCATTTTTTACTACTGTATAGTGCAAGGATCTGAGAATGTTAACAATTCCTTCTACATGGAAGCTCTGAATCATTCTTTAGAAGTAAACCTTTTCCATATTTGATTCTTACTGTCATGGCTTCGGACTCAAATTATATATGTTGAGTTTTAATCTGAGATCAATTTTTAAAAATAGGATAAAAATCCCTGAGGTACCTCCCTCTCCCTTATCAGATGCACGGGCTTGTAGCAGTAACAGCAACCATCTTGTGGCTCCCTTGTCATATAGGTTAGTAAAGGATTGCATGGGAAAATGAAAAGTAAGTCAGAATAACAGTGCAGAGACACTCAAACACAAATATGCTTTGTGAACACTGCAAAACAATCGGGTGTGTGGGAGAGAGGAGGAGGGAGGCAGCCACCTCCCCTGTAACCCCACAGAGGGCTGTTTTCCCATGGGGATCACACGCATCCTATCAGTCCTGGCAGCAACCCAGCCTCGGGTGCTCCTCTTGTGTTTGGGAGCTGTGAGAACAGATTGTTCTCAGGAACACGGGCTGTGCGCTGGATACGCCTTGGCAGGGGATCGGGAGGGGAGGGATGATGGCGTTTCCATTTTATTTTATTTTTTTTTAATTTACCCTGGGTGAGATTCTCCCAGTGACCCAGGTAACACCAGGTATGACTTACAGCTTTACCTAAGGCTTGGCATAAAGCTTGCTGCATTTATTTTACCAGACTGCAGAACAGGCTCAGTGCTCCCTGTGTCAAGGGGTAAAGTAGGTGTGCTACGGGGCAAAAATCCATGTGCCAGTTTTCACCACTTCCAAGACGGAAAACGCAACCTGGCGGGTAAGGCTCCCTCAATTCCACTGCAAGATTAAATCCTAGCAACCCAATTCTCTGCTGACTCGTGGCTTTGAAGCAGCTCTCAAGCAGCATCCAAGCTGCACGCCTAATGCACAGCACAGGCTCTACCACCAACACATTTAGCGGATGAGACAGCTTCTGCACCAAAAGCCTGTGGGAACAGAAGCACCCACACCCAGCCACTGCCCAACAGCACAGAAGGCCTGCTAGAGATGTGCCTTTTCGGTACACCCTGTAACCCGTGCCTGTGCGGGCTTTAGTTCCCGGCGGCAGCAGCCAGCGCAAGCCCTGGCGGCGGTGGGACGGGGCAGTGTCACATCCTGCAGTGTCACATCCTGCAGTGATCCATCCTGCGGTGAACCATCCATCACCAAAACAAAACCCCAGCTGCAGCACAGAGCCCTGCCTGCTGCCAGCAGAGCCTGGCCCCGCAGAAAGGCAGTGCAGCGCAGGAGGGCGGCTGCTGCTGCGGCTGCTGCTGCCGCAAAAGCGCTCGCATCACCGGTTCAGGGTTTGTTGTCAACAGCTGATTATGAATAAAAATGGTAAAGCAGTAGAGAGCGTGAAGTAGCTGTCCAAATGGGGATGATGGCTGCAGCATCAGAACTCTGGTGGTGCTGCAGCTCTCCCTGCTGATATTTTGATAAGATAAATGACAGTGTGTTAACATGTATTTGGCAAAGGGATAATCAACAACAGGGAACCTGAAGCTGCCCTGCAAAGCTGCTGTCTGAGCTTCAGGAATTTCCTTACTTTCTATGCTTTGAAAACCCTTCATTTTCTTAAACCAGCTGAAATTCGACACATATCCTCCCCTGATCTTAGCATGGTTTTCTACCTCACCTACGTATAACCCACACACATTTTGGCATTTCTCGACAGTAGTTTAAATTTTCTTTACAGTAAGCTGCTAGCTAATTACTTTTGACGTTGTAATCTGCAAATACACTGCACATACTTCGTGCTCTGCAAAGAGACATTTCTATGTGTGTTGAAACCTTTCTTGACCAATAAATCAATCAAGGAAACACTTTGAAGGGGAAAAATGAACTCGACCCAAACCACGTTAAAATACCAGCACAACAGCTTTTTCAAATGGAAGACTAAAGCTTTTCCCTTGAGCTTGTATTTTTAACATTAACACACATACAAGCCCTGCCCCCATAATCAGCAGCCTGAAAAGCCATTTGCATTAATGAGTGCACAAAAGCTTTGGAAAATCCCATTGTAGTAATCCCAATGACATTTTTGCCCATTCAGAGGAGTGAAAATTGGCTAGAGAGGTAACCAAACAGATCTCAGTTTTAATGTTTACACCCATAGTTGATTGCATGTGCTGTCTGCAGCTTTATGTTTTGTGGTAAGCAAAATCCCCAAGTATTTTAAAATACATATTTCAAAACTTCTCTCTGCATAAAATGTCTCAGCAGCCAACTATACCCAGTGTTAACCTATAGCATGTGCTAACAAACTGAGGAAAATTGAGCAATACCTGTTACAAGAATGCTTTTCTGGTAATGTTCCTGAAATAAAACATACTTTTTAATTACCAGCAGTTTGAAAAAAAAAACCAAAACAAAACCTTCAGTGTTTCCCTTTGTCATTTTTTAAAATTTAATATACCACTGCACCATAATATATCATCAGCCAGGAGAGTGGCATGAGATAATTCAGAAACACAACAGTCAAAAATTCACTCTTATTTGTCACATAATACCTTGAATACTGATCTTACATAGGACGCTTGCTCCATATCCAAGGGAGGAAGAATAGAAATTTTTGTTGCATTTAATTTCTTTTTCTCTTTGATAACTTCAGATGACCCAGGATATGAAATCCTGATTGTAGATGCAATTTTCTGTGGTGTGACACCATACAAATTCTTGTTTTAAGGGCCTGAGCCACACAAGTGAGGTCACTGAATAAATGTGACCTCTTTGATTTGACACCTTATATTGATAAATAAGAAGACTGAGGAGACCAGTCTAATGTTGGCTTCCAATACAATAAACAGGGCAGGAAGGCAAGCAGGAGAGACTGTACTTGTGGCCTACAGAGGAAAAGAATATTGAAGTCTTGGAAAAAAAAATAAAGGACAAAGATGTCTGCATGATTTCAGTGTATGGAGCACTGGGGGCATTTCCTGAATCTATAATAAAAGGTGACAGCAGCCACAGAAATTGCAGCAGAGACAGGAAGCCCTGTCAAATCTCAGCTGTGTGAATGCAATCATTTGCTGAAGCTTTTAGCAGGGATTGAAGCAGAGAAAGGGGCGACTTCCATTACAAAACGACAGAGGTGCCTGCTTTTTATTAAAAATCAGGCGTAGCAAAAGTGAATTTCGAAGTGTCTTAAAGGCACCACCAATTTCTGCCTCAGTTTTCACACAGCCAGTGCAAAAACAGGGAAAAATGAGTGCTAATGAAAAAGAAAAAGAGAGAGCAGCCAGCTTTCCTCTCCGGTGGGTTCTGAGAGCAGGAGCGTTGCTGTGCCTGCGGCTCTGGCAGCCCGGCGCTGCTGCCGGCAGGGGCTGGGAGCGGGCGGTGGCGGGAGGCAGGGACAGCCTGCGGTGGGCTGGAAACGCAGAGGTGGCTGTGGCCGGCAGCCGGATGGTGGCCGAGGGTCTGAGGGTGTTCTGCAAGGCTGGTCACACATACAGAGCCCCGGTGCCATGCCCTGTCCCGACACCAATACCGTGTGCCCCTTCCCATTCCTTTCTGCTGAAGTCAAAGCTATGAATCTTTTGAATTGTAGACCAGAATTTTGTCTTTAAAAACCCACAAAAATTAGTTTTCGCATACAGATATTTCCAAGTACTATTTTTGCATTAAAGGATGATACAATTTTTCTTAATGCAGGGCATTTCCAATGTCCTGGACATGCTGTTTTCCTGTCTTCCCACTTTTCCTTCTTACAAAGGGAGTTGAGAGGCAGGAAAGCCGCGTTTTTTGGTTAATTTATGAATTTTTTTTTTTACCACAAGTTTTGGGGGGGGGGGGGGGGGGGGAGGGGGGCTTAGCTCNGGTGGGGGAGGAGGAGAGCTTAGCTCAAACAAGGAGTTTTAAAACCAAATCACAACAAAAACAGCTGGGGACTGAACTCAAGCTGGTGGGAAGAGACTGCAAGAGGAATGGAAAGGAAGCACGTTGCTGAAAGCTCCTTGCCCAGGCCCATCACTCCTCCAGCAGCAGTTTTTCAGCACGGAGCAGCGGCTGGAGCTAAGCTGCACTGGCAGGCACGCCTTTCCTCGTTAGCTTTCCTTCCCCTGCCGGGAGCTCTACCTGTCACCAAGGTTTAGTTCCAGGTGGCTGTGCTGCTCCGGTAGCCACAAGCCAGGAACCTCAGCCAAAGCCAAAGGAGCAGGAATTACATCCGTAATGAAACGTGCCCTGCTGAGGGCTTCTGACAGGCCTGCAGGGCAAGGACTGCAAGTTTTAAGAGGTTTTTTTTGGCCTTTGGTATCACTTTGAGCAGCTCGTGCATTGGTCAAGCTGTGTGTAGTCTGTGACTTATTGACAGTGGCATTTAAAAGCACAGCCAAAACCCCAAAGATTTTGGGCTGACAATCAGACCACTCCTTACACAACACACAGTGGGAAAGTGGCATCAGTAGAAAATAAAACCGTGAAGTGAAAGGGGAATAGTTCTCCAGGAAGCTTAGAAGGCTTGGGTCCATGAGGGGTGGCTTTAAAGGAAAACTTGCACAAAAAAAAAAGCATGCAGACTGCTTCACAGGAGTACCTTTTCAGACAAATAAGCCAAGGGAAGAGAAGTCATATTCTAATAATTTGTAACAGCTCAGTATGCTGTAAACATCAATTCTGAGTGCATTGGTGTACACTGCAGTAAACTTCTGGAGTATTTATTTTAATTTTTTTAGTCAATTAGAAGTGAAAAAAAATGGAGTGTTCCAAAGCTCTGGTTCATCAGAGGCCTGGAGCAAACATTTACAGTGCATATCATAGACAAGGGAGACTGAATTTCATCTTAAGTTTACTGACTTTCTTTGGGATGTTATTATATTTTTTGAAATTAACTCAACTACTTGCTGGGTATATGGGTTTGATTTATTTTTTGGTTGGGTTTTTGATTGTGGGTTTTGTGGGGTTTTTTTGTTTGTTTGGAGATTTTTTGTTCGTTTGTTTATGCGGGTTTTTTTATTGTTATTTTTTTTCTAAAATCCAATCTAATATTCCAGGTCAACATACATGTTATTCTGAAGATTTATGGGAAATAAAAGTATCTCCTTAGACTGATGCAGAGTAATTAGTACCACCTCTCCTTCAGTACTATGAATTGCAATAATATGAAACATAATAAGCATAGTGTGGTAACACATATAAAAATAAGAAACAAAGGAGTGTTGTTCTGACACCATTCTGATCACATTAAACAATTAATTTTTTATTTCATACTTATGTAAAAAAAAACAAAGAAGAAAGTAAAAAAATAAAAAATTTCCAAATACATCTCTCCCAGTTACAGGGAGATGAGTATCCTGTGCAATGGCTTCAGATCATCTCCATTACAAAGTATAATATTAAATGTAAATGTAAAGAATAGTAAATGTATAATATTCTTTGTGGAGAATTCCAGGGCAAGCTTCATTAGAGATACAGAATATGGTAGGATGAACAGCTCTGCTTCCCCAAACCATGAAATACAAACCACCAAACTACTCTTTTTGACCTCCTTTTACTGTTTCCTCAGAGTTTTACAGAAATGTAGCTTAGAATGACTCAGAAATGGCTCAATGAAATCATCACTTACTGTTTGTTGTGCTGAGACTTGTACTTGCTGCTGAAGTCACTGCTGGTTGTTGTTTTGTTGTACCTTGTGTTGTTTGTGATGCAGCATCAGGCGAAGAAGACGTAGAGCCTAACACAACAAAGATATTAAATTTATTTCCTCAATTTTGTAAATACACATAGAACACACCTACTGCCCCGCTTGCAGACTAATTTTAAATTATCAAAAGGATATTTTACTGAAAATCAAGATCAACAGGGGCAGGGCCCCATTGATTGCAGGGAAAGCCACTCCCTGTCCCATAGGTGGGTCATCCCACTGCAGACAAGCCTGT
Source organism: Thryothorus ludovicianus (assembly GCA_013397245.1). NCBI lineage: Eukaryota > Metazoa > Chordata > Aves > Passeriformes > Certhiidae > Thryothorus > Thryothorus ludovicianus. Next base: position 41,159 of record VZTB01003433.1, read on the forward strand.
GATAATGCAGCTGAGAAGGCACAGCTTGGAGCTTCTTTTAAGCCTGACCAGAAGGAAGCTCCTGCACAAACCTGTAAGGTTTCACCAGAGAGTACATTCCCTGTAAAACAAATTCCCAAACCAAGAGGCACTGCTGCCTAATTTCCTCAATGATCACTAGAACATCAATTATCTTAGAGATTTTCACTCACTGTTTGTGATGGTTTCGCTTGTAGCTCTGACTACAGTTGTTGTCAGCACTGGCGCTGCCGATGTTGTTGCTTGTGAAATTGTTGTAGCCACAGGTTCCACTACTGCAAGAAAGGCATTCACATCATTATGAATTTATTTTATCAAGTCTAAATAAACAACACATTCCTCTAGCTGTGTTCTTTTACCAAGGCTGTGAAATTCTGTTTAAAGGTTGGCCCTCGTAGAGCTTTATTACCCACACATTTTGAAAGAGGATTAGACATACATGTAGTTGGTTTCAGAGGGGAGGTTTGGCCTGTGAACAATCTGCAATTTCCTGCTGAAAGGTAAAAATTGTACCTTCCAGCCAGCCCTTAAAAGAGAGGCACATGATCTTTGGGGGTTGTACAGAAGTGTTTGGCTTGACTTCCAAGGCAAGAAGTGAGGGGAACAGAGCCTGGTGTGGATGGATGGGTTCACTGTGCTGCTGGACTACCCCTCCGAGCAGCACTCTGCTGCATACCTGTTTAGGAGGAGGAGGGATGTAAAACCTCCATAAAGCAGTGTAGGTGACACCTGGGAACACAGATTATATATCACAGGCAAAGAGCTGAAGAGGAACAGACTCCACCAGTCTTTGTGCAACTTTTCCCAGTGCGTGCCCACCTTGAGACACGTTTGAGTCTTCTTCATTGACCAGCTTTCCCAGACCTTCTTCCTGTGCACCCAGATTTCTGGGGGAAAAGGAGAATCCAGAAGGCCCTCCCCTTTGGAGTATAGTAAAACATAGGACATTGTGGACAATATGAATTGTATCCTCTAGTAAAGGATATTCCTTGCGGGGAGCTCAGTGCCCTTTGAAAGGTGACTCTTAGTTCTGTCCTTAAGAGACAGAAGACTTGGGGGCTAAGAGGAGAGGAAAGGGCTCCTGCAACCAGCAGGGATCCCTTCCCAGCCGCTGCTGGTATGGAGAGATGGGAGCAGAGTTGCCAAACATCACTAAAGCAACAGCAAGCTTTAAATCACCTTGTCTTGCTGTGCATGGATGGCTACTGCAGGTCTCACACACCCCTCGCACTTGCTCAAAGAAATGGATTTACCAAATTACAGCCAGGGAATCTGGACTAAAATCCCCCATAACTAATCAATTTAAGAGTCCAGCTTTCAATTCTGTGATCTAAATCAAACAGGAAGTGCTACTGTCATCTACAGAGGCTCAACTAAATACCTGACAACTAATACCTCTACCCTCATACTACCTCTGCTAGCATTTCTAATGGATGGCATATGTGAAAGGAATAAATCATTACAACCCATGCAATTTTCTCTCATATGACTTAAGTACTTCTAAATGCAATGTTCACACTGGAACTTTCAAAAATATAACATACACTTTCTTTCTCTGCTCTCAGTTTTCTGGCTGTTCACTTAGAATTGCAGTGCCTCAATGAATGGGCCTCCTCCTTCCACACTCACAAGTTGCTTTAATCTCATACTGGGTTTCTTTTCTCATAGTGGCATAAATACCAACACTGCTTTCCCTTCCATGACAAAAAGCTGCAAGAAAAATTTCAGTGAAACATTCAAAGAGTTCATTCATTGTGAGGTGTTGGGTGTCTGTGAAGTGTCTTTTAAACAGACATAAACATCAGGGTTTTTGAGAACTGCAATACAATTTGAATAGGTCTAAATCTTCTGCTGAAACAAACATAATATACGCATATTTCACCTGTTTGCATCTTATCCACCTCCACTACTGGCAGTTCAAGTGTATACTTCAAAATCACAGTGCTTTCAGTTCCACAGAGGATTTGTTAGTGTCCTCAGTTATTAAAAAATAGAGTACTGTGCCCATGTTTTCTTCTCTCATAGGTATAACTTATAAGATGCAGCAGTCTTCAATATTCAGATTAATAAAGGAGTTGATATGATTGAAATATGGTCAATATTGATTTTGCATACATTTTCATAACAAAGCTGCGCCATAAGGAGAACTGAACATGATGGTCTAAGATGTAGACCAGAATCACAGACTTTTAACATCTGAAGTGGGTATTTTTTTCTGTTAAGTCTCTTGAACTGGGAGTCTTTGGTAATTTATTAATCTCTGACTCATTTGAACCACTCCTGAGAGCTTAGGAACTCTGAGAACCTTTTTCACCCAAAACAAGAAGTGTAGCCTGCTCTAATTAATTGTCTCCATACTAAGACACTTCAATCCTTTCTTTGCAACAGAGTTTCATAAGACATTTGGGGAAATACATATCTCTATGATCACCGTGTGTGAAATAATTCACCTGATGTCTTCCAGAAGTTGGAAAAGCTGAAAGCTAGGAAGACAACAGAATCTTCAGAACACCAGATAACAGCAAATTGGAAGTCTTACCAGCTTTTGATGCTACTGCAGTAGTGGTTGGCTTGACGGTAGTGGTTTGAATGCCTTCTTCTGAAAGAAACACAGGAAGAATCATATCACTTCTGCACCTTCCAGATCTATTTAGCACTACATAGACATAATAGCAGAGAGCGGCATGGACCTTCCTTGAAAATCAAGTTCAGAAGCTTATTAGCAGAAGTAACCAAATCATATAACTATGCTAGCAACAAGTTTCAAGCTATAGCCTAAATCTCTTCATTTTGCCCTGACTGCTATAATGGGGAGCATCTGCTACTGCCTCCTACTTTAGACTGCATGCTCTTTTCCCACTGGTGTCTCCCAGACTAGTTGGGAGGGGGGAAATGGAGACAATTAAAGTGGTTTTTGCTATCTCTTCCTCTCCTTGAATACAACCACAACTCCTCTGAGTTTTTAGGGTGGAGGATTAACTAAAATAACAGGCCACAGGAGCAAGCAGCTCTCCTTCTGCCTTGAAGTAACAAAATTGTACTAGCTCCCTGGCTAGTGTAAGCGCTTCAGGAGGACTTTTTAGCATCACTCTGATCCCTAAATGTGAGAAGAAGAGGAGAATTCCCAGAACATGGCTCGAGAAGCACCACATTGAAAGACTGACTTTCCCCATTGCCCTCAATGCAGTGCTACACCTATTGGGGTTTTACTGCTGTAAACAATGCCAGTCTTAAAAGGTCATTCGTAGGTGGCACTTCAATATTACAAAACAAATAAATCATCCAAAAAAGAAACTTCAGTAAACAAAAAGAAAAAATAATTTCTGTCTCTTCTTAATGTGCTGCAAGGTTGTAACATCATAACTCAAAAAGAGTTATGCTTCCAACAAGATTTTTCAGTCCTATTCCTGCAGTGTTCATATTTTTCTACTAAAAGAAGTTAGGGGGTGTTGAAGGGGGTGAAAAAGCTGCACTGACTCAGAAACAGGCATTTTTCAACCATTTTAGACTGCTGTGAGACGAGTATGGGTACATTTGTGGAGGAATAGATCAACTCTGTAACTGAATGGGAGAGGAAAATGGCACAGGCTAATCCCCATGTGCTGTCAGGTTTGAAGCGTGACATCCTGTCAGGCTGCATTAGCATGCTGTAATACAGACATGCTAAACTGAGTCAGGACAGCATGTCAGTATTCTTGTGTGACTCCATTCATGGTAATATCTGCTGGCATTCTCTCTTTTTTTGGCTACAGGGCAGAACAGTCAGTTTTGTTCCCTTTGCTCAGTGTACTGCACTCCAATTAACATTTCACGAGCACCACCCGAAGCCTGCAAGAGCCACAGATCTAACCTGAATAAAAATAACACATAATACAATTGCAGGGGCTCTGCAGAAATATATTAAGGCCTAACCAGAGGAGCCCTTACAACTCCTCTCCAAGGAGAGTGTTATCAGCCCTCTTGGCATCTGCATGTTTCTAATGGGTCTCAGCCCCTCCCCAGTGAGCCCCACATTCTTGGGCATCTTTTCTAGGTATGCTGTTGCCTCCATAATGCCTTGTCATAGCATATGCTGGCTCAGTTTAACATGGGAATATCCTATATAAAATTAAATGAGTCTCTATGGACCTGCTGCTGCCCCAGCTCTACTCCCAGAACACATGGACACAGTCACACCATGCACGGAGTCGTGCACACTGCATTTAAAATACAGGTTTTCTTGCCATTTGGTTACCCAGTCAGAATAATGCTTCATAGCCCACACTTGAAACACTGGAAAAAGAAATTTACCCAGAGAGACCTAAAGGCAAGCTTGTTTCCCTAAACGGGGAATTTTTCCATCTCTTAATTCTCATTATGTGCTGCTGACAAAGCTCCTGTAATCCCCCACACCACAAGGCCACAGCACTAGAACAGAATGTTTTTTCAACAGTGCCTACATTTCATATGGTTTTGTTTTAACATATCTCAGTAGTTACCATGTCTGTAATGCCAACTAAACATACTAGCTGGCCAATCAGCTTGTTCCCAAACTCACTCTTCCCAAAACCCTTCCTCTAATTCAGCATGACTTAGTAGGAAGCTCATTGCAATACTTAAATTATTCACCCTTTAAAGGTGTTCCATTTAATAGCCATGTTGATAAAAAAAAAAAAAGTGACGATAAGTCACAGTTTTATTATGACTCACTCTTTGTTGATTTTATCACAGGTTACAGATAAATGAAGGTAAATTCAATTGACAGAGTAAAATAGAGTTTTATGGATTGTTTTCTTAAAATGGTGAATAATTAAGTATACTTTAAAAATAAGTTGAAAACATCACGTAAAAATGTTTAAAACTTGACAAGATTGTGGGGGGAACTGTTGATTAAAAGATATGATGGAACTGGTGGCTTATTATGCTCTTATTTGCAATGTTAAATTGTAACTAAGGCGAATCCTATGGGAGATAAAAGCAAGAGATCAAAAAATGATAGATAAAAAGATTTTCACCCTTAGAGACTGCTGATAGACAAAGAGAGGGACAGAACCCTTCATTTTTCTGCTCAGGTTGGCTGCAGCTTCAGATGATGGACAACTAAGTAAAGTTACAATCGCATGTTTTTACAGCAAATTTGAATGCAGCGATCCCTTTGATATGATAGCACATGGATGTGCTCTGATGTAGGAGTAGCCAAAATCTACTCAGCAATTGTTCCCACACAGAAACCACTGCCATGTGCCATGTTTGCTGGCAATAAACCCAGCTGAAAGAGCACGGGCAACCCGTGATGCAGCACCCTCGTGCCTGGAGAACACACGGGGAGCTGAAGGGCTCTGACACAGAACTGTGCTGAGTAAAGGGGGGATGCTGGTGGTGCTAAGATCCAAACAGAAAAAAAAACAAAACAAAAAATGTGTCTTAAAGCAGATAATAAGGCAAGAAGAAATCCAGCCTGAGAGAAACATAACAAGAGAGGAAGAAGGGAAGGGCAGAAAGGTCTAGAGACAGAAAGACAGGGTCACAGGGAAAAATACAAAGGAATTAAGAAGAGACCTAAGAACATGAGACACATGGCCACAAGACCAAACTGAAAAGAGAGTAACTGTTGTGGCTTGTTTGGTTTCTTTTTCAGATTCACAGAATTTCAATTTATTGTCTTTTCTAGCTTGTATTTAAATGATATATTTGTTCTAAAATGAAAGCATTGGACTTCAGCTTTCAGAATATATGAACTGAAACACTGAACTTTCTTCTTTTAAACTCAGAAGGAGTCCTTGAATTTAGACAGGACTGACCAATGGCTACAGTTGTCTTCAGACTGTGGATTTTGATGTAGGTTTCAGTCTCTAAGATCTGAGCTTGGAGTTCTCACAACCTTTTCTGTTTCTCTCTTATTATTTTTACCTTTACACTGGAAAGAAAAACAGGTTCTGACCTCATGTTAACTAGGTGCCTGTTATTGCTATAATCAGGACAGAAAAAAAAAAAAAAAAAAGGAAAGATTGCATGTTATTATATCAGTACTTCTGTTTATACCCTACAGGGTACCACAGGTTACAAACTACAAAGTTTAAAATACCACATGAAACAGAAAATACAAAACTAAGCGCCAAAACAAAACATTTTTAAAGATTCATAAATTGTTCAAAGTATATCTTGTTTATATGAATTACATGAGTTACTGAATTTAAGTGCTGTCTGGTTTTTCTAACTTTGAAAAGAAATTATTTTTATGGAAAAGTCACTACTGTTACAGAAAACAAGTGGAATGGCCTGGTTGACATTTCTTTCTCTTGGTGTTGCACTAGATAGATAAAACCATATGGCTAAAATCCTTTCATTCAGATGAAGTACTTGGTCCAGCTTCAGAAGTGTGTTAAGAAGGATGTGAATTCTTGGAGGTGGGGAGTTAGTAGGCAAACATAAAAATCATCAGAAGTCTAGAGAAAAATGATCTCCCAGAAAAGATTGCAAAAATTGCATTTTTCAGCTGGGAGGGAAGGATTAATGGAAGGCACAATAAGAGCAGTCAGTAGGGGAGCAGCTACAGCCAGGACAAAGGAATAAACTTATGTCCACTGAAGTTTCAATGAGAGGCAATGGACAAGGGTAATTTGGACTATAAACTCAGCAGAAGCTGGTGTTTTAACCATTTTGCTGAGGAGGATGTAATATATTCCCACTCAAAACCTGTCCAATGCTCTATAGGCTTTACCTGGGAACAAGTACCAAAGAGATGTCCTGAGGAAACCTGCACTTGATAATTCCTTGCTTCAAGGTTATAAAGCAGAATCTACAGGTGTTTATATTATGTTTGTCTATTAAGTATTTTCATAGAATCACAGAATGATTTGGGTTGAAAGGGATCTTAGAGATCATCAAGGTCCAACCTCCCTGCTGTTGGCAGGGACATCTTCCACTAGACCAGTTTGCTCAGAGCTCATCCAGTCTGGTCTTGAACACTTCCAGGGAAAAAGCATCGACAGCTTCCCTGGGCTTCCAGTACCTCACCACCCCAACTAATTCTATTGTAATTCTAGTAAAAAAATTTCTTCCTAATATCTAAACTAAACCTGTTCTCTTTTAGGATGTTATATTATGGGTTTTTGTGTGACCCTGGGCCTTTCCAACTACACGCAAAGCATGGAGAAGTCAAAGTTGCTTTTTTGATTTGTTTTCGCATACCATCAGGAATAAATAGTGATCTCTTTCTAGCCCATGATAATTCTGCCAGCCATCATAACCATGAAAGAGCCTCCTGTAACCATTGTTCCAGCAGTATCCATGTAAAGACTGTATAGTTCATTTAAAAAAATAAAATTGTCCTTTTTTGATAAAGCAATAGCTGCCCTTATAAGAAAATCTGGTACTGATCTGGGAGCTCAGAGTTCCCAAGAAATAACTGCTGCCTGACAATTTACACAATTTGTTTACTTTTACCTTGGAGCTTTATTGTCTGTTACATTTTCTCTTTCATTTAATGCTGCTTCATCTCAACATTCTGTTATCTGATCTTTCCCCAGGCCCAGTACAGTCCTTGCACTACTCCTATTTCTCTTTTCACTGCTCATTTGTCTTTCTTTCCAGTACATGACCATTTATCCTAAACCTTGAGGTGAATTTATTTTTTATTTTGTAGTGTATTTTATGCAAAGGTTCATACATTATCCAAAGAAAATAAATACAGATATACTGTTCGAAGAAGTTTAAGTGCAATTTTAACAGTGTTGTTGGAAACCATCAACTCCTTTCTTGCTATTTGAAGATCAATAATCAAAAAATCTATTAAGGAAACACTCCAGAAATAAATACCTAGAAAAAAGAGAATAAAACTCCCCCAGATATTTTTTCTGAAATAATTAATCTTATAGGAATAACATTGTTTATAGTATTCAATAGTTTCTAGCATTTAATCCTGAAGGACTCATACTTTAGATTTTCTTTCTAGAGTCACATAAAACTAGATTTTAAATGGGAGCCAAGGTTCTGATGTAATCCTGTGAACGGCTGAAGCCAATAACAGTTGACACAACTGATAAGTGCACAGTGAAGGATATGAAATGAAACAAAGCCATTTGCAAACTTCATGAATTTGAAGCAAACACAAAAAAAAAAAAAAGAAACCAAATCCCACAACCTTCATATTTCCATATTTCTTTAGTATGCAGAGCAATACTCAGTGTGGCATGCCTCACACCCGCATTCAGATGTGCCTGTAACAGGACCTGCACGCAACCACTCAGCCTGTGACAGCCCCTGGTGAAAGGAAAGCTGTGTCCCCAGTAACAGCCCATGCTGGGTCGCTGCCACTTCACTATCATCAAAAATCAGAATTGCAAAATATTTTTCGAGCCTGTTCTCACAAGGTTTTGCACTGCTGCAAAAGCTCTTAATGCAGCCTCCTCCAACATAAGCCAGGATTTTCTCTGCTGTGACATTCTTACATGGGCAGCTGGAAGGACAATGCAGGCCCTGAACAAAGTTACACTGGCCATGTTTAAGGTGAACCCTGTGAGATGTATTTAGATACTACAGGCAATGTTAAAACCACAAGGCAGGGAGAAAGGCCACATCCTTTGCTGCCTGATGCCAGCCAGCTGGAAGCCTGTGATTCCCACTGCCTAGGGAGGTGGGAAACCACCTCCAGTTTGCCAAGCTGTCACCTTCCTTTCAGTCACGTCTCTCTTCAGCTAAAAACATACTATACAAATCCTACATGTGGAGATCTTATATTTAAGGTCAACTTTCTACTTCTCTGTAGCTCCTGGTCCTGGTTTGCAGGCTGGTGTCACATAACAGAGACAGACTGCTGCAAAAGAGTGGGAAAAACTTACAGGCACAGGGCAAGACACAAAGGCAGGGAGAAGAAGCTCCTGGGCCAGAGACACATAATACTCTCCCCACAAAAAGCAAAAAAACCTGAAAACAGCTGAAAGAGATGGATATTAGGGAAGGGAGGGAAAAAATGTAAAGCCCCATAACTGGAAAAGGAGACAGGGACAGGGCTCCTCCTGCATGGCACGGAAACGGCAGCAGCAATCAGGGCAATGTGGAATTTGGTTTCTTCAGAGGAAACATAAACTGGGCGGGCTGGAGTTAGCCAGCAGCAAGAGCTGAGGGGAGGAAGGAAAGGGAGGGAGCTGCCACAATTTTTCCAGCAGGGAACAGAGAGAAGGCAGGAAATGCAGCTTTGATGCCAGCACTGCCCCAGAGCTCCTCCTGCTCCCCCAAGTGTGGGACTAGCATGACCCAACACTAAGCAGCAGGAGAGAGCTGCTGGGAATTACCAATTCCCAGGCAAAAGGCTCCCACAAAGCCTGCTCACAGCAAACAGCTTCTGCTTAGGGACCTGCTGCACAGAGAAATATTGACAAGGCAGATGCCAAGGACCAGCCTCAGTCAACGTGGCTGAAAGTTGGTGAGGGCTCCCCTCCTCAAAATATTAATGAGAAGCGTTGGATGATTGTCCTCGTGTTACTGAGTATTTCAAACAACCCAAGCACAGCATGATTCACCTCTGGAAATCTAGGCACTTAAATAGCCAGTTATAAGGGTATTTTTATTGCCTTAGAAGAAATGTAAACTTCCTATCAAAGGCTTTTAATCACAAGTTTTCTCAGTGTGCCCTCTGCTCACAGGAAGTTTGGTGGATATCTCTATTACTGTGTATTACAGAGGGATGAGTACCTTGTTTGCACTCCATAGAACAATAAATGTGCTCAGCATGCTCATCAGCACTCCAGCCTGCCTTGAATGAAGGCTCCAAGCTCTGCACTTCTCTTTATTTAAACCTGTTAAAACTATTTAATAGGTTTTAATTAAACCCTTTAAAGCTATTTAAACCACCAGACTGCCACCCTTTGATTGTGATATATTTGTTTGTACATGTGTAAGATAAAAGGTAGGAGTTTCTAAAGACTAGATTTTAGTACAGATAATGAACTGCCAACCCCTCACCCTTGTGTTAGGCAAGCTAAATAAATTTGAAAAATGTCCTTAGTGGTTCAATTTTATACAGAAAACTTTATACATATTGTGCATTGCTGATCAGAAGAAGAAGAAGAAGAAATAAAAGAGAGCCCCTTTCCTTGCAACAGGAAGGAATAAGAGTCTTGGTGCAAGTCACCCCCACCCAGAAGGCACAGAGAAAATTGTGATGCTTACAATGCTTTTTCCTTAACATGCTATTTGCAAATCTATTTTTGTTTCCCATGAAAGAGCACATTTGGGTAGGGCAGATACAAAACAGCCAGAGCGGAAGATGAGCCCGGGTCAGTCAGCAGCTCTCCTTTTCAATGTGCTGCAGAAATTAGGAAAGTCATATAGCTCTGTGCTGTGTTTGTGACCCAAGTGCATCTCCAGCAGCATGACTAATTGTATAATTCAGGAAAGGGTCACTGCAGTGTCTGCTATGATGTATTTATTTTTAGAACATCCGGGATCAGCCTAGACACCCATTTTAGCCACACCCGCCCATGCCACTCTGTTCCTGAAAAAGCTCTGAAAGCCTCTGGAACATCAAAAAGCAGTTCCTGTCAGCAAACTCTGTGGAAACACTGTAAATTGCTTCTATAATTAATGTGATTCCATGCTCAATGGTCCATTGAGACTCTCTTCATCTTTTCCACACTGCCTAGAACAAAGGTTAAATGGTACATGATATCCCAAAGGGAAGGCCCCAAATGGGCTTTGCAAGCCCTGAGTGCTGTACAGTCTCACTAGAGTTACTTCATATGCAAGGATGTAGGGTATACTTCGAAAATATCTCATTTCTCTAATTGGCATATACAGCTGATGAAGACCTCCAAGTCTCTATCTTGCCAAACTGATTGAATAGCCGTGTTATTCTGAATTTCTTCCAATCTGATACAATTGCTTAGATCAGATGCAAAACTGAAACTCTTTTCTTACAAGCTTATGTAACACAGTATTCCTTAAAAAAAAAAAAAAAAAAGTTGTTACTACAAAGAGCACTTGAAACGGAGTGTCAGCGCTGTGACTTATCCTATCAAAGAGCAGCAGGAACTGCTGCATTAGCCGGGCCGGCTCCCGCTCCGAAAAACAGCTCCCGAGTGGAACAGAGCGGCCCACAGGCCTGCCAAAATCCCAGTTCCAGTGCACTGGGAAGCCATGGTGAGCTGGGAGCTGACCTCATCATGCTGTGAACAGCTATGGACATCCCTTGTACTTTTGTTGGCCATTAGAGCAACTGCATTCCTCATGACAATTACAACTATTACAATTACAAACGTGAATAAGCTGCTTCATTCCTACACAAACCCGTCTGGTCTTCTTCAACCTTTCCTCCCATGAATGACTAATCCCCACTTCCCATTTTGCATCTGGAAACAACAGTTTCTGCTAGCTCTTGGAAAGGCAAGGTGAAAGCAACTAGAGAAGCAGCAGACAGGGCACTACAAGAAAGCATCTCTAAGCCAGTAAGATAAATTGTGCACTAGTTCACCTAAATTCAAGAGCATTAAGATATGCCAACCACATGACTCCATTAGCACTGGGAATGGCTTGCAATAGTAGTGGAATCCTCTGGGGCCCTTTGAACTAGACAGGATAAAATGTGCAGAGAACCGAAAACTTCTGTGCACTGGGAGGATTTTTTTGCCTCTAATATTTGTGCTGTGTCCTTCCCTTGTACATCTCAGGGATGGGTTATTTGGCATAGATCTCAAGTAAGTCCTTTTTTCCTTTTTGTTGCATGTTGGAAACTAGTGAGCTGTTGCAAGCCCAACAGTTTCTTAAATATATTTGCTACCTCCTGAAACAAACATATTTATAAACTACTCTCATAAGAAAAAACCTTCCTAAAGAGAACCTAAAATTGTTTTGTTGGAAGAGCCTTTCTGGGCAGCCAGCCTTTGGTGTACCCTTCCAAGGGTAATGCAACCTGAGTCAAAACAGAGGATGTCCACACTCCATCTGGACTCCATAGGATGTCTAGAGAGCTCCATAATTCAAAGAATTCAGTAGTTTTCAGAAAGAGATTTTTAATAGTCCTGTGCAAGAATGAGTAGCAACAACGGAATTGGGCACTGGTCCTAAACACTTCCTTCAATACACTATGGATTTCTGACTTTATGAACATCTGTAGGAGTTAGGGGTAGATGAGGTTTGACAACTTGGCAGGAGTTTCAGAATGTCTAAAATTCCTGGGTAAAGAAAACCCCTAAAATTTTGCTTTTGTGGACTGTGAATGGCCATGAAAGCGTTAGCCATGTATCACATCAAAAGCTGCCCCTCTCTACTGGACAAAAGACCAGGAAGTTGGGTGGATAGGATTTGAACTTCATATTCCTTTGCAGAGTAATCATCACATATTTTTGCCATTTTCTCTAGAAATATTCAGTGATATTTTTACTTCTATAACCTTTGGATGAGTTTGCAAACACCTATATTTATATCATCTATATTGTTGTGATATAAAACCCATACTGAAATGAGGAGGAGTAATTAATCTGTCTAGGAAAGATGATTTCAGGCTATCCTCACAATGGGGTAGATAGCACCCATATAATAATCTTTAGAAGGTTATCAACATTGTATTTCAAATAAAACCACAGACTCAATGTTGAGCATGAGAAAAAGTAGGAAAAATAGTAAAAAATTAAGGAATACATGGGGTTCTGATGACTTCAAGTAATTAATATGCAATGGAAAGATATCTCAACAAATAAGTATTTCACAGAGGAAAACAATCCAAATTGGCCAGGAAGGTTAATAAATATCCTGGCACTCTTTTCCTCAGACCAACTAAAATCCAAAGCTTTTGCCATTCTTATCAGTTGTTGCTTCAACAGACAAATTTCTCAAGCCCAAAACCAGCATTAATCTCCTGTTAAAGATCATAAATGAAGAAATCTGCAGGAAGCATAAACGTTTCATTAATAGCATCATGTTAATTGATTTAACCCTAAAGTTACAGTGACACTCCTCAAACCAAGTACCACACTGAGAAATCACACCATTAAGACAAACTGAACCTGCTGTTTAGAATGATCACTTATAGAAATCTTCAGACAACAAGACTGGTGTAGTGCTCCCATCCCAGCAAAACACATAATTTTATCAGAGTGATAAGACAAAGCAGAATGGTTACAGCTGATAAATGTGATGCAAAATTATGTGCCACTTGCTCTGTGGTTTCAGAAACCCGAGAAGCATTGCTGTCTACAACAGGCAGCTAATGCACAGAAGTACATTACTGTCTCTGGGAAAAAAAAAAAAAAAGAGGGATTCAAAATGGTTATAAAACTACTCTACTGATCTACTGATAAACAGGATAGAATTTGCACTTGTACCACCTACCATATAAAAGCAGTCAGAAAATCCTTGCCCTGTTCCTAGTCTGAAACATTACCTTAGGAGAATCAGCTAGTTAGTCTGGCCTAAAAGGGGTTTGTTGACTACTCTGACTGCTGAGAAAAAAAGTATTTTGAAATTAATTTGGACCCTTCCAGACCAGCCTCTAGTACACGTGTGGGTGGCAGCAGAGGGCTTCCTACCCCTTTCTACAACATCCCAGCAGATCACGCTTGCTGAATTTTATTCCAAGTTGTCATATCAGCAAGTGATCATCAGCTCAGTCTTCTAGCATGGGTAGGTAGGGGCAGAAGGCACAGTGTGGAGATAACACCATATTAAATTGTGTGAACCCCCTTTTCTTACTGCAAGTAGCTCTGGCTGGTATCACACGCCACTGTTACGGCATCCAAAGATCCATTTTCACAGGAGGGAGGAGTGCCAAGGTATGGCTACCTGATATGTCACTTGTTGGAACAATGACAGTGACTTGCAGGGCAGGACATGGTACAAATCAGGGCTATGACCCTTCTGTTTTAAAGGGAAACCTATTTTAATAGAGAAACCCATTTTTGGAGTGCTAGTTGAAACTAAGAGTAGATGTTTGTCTTCTAAAGGAGCCAGGTCTTTAATTCTTGACTTATATTTGCAAATAACACCTGCTACACACAAATCCAACTTAGTCTCTCTGTTTACAGAATTGCAAAATAAACCCATAAGGGAGTGTTCCTTGAGCTGCTGCAGCAAAAATTACAAACAACACCCTCTCTCCCCCTTCAAAAGGGCCATAAACAAAAATCATGGGTTTTGATGAGATGTTACTGATTTTACATGTTGAACTTAGTCTGGCTATCAAATAGTACCAGTTAAAAGTACTCCCATCCCAAAGTTAAGAGTTTCTTAAAGATTATTTTCAATTTGTACTTGTGCAGTACAAATTACAGTACAAAAGAAAAAGAGCAGATTTTCCCACACAGGACTCAGATCTATAAACAATCTGAGTCCAAATTCGAGGTACTTTCCTATTTAGGAAAAAAAAACCAACAAAACCAAACCAAACCTCAGCAGATCATTTTTTTTCCCTATTTTACAAACTAGTAAAGATTAATAAGAACTCTAGGTTTGAATATAGATAAAAAGAGTCAGCTAAAAAAAAGAGAAAACACTCTGGTAAATTTTCAGAAGAGACAACCAATTTTTGGGCATGTTATACAGAATTATGTATTCCCAGGTTTGGAGCCGAATGCTGTAGGCAACTCACCCTTCATATTCAGTTTCCATTTATTTTGGCTGTAAATCACAACCAAGCAGGTAACAAGCCATCTGCTTCTGTCCCCAGTAAATGCAGTAAACTTGCTTTCAGGTTTGGGGATAAAACATGCAGTTTTCTTCTGTCCAATAATAAATACACCTTTAAAATCCATTTGGCAAAAAGTTCCCCAACATGCAAAGGATCTAATGAATGAAAGGAATATGGCAGCAGGGGAAAAAAAAAAAATTCAATATTCTATTAAAGGCTATCATAAGCTCCAGCACTATAATTTGATTTTTGACAAAGCTAGTCTTGGCAAACTGCTAGAAACAGTGAAAGCACCAAATAGAACTATTTATTTCACAAGAGGTAAAGTCTCAAGACATCGACAATTTTGACTCAAGCAAGTTAAAAGTGTAAGAAAGTCATATCTAAAGCCTATTCTCATTTCTCAAGTTTTCAGAAATGAGACAATGATCCAACTTTGATAGTCTGTGCCTTGGTGGTTGTCCAGAGAAGAAACATGCATAATAACCCAGAGTGAGGTGAGACCATTCTCAAAAACTTTCACTGCTCAAAGCAGTTTGGTTAGTATTTATTTTTAAAATACTTTGCAGGCTTGCAAGCAGAGAGCACAGAGGATGGAAGAGGAAGAGGGTATCCATCTCCTCTAATTTACATCAACAAGAGCAGCATTCAGACAGCTGCAAATGTGTGTAATCACTACAGGAGCCCTGGCTTAGTGGAACTTTGCTCAAGCTTTCAGCCTGGGAATCGGGATTAATCAGCTCTGCTGTAGGTTGGGGATGCATGCCCTTAATGAGGAAGGGGGCTGGGAAACTCATATTTTTAGGGCTGATACAGAGTGAAATGGAACAGCTCCAAATTACTTAGGAGGCATTTGGACCAAACTCTCAATGCCAAGGTATGCTTCTACCTTTCAAAAAAGAAAACCACCCTGGTTTCCTTGTAGTGCCATCAGCTTTGACAGAGCACTCAGACAGAGTTCTGGCTGTCACCAGGGCCAGCAATGGGGCATTAATGCCCCACCCCGGGATGTGTTCAGCGCAAGGGGATTCTTTCCAGCTCCCCTGCTCAGGTGCACAACCTGCACCAGTCCAGCCCGGTGCTGGGAGGAGCACAGCCCCCTCTCCTCTGCCACCATTTCTGCCAGAAACCAGCCTGGGAGCCTGAGTGAGAAGGATGCAGGACTGTGCTACCAGCACTTTGTGGAGGGTGTTTGCAGTGCTGGGCAGCCACAGCCATGCTGTATCCCGAGACCAAGGCACGTGAAGATGCAACATCTAAGCACTTCAATTATGAGGACATGCCAAGGCTTCTCCACTCATCATTTAGAAGAAAAAATGTTCACCTTTACACATCTTTAAAGTAATTACATCCTAAGGCAGACTCAAGAGCATTCATATTTGATTACTGTAATTTGATGTTGCATTTTTTGACACATTCCAGTGCTGCCTGTTTAAGGCTGAAAATGCTATGAACCAACCTAGAAAGCATTTTTATTCAAGCTACATTTTGGAACAGGTAAGAATAAAGGGCAGTATGTCAGGAGAACTGAACACCTTGAGATGAGCATGAAGGAACTCCTGTTTTAAGGATGTCACTTAACTCCCAGAGGGTTGAGAAAAGTCTAGGTAGGAGGAACAAGTTGTCAGGGGGCTGTCAGCCTCCACATCTGTACATAACTGAGCCTCTAGTAACGTGCTGATAGAGGGCAGACTCCACCAAAACATTAGGGGCTTTTGAGGAGGAAGGATCCCCAGACAAGTTAGAAAATTTCATAGAAAAGCACTATGAGCATACAGCTGAAGACAAAGCATGAAATTTGGAAGCTTCACAGGAGGCCAGGTATGTTCTTTACTAACCACAGTGGAAATGTCCTAGTCCAGTGCTGTATAGCATACAAAAGATAGACAAGCACTTTATGTGTAGCACATGAAAAAGCTGGAAGCCCACACAGTTGTCTTTGTGACCTTTGAAGGCAAGCCACTCCAAAACCTGGGGAAGGGCGTATTAAAACACTGGGGTGTGATTTGACCTTCTCTAAAGACTACTGATCATAATTTTCAAATATTAAAAACAGCTGGAGAAAAGTCTTGTTGTTGTTTCCAATGTTCAAAAAAGGGAGGCTGAGTACCAGTGAGCCTCCTCACCACCACTTCCCATATTCAGATTACAAGATTCTGCTCTTACAGCCCAGATGATCAGAGCACTTTAGAGATCACAAGAAGTGGAAATCCAAATAATTTGGTCCAGCTTTGCACAACAGACAATAAAACCTCTTCTGTCTTAACAGGTTGGGGACTGCCTGAAGCAAGTTTGACCAGAGCATATAACTTTACCTTTGCAAGGTAGATAAAGACATACTCCAAATTTTCCAATAAATTTTCTTAATTTTCTAATATGAATTTACCAACAGAATTTCACTGCCACATCTACCTTGCAATTAACTGTTAAAGAAATATTCTTTTCTGTTTTAAGAGAACCAAAATTGCTCAGAACAAATGTATCACATATAAAATCTGCGTATTCACTGTCATCGGTTCTGCCACGTTTATATCATACAGAGGAGGGAAAATCCATTTTTAAGAAAGGATTGTACAAAATTAGCAGGATTCCTCCCACCTTTGCATGTTGCTTTCTGGTAAGCTTTATGTATGGACTGTTGTGTTAAATATGCTCTTTTTGATGCAACTCCACTTTGCTTTTCAGAAATTGTAAAATTAAAGCTTTGACAATGACAGGAAGACTATTTTTACTAGGAGTAGCAGACATAGAATAAATAGTACTTCAACACAGACTTTTGGGGCTTGTACTTAACATAATTTTAAAAGCAGTTCTTTCTGTGGCACAGGCTTATTTTTAATCTCCTTTATTGATCTGTTTTCCTAACAGCAATGAGCCCAAGCAATAGTATAAAACACAACACAAAAGACCAGATTTCAACACATAACCTGAGCAAAAGTTCATTAACTTCATTCAGATCAGTTAATCTAGTATTATCAAATTTTTAAGCTCCGGTGAATAGCTCATTTTTGATCATAGGCAATCTATAGGCATTATAGGAAGTTTTAGCCCAGAGAGATGGGAAATGAAAGTACAGATAAAAGGCAGATTTTACTTCAAATGTATCTTTTGACAAAGGTGATGATAGGCTCTGGCCCTTCAGGGTTGAAACAAACTGGTTGCAGTTTCTTTCACCCTGTCAGGTTTTACTAGTTAATTCCATTTTAAAAGCATAATTTTTCAAGCTAAAGAATAATGAAAACATCAGTTCAGTGACCACCTGAACACCAAGAGTTGTGTTAAATCTGTGTATTTAAAAAAATATAAGTAAAAGATACTGTGGCCAGTAACCAATATGACCCCTAGGCTTGCACCCCTCATTATCTGATACTTGATACATGTTGTAAACCCCTATATCTTTGGGGCGAAAACGAAGATAATTTCTGAGAGACTCTTGGCCAAACTTATTGCTGGCATAGTGCCATGGAAATCTATCAGGATGGATCTAATTTGCAAGAGCAAAAATTGTAAAATCTTTCAGGCATTTCAATTCCCCCCTTAAAGCCTTCTCTGCAAAAAATGGTTTAACATGCAGAAGAAAAACAGAAATGAAAACTTTTGTAAATACACCTCTGCTTTTGACTCCTCTCAGATTTAGGAGCTTCATGACACCTGGAAAGAAAGCTGTCACAAAAATACAATGACAGGAAAGTTTTTCACAGAACACATATAACTCAACTGCCAGTTAGTACCTTCTCCTCCAACACAGAGTGTTTCAATCACTGCAGTCGAAATGAAAAAAAAGCACCCAGCAACTGACAGCTAAGCTTTTGTTCACAAACCACTTGAGAGATGTGATAAGTCTATCCAAAAAAAGCCAAAGAACTTACCTCCTACAGTGCAAACACAGAGTGCAGCAAGGAAAAAGAAGGCAGTCCCCAGGAGCTTCATGCTTGGTGGTAGTAGTGGAAGTTCTATCAGCTCTCCCTTGTGCAGCTGGGCAGGGAGTGCTCTTCCCAGTCTGAGGCAGGCCTTAATTACTCCATGGAAAAAGGTGTGTGGTGACTGTGCCTGGTCACTGCCCATTCCTGCTTATTTTGGGGACTTTGATAAAGAACAGGAGGAAACACAACATACTCCCTCTGGGAGTTCAGTACAGAGGAGATTTATTGTTTCAGTCCTTACAGGAACTCCTTTTCTTTGGCAGTGAACCATGTTTTTGTTAATACATTATTTTGTTCTTCTTCAGTCATGAGGTCAGGAAGGTTTTTGAACAGAGGCAAATCTTTCCTTAGGATATGCTCTACATCACCAGCTTTCATACTGGAGCTTGGGATACTTTTAAAGCACATGTTTGTGAGCAGTGAGTGAGCCCAGGTAGTGGGGGACACCACAGCCAGGAACAGAGGAGCAAATCAAGCAACAAGAGCCCTGATTTGGCTCTTTACTGGGCTGTGCAAAGTGGCCTTGCTGAAAATCACAGCTGCTTCTTGTTAAAGGCAGAGTCTCCCTGAGAAAGCTGCCATCTTAGGGACAACAGGATGCAAGGGCCACCAGAACAGGGAGAGGAAGTGGCTCCAACAAGGTGCCCCAGCAGCAAGAGGCTCTGGGCTGTGCAGAGTTGGAGTTGGGGTGGGGGTTTTTCCTTTACATGAAAATGGGTCCTTTTTTTTTTTAAATTTGAAAAGTTGCCACTAGCCTTGACTGTATTGGCTCCACTAGTAATGGAGAGGTTTTTTAATTTTTCTGTTTAGGAACTTGCTGTGCCATGGGATGGGAGTACAGACTCCAAAGTAAGCCTCTTACCTGAGCTGTCTAATCAGCCAGCACAGATTCACTCTCTCTTCTCCTCAGGACACACTGCAAAATTTTGGTATTGCTCCTTCTCACAGCAATTTCTCCAACTTCTATGTAAGAAACCTAAGCAGAGCTCTAGAATTAAAGGCTATCAAAACATAATCTTGTAATAGTTCTGTGCTCTACACCCTAACGATTCAAGGCAGCTGATGGCAATTAATCACAAACCTTCAACCACAATGAGAATGAAGTGCAGTATGTTTGCTCTTCTCCCTCTTTGTCAGTTCTCAGGAAAAACTGGAAAAATTTACCTCATAAACAGCTTGACTAATGAAATAGTCAACTCTACTTATTTCAGCAATTAAGATTTTAAACTTAAATTAACATTTTTAAACATAAAGTGGAATCACAGAATTGTTTAGGTTGAAAAAAACCTTTAAGATCATTATGTCCAACTGCTAACCCAACATTGCCAAGTCCACCACTAAACCCTGTCCAAAGTGCCACATCTACAGATCTTTTAAATATCTCCAGGGATGATGAGTCAACTGCTTTCCTGGGCAGCCTGTTCCAATGCTTGACAACCCTTTCTGTGAAGAAATCTTTCTTATATCCAGCCTGAACCTCCCTTGTTGCAACTTGCGGCCACTTCCTCTTGTCCTATTGCTTGTTAATTGGGAGAAGACTGACACAACTTTTGTTCAAAGAAATTACATTGCTACTGTGACACATCCTCTATAGGTGACAGAAGTTGGTGCTCAACATAAATCTGATGGTAGACAATGAATTTCTGGTGCTTCATTTGGACAAACTTGGGTATTTGCACCAATGAGAGATGCAAACATGTAAGTTCTCCATAGCTGGACTGTGTTCTTAGCATTATTGAAAAGGATCCCATAGAAATAAAAACTTGACTCAGAAAGTGGTGGGCCACACAATGACACTTTTGTCAAGATCATGGGAGCATATAGCAGGGACTTGTACCAGTGCTCTCTTTTTATGCTCATTTTCTGCTGACGTAGGGCCTAAAGTTAGAATGGGGTAGGAAAGCAATAACTACTGCATCAGAAAGCCTTCAATAAAGATGACAAATCTGAACACAGAGAGCGAATTCATCCCAGGTTAGTACTGTTCCTAATGTAATAAGAGGGACTCAGCTTTTATTGCCACCACCTGAAATGTTAATGGTGAAGAAGGATACAGAAAGGGATATTATTTTATTGACTGAAATGAAATCTCTGTAAGATCTAAGAGGCATGAAGGTATGAGGACAGAATGCCTTCCTTGGGTTTTGAGACCCAGAGAAACTGTCTGAATGCCCAAATGAGTAATGGTTTGCTGGTCATCTGAACAGCAGCACCCCAAGGAGTTGCTGCAACTGAAGATGACTTCAGTGTTTCCCTACAACTCACTGAAGGCAGAAAGGGCACAAAGTGTTGCAGTCCTGCAGTAACCACCCACATTGTAGGTACAACTGTGGAAAAGCCCCCCCAGCCTCACTCAAGGGGTTGGGAGGGGAAAGAAAGAGAAAGAGTGAAGTGTCTTTGCCACACACTATGTCATGCAACTCATATTCTAAGTCAGAGAGCCCTAACACAACTTTCTGCTCCCTGAAACATCAAGACAACAGTGCCCCTCTCATGCCAATTTCAAAGGCAGCTAACTTCTACTAGGTCAAACTTGGGCAGCAGCAGCATGCACATAAGAAATAATAGGAACAGAAGAGGGACAGCTCAAATAACTCACTGAAAGAAAAATTCTGGCTAAAGCTGAGTTGTAGCTTCTAGCCTGGATTATCTGAGCTGCAGAAGAGATTCTCACAACTCTTTTCAATGGAAACAGTTTTTTTCTTTAACAAGAAATAATTTAAGGTTTCAAAAGCTTCTAGAGATCTTTGCAAGAAAAGATTATTCTTCTAAGTGTTAACCAAACTAATTTTTTTCCTTCCTACCAGTAAATAAGTTTTGCTTTATTGAATAAATGTTTTTCTTTCTTTCCTCAAACTGAGAAACTTAGCTTCAGTGCCAATGTGTGCTTTGTTTTACAGAGAAATTTGGTCATTGGTATTCCTGCCAACTGTGGTGTTACTGCCAGTGTTGGGGTATCTGGAGTTTCACTTCAAGCCCCAGGACTAGTGACTGTGTGACTCAGTTTCCATATCTTTTCAAATAAGATTTTAGGCCTCCTAGTTGCAGAAGAAAACTTGAAACATGAGCAAAGAGCACTCCAGAGAATGAAAGGACTCTCTGTTTTAAAATACCATTATTTTGTAGTCCAGTAAGGGTTGGGGTAGCATAAGTTACACATTCATTTTTGCCAGTGTGGTATTTCATTATTAAAGGGAAACCATTTACAGCTACAGTGGATTTGCAGTCACAGCTTTATTGGTCTCTGGCTGTATTTATATATTCTTTCTTAGTTCACACTGCTTGGAGCACAACATTGCCTTTTCACACACAGTTTTCCTATGAGGTTCAAATAATCCCCTTCAGATTTAGAGAATGTAAAAATTTTACATATTGCCCAATATCCTCGAAGCACCACTGCATAAAACAGGTAATAATGTGGACAGCAAAGTGCTACCTTGCTGTGGGCTGCTAAAAATTTCCAGTGTGGGTGTGAAGAGTCAATTTGTCAAAGTCTTTACAGAAGCAAAAATAAAAAGGTACAAAAAATACATGGTCTTTGGCATTTTACTAAAGTGAAGAAAGAAACACACTGACTGAACTTTTCAGCCTTTCCCCCTGATGCTTGCTATCCTTTCCATTGATGGTTGTTTAAACTCTTATAGCAGAATGATAAAAGAAGAGCAAACTAACCTGAAATACTATTGTTATGCTCCATCTGTATTTTAGCAAACACACCTAAATCAATATTGTAGTAGAAATTAACTATGACTTACCTGTGTATTTCATTATACTTCCATAAACAGGGTAAATCTGCATTGAAAAATGCAGTTGTAACAGTGCAGGAATACTTTGTTCAGTTATGTTTTCTGTCCTTTAAAAATAGTTTTTAAAAGTACTTGGGTTTTAGCCTATTACATATATTAAAATTTTTATATAAAGTGGAACTTCAAAGAACTTGAATTTAGCAGTAGAAAACCAAGATATTTTAATGGCTACATATAGAAGTTTCTCTAAAAATTCATGCTGTGGGACATATTAAAATGTAGATATTTTCTTCTGAATTTTTTAATGGAAACATTGGAATATTTCATGGACTAAAAATGTCATTATCCAAATTCTTCTTCACAAAATAATATTAAAAATATGAAAGATCAGGCTCATAAATGTATTTAAGTACTTAAAACCCCAAGATAGCCACCTTTTCTTTGTAGGATGGAACTGTTTCAATCTCATTGATTTGATTCAAAGACAGCTGCTAAAGTGAAAAATTCCACTAAATTTCCAAGTGTCTTTACATAGGCAACTAAAGAGCAAAACAAATTTAATCTGTGGGGTTTTTTTTTTACCAAAAGTTTTTTTCAAGGCCAATAGAATTACTGCATCTCTGGCTATCAGAGGATTGTTTATTTGCTCTGCCAACAGACTCTGCAACCACATCCATTATCACAGAACACATTTTTCCTCCTCTTTCCCACTCTTATACACCTAGAACCCTATTCATACACCACAAGGACTCAAAATGTGTTTGAAGGATCTGGTTCAATGTTTACTCACTTGCAATAGGTATAAATTTGGCCCATATTTGTAGAAATGGAGTTGCAATGTGCAGCTTAACAGCCAAGGTCCTTCCAAGGGCAGCACCCTAGGCCCATTCTTTCCCTATTGGTGAGCTACTGATGTGTAGATATTTTGATTTTGTTAGTCAGAGAGAAGCTTAAGCATAACTACAATGGCCCAAAAGAAGAAAGTTATGAAGGGAAAAATACTGCAGCCCTAAGTCATATTTCATGCTTGGATATGGGCAGTCAGAAGAGCTGGAAAAGAGAGGGCACAAAGAGTTGTTCTAGGGATATAAAAAAGTGGGTTTGCAAACCTAGAGCAAGGAACTTCATGTCATGTAAAGACTCACACGGAATGTGTTTATAGCATCTGCATCCTGTCCTGAGCTAATGAAATGGGAAACAGTGAGTCAGTCTCAGTTTCTCATGGTATTCGAAGCGCATGGAACGATTATTATTCACTGGGTGTCTCAGAAGTAACAAAACACAAATATGTGTTTGAACCATGCCTTAATTTTCCAAACAGATGGATAAATCCAACTGCCGTGTATCCAGAGATATAGCTCATTTTTATTGTGATAAACTGCAACAAGCTCATTCTTCTCAGGCCTGGTTGAAAAACAGGCAGTGGTGTGAGACTGCAGTAGACCCCAGAAGTGAAAAGCAAGATGTGTTTTCTGTTCCAATTGTACTTGTAATTTTTACTGTGCAAGATGTTGTTACACATTAAGCTGCTGAGCTGAGTTTCTGTGGTTTCTCTTTTCCATTTGGTTTCCTCTGCACAAGCAATGGAAAAATGGATCAGATTTCTCATCAGTCTTATGAGGGGATACTCTGTGTGTTGGTCTAAGCTACAGTTTCTAACAGTGTCAGCTTAGATTTTTCAGGTCACTGGCATCAGAAACATCTTAGAACATGTAAAATATCTGATTATAAAGAACCTATTGTACTTAAATACAAGCATTTATACCTTTCCTAGCAGCCAACACTATTACTATGCCAGTATCCCAGCACTTATTATAAAACTAAATTTTCATCCACCCACTGATAAAAATGTGTCCAGATTCCTCATTGCTCAGTTTCATTTCTGTTCATAAATGTTGTGAGAGTTGGAGGGCTTGGTGTACTTAGAAGACCTTGGCAGCTTCTGAGGTCATGGGTCTGGCAAGAGGAGAGTTACAGGAGATTTGGGAGCTGCACAGATTTAAATGTTGGGCAGATAGCAAGTAATGCAGAAACAGCTGGGCCAGCATGCTCATTTCCTGCCATCAAAAAAGTGAGGTAAAGAGATGTTTCATAATGAACAGCTTCTTCTGGAGCTTACAGCAAAAAGCCAGAATTCACATATCATGAATCTGAGACTAAGTTATACTCCAAGACAATAACTATCAGATTTTTTTTTTAACAGAGACAAGATCTCAAGACTTCTCTGCTTGGAATTTTTCCTTGTGCATTTTTTTTTGTTGTTGTTGTTTGTTTGCAGCTACCTACAATCTCCTGCAGTCCAGCTTCCAGCACAGATAGGCTTGAAATCTTTGTGGCTTAACCTTCTTATCCAGAACAGCTATTACTGCTGCTCCTCTGTGTCTGGCTTCCCAAGCCTTCATTCCTTTGGTGTATTTCAGACTTCCTGTTGTCGCTATCAGAATGAGTTCTGCTGGCAAGCACTTTTTGACACATGCAAAATACAATGCATGTCTGGTCTGATAAGGAAACATCGTTGCCAAGAAAAGTAGGTAAAATCCCTGTGCCAAAATATACCCCCAGCATTCCAGCTTCCTAGAAGACTGCATATCTGCCCCTTCACAGATATCAAACATTTTCCTGTTCTCTGCATTTCTAGGTTCCAATTTATTCAGCAATCCAGATGGGAATAAATGCTTTCCACAGCATGGAAGAGTTAGGCAGTAAGTAGCCAACTGAAAATAAAAGCATCTTGGGCACCTGCTAGACACAGATATTTTAGATCATCCACAAATAGCTGGAAAACACATGAAAAATATTTCACACATCCATGCTTTTTGCAGTCTCTTGTTTTGCTGGGCAGTTTGTCATCAGAAATGCACTCACTGACATTAATCTGTGCTTACACTCACCTAAACTTTTGTTCCAGACACCTGGGATAAGACTACAATTTCTTTAAGGGGAAAAACCCCCACATCAAACAACAGAAAAAATTAACTACCAGCATTCTGTGCTTCCACATACTGCACTTCAGGCTGTCCAGTAGCAATGAAAACTGCCTGTAGTAACAAAAAGCTGTTAGTAAACCACTACATATTATGCCAATCACCTTTAAAAATGAACTTTATGGTAGACACTGCCAGATATTTGGAGTTCTAAAACTATGCTCAGGGACATTAGCACCATGGGTCTTTGCAGCAACAACATCGTATCTCAATTTAACATTAAAAAGTGCTGATTTATAGTCAAGACCTATGCAAATTAGTTTGGGGTACCATGAGAAGATGGCTAGGCAAAGAAGAGTTTTCAAAAATTGCTTCTCTCCTACGTCTCTCCATGGAGACCAGGTCCACATACAACCTACACGTTATGCTCCAGCAGGTTTAGATAATTTATTTTCCTTTACAGCTGGATTAGATTAGGAGACTGTTAATTCCCATGGCTTACCAAGAATGCAAAATCCCAATGAATTCTAGTAAATCAACAGGAGTTACACTCAGAAGTTCAGCACTTTTTAGGCACTGAATACCTAGCTTTCATTTTTGTTCAGTGCTGGGAGTAGCAGGTGGACAACAATTACTTCTGCAGACCAGTTATTTTTGTTCCTTGAGGGATGGGCAAAGAAAGGAGGAACAATGTCAAGGCTGTGACATTGCTATTCACACACCATCATTCCAGGCTGAGTACCCTCATCACGTTAATGAAGGAAGTAAGCACTCAATAAAAGGACGGTGTATTGTTTTCATCTGACTTTCTACTGTCTGAATAGTTTGGCTGAGGATGGAGAATTGCCATTGTAAAAACAGGTTAAGTATCTATCTGAGATAAACCAGCATGGTTTGAAGCAGAAATCTGACTTGTATTTTTGTAGGGCCCTTGCTATACTGAGAGTCTTGAGGCAGAATTTCAGTCTGGAAAATGTATAATTTATCAATTTATTAGTCCACTACTTACCTATCTTCTGTCATCACCCACAATATGCAGAGCCATTTTCAGCCTGCACGTGCAGACCACAGCTGGGGATCCTGGGGGTTAGTCCATCAGAGTAACAAGATGAAGTGAAAAGCCTGCCTTTGGCTGCCCTAGGTGTCAATGCCTCAACACGGCCTGTAAAATCCATGTGTTAGCAAAAAATGGGTAGAAAGAGCCCAGACCCGTGACATGACATCCTGCATTGTCACATTTACTGAAGTGGATATAATGACTGCACAAAACTCCTCCTCTGCAGGAGTATTACTGTAGTGACACAAAGTTCACTTTTGCAGAGTACCTTCATCTGCATTAGGAGAACCATAAAGTATTGGCACTTGTTCAGTACCTAAGATTTTTATTTCATTTAATTGATATAACCATTTTCTGTCATCCTCACTGCAAGACAGAACTTTATGAGAAGAGACTGTTTCAACCTAGCCTATAGCTGCTGGAAATCACTATATAACCTGATACCTGGATCAGCTTGCAGCTAGGACTGGATCAGCTCAGCAGTTGAAAGCAAAACAAGCACATGTGTTGTAGAAGTAAGATCTAGACATTAGAGCTGGTCCAGCAAGGGGTAAGAACAGCAACACCTCACTGCAGCCACAGCCAGCCCCCCTCTGATTTCCCTGCTTTGATTGAGTACATCTTTATAGCAGTCACATTTTCCTTTTTTTTTTTTTTTTTAGAGAGGAAGGGGAAAGGAGAGCTCCTGCCACTTCGGTCTCTTGGTAGCAATTGGTGTTAGAAGTACTTTCATTTCCCTGGGATCCTGTTGTTTGGCTGGGAGGCGCTGGGGCGAGTCACCCACCGCAAAGCAACAGGAAGAGTCACAAAATTCCTCAAGAACAACAATGTCTGGGAAGTGTCTTCACCTAGGCTAGATTGCTGGTTGCTAACAACTCTTGCAACTACATTAGAAGTATGCTTCTTTCAGGTCATATTTTAATTTTATTTCCTCTTCTAAAACAAATTTTTTTTCACCAATCTTTCAAACAGTAGATATGATGGAACGCTATTTATCAAGCTTAAAATTTAGTAAGTTTTTCTATGTTTTGTTGAAAGAACTGTTTGATAAAGAATTATTTAGGTATTTGATCATCTTTACAGCTGGTGATATATATGCTTTCAATGCATGTTTTGGCAAGTAAATAGTAGTATTTGATGAGGAATTTAACTGAAAATAATATTTCCTGGTGTCCAGCCAGACATCTGTGCTCAAACCAGGCCAGATCTGCTCTCTAGATAAAGTCACTGGGAAGATTCATCAGATCCTTCCAAACCAGTCGAACTGTACACCCAGTGAAGTCAACAAAAAAAATCCAGAACCAACCTTTCAACAATTTTGGTGAGCAGCAATAGGTCTGATTACTTTGGAAAACTCTGTTCATACTTATTCAATATTTACTTTAATGACAGGTTAACAAATCCATATTTTGAGTGTGTAATCATTATGCCTATTAAATTCAGCTGGACATCTTAATACTGAAAGTTAAAGATTCAAGTGTTCATAGAAACAGGCCTTGGAGAAGGAGCAGTGGCATACAAATAGCAGTCCTGTATTTCTATTTTCTGCAAACCTCCAGAATCCTATTCCAGTCTCATATTACTTTTCCATACACATTACTATGTTGGCCTCACTCAGGGTGGGGACTATATGGAATTGGGATAATCTTTATTTCCATTGGGCATTAGCCCAGTTTACGTGACAGAACGGAACCTGCAAGTTAGAAACAATACCAACAACAACAGGAATTTTCTACAACAACAGGAATTTTCTATCACATCAGATCTAGGGCTGAGTTAGTTGTGAACTTGATGAACCATTAGCCTGTGACATTCACTGGGCATATAAACAAGCGAGCGTATGCAATTCTAAGTATCAGGGCATGGAATGAGAAATATACATCACATTCACTTTGAAACGTGAGGCAGATGTGATCTATACATCAATAAAGCACCTGATATTGCCCTTCTGCAACTCAGCTGCTCCTTGGGCAGGATTCAGCTCTCTCTCATAGCCACACAAGACCTTGATAATGTGACCTGCAGATACCTGAGTGTCCAGCTGTTACCTAATATACCCTCTTGCATGCAGACTTGTCATGGTAATAAAGAAAGCACTCTAAGGTGGCCAGTTCTCCTGGTTTCTATACCTCCCATGACAACAGGGAGCTAACAGCTTGGCTGAACACCTCTTTTTCTTGCTTTGACTTTTGCAAGACTTTTAACATTTTGTTTCAATTTTCTACAGTTTTGACATGCTTTCCATTTCCCTGTAACAAACATTACTTCTGTTGGCTTTTTCTCCCCTGATGCACCTCTACACATTCTTGTTCCCTTTGTACCTGCATAGAAAATAAGCAATATTTTTCCATGTTTATACAATAGGCAATACAGTTCATACTCAGCTGGAGTGGGTTCTGGCCATATGAGTGCCTGGCAGACCAACGCAACCAAGGTCTTGCTAGCGAAATTATCCTCTTGGAGATCATGAAAATATGATAAATAATTGGCCAAGAGAGAAAAAATGAAGCTAGAGCTCACACTTCTGCAGCTGGCTGATATTCTTACTTAAGTTACTATGGAGAATTATATCAGATGTGGAGAATCTGGGGCTACTTTACTGCTAACATCCTACTTCAGTTTAACACAGTTTTCACTTTTTGCCAAATGCATTTCCTTGGTCTGTAAAGCAGGGAGAACTGCTGGCAGACTTCAGTCAGTAAATCTGACCTCCTGTAATATGCAGTGATGGTCTTTGGGATGGGTTTAGGCAAATGTACTGCCAACACTATCTATTAACACAAGACATTAAAAGGAGTTTCTTGTATTTGGAAAAAAACTTCACAGAAATAAAAATACATAAATCAGGAGTGAGCTAAAACTCAGTGTCAGCATGCTCCAAAAATGAGTGTCTAATGTTAGGCTCCTAAATCCTCCTTAGCCACCAGGATTAGTAGCTTGATCTTTGCTACTGGTAATTGCCCAGCAGGTTCTGGAAAAGGAACTCATTTAGGACCTAAATGTCAGGTTTAGGAACCTAATTTCAGCTTCTAAAATAAGAGCACCAGGATTTTCTGTTACTATTAGAGTTTTACTTTCAGGTCAGACACAAAATCAGAAGGGCTTTAATTTTCTACTTCCACTTTAGATACAACCCCAAATGTCACCATTGCCATAATACTCTGTATTACGGTGGATGAGAGAAATGATGGCAGGAACACTGAACACCAAAACAACCCTGGCACCACAGCCTTGCTTCCTTTCCTCTTTCTGGCTTCTTGTGTAGTGCTCTCAGGTCTTGCTGCATTTGGCCCAGTTGCTTCCTTCCTTTCCTCTCCCTATCTGTGCTAAAGGCACTCATGGCTTATCCATCTGCCAGGGCTTCAGCAGGGCTACACAGGCTCTCAGGCAGTGGCACCATTCCCACCTTCTGCAAGACAAGGGACCCCTGAGGTCCCAGAGACCTCCTACATTTCTGAAATGACCTGCCTTTTTCTGCTGAAGAAGTGGATTTGCCTCTCCTATGCAACTGGTAACAGGATGCTCCACAAGGAATTGGAAGAAAAAAAACAAAAATAAGCTATTTTGATTGGCTATTTTTAAAGAGGTTCTGTATTCCTTGTCAAGACCCTCCAGAACACAAAAAGCTTAACTCCAGAATATGCTTGAAATCAAAACCAAGGCTAAACTTAAGCAGAAGCCAAAGCCAAACCAGAAGCACAAATCAAAACCAAATGTGTTGCTCTATTCCTAGAAAGTCCTCTTTTCAAATAAAAATGTAATTACACTCTTATTTTGTCATGTCTCGCCTATACATGAAACTGTAACCATTTTACTAACCCCTTTTAGAAACTGATTTTTATTTTAATTAGTACAGCCCTTTTATATTCTTTTGGTTATCCTCAGAACACCTTACACTGATTTGTCTTAATTTATTCCTTACAGACCAGGGCAGATTTTGTCTCTGACGTCCTCAGAGTGCACATACTACACATTTTCTGTCTGGAATTATTTTAGCAAGTACATTTGAATAATTTCACACAGAGCAAAAATCTTTTTGAATTCCTTAATTGAATTTAGTGTAAGATGAATTCACCAAAGTCATCCTCTGCAGGACTGCAATGCAGACTGTAAGATTATAGTGTTGACTGGTCATATACAAGTAGGGAATTAATCCAAAGAGGCACTAAAAATAGCATGAAGGAAAAGCTTTCTTAAAACTGTAGCCACCATAATCAGTGAGTAGAGCAAGGTGGCAAATGTTTTTTCTGACAAGACTGAGAAAAAAGAGATCAGAAAGGCAAGCCATACAAATTTGATGAGTCTAAACCTTTAAGTATTCCCTGGATAAAAGGAGAAAACATTTTTGCAGATCCTTTTACAGGATCTCCAAATTTTTAGAATGACTTTGGTTTTATCTTCTAGAATTGTTTACCTTCTGAAAAGGGGCAGAAAGCAGGATGAAAAACTAAATAAGGATGGCTAGGACAAGGTGGGATGGCTTTAAAGTGAAAGAGGGTGGGTTTAGATTTTATATTAGGAAGAAGTTCTTTACTGCGAGAGTAGTGAGGCACTGGAACAGGTTGCCCAAAAAAGTTGTGGATGCTCCTTCTCTGAGAGAGGTTTAAGGCCAGGCTGGATGGAGTTTTGAGGAACCTGGTCTAGTGGAAGGTGTCCCTGCCCTGGGGGATGAGGTGTTGGAGCTGGATAATCTTTGAGATCACTTCTAACCCAAACCATTCTATGACTCTCTGACAGTGGGAGAAAACATAAAGTGAACAATTGCAGTGCCTTGTTGAAGCTGAACTTCCAAGTGCTCACCTAAGCACAGTAACTTCAAGGATCTTAGTGTACACTTGTGCTCAAGTTGCTCAAGTACAACATTAAGAAACTTTGCAGACCAATTTTCAAGGGTTTCCACTTGGAGCATTGCCACGTGTGAAAGACTCAGATCATTCATTCAGGAATGGCCAAAATCTAGCTTTATTTTCACCATTCTTGCTGGTAAAATAAGGTTAGTAAATTGATAAGAACTACTTAGTGGTAGCAATCTGCAGTAACTAAAATGCAGAATTGGATTTGTTCTTTCCTAATGTGTCTGATTTGCTTGTGATTGAAGAGTGGTTCAATATTGCAGCAAAGGAAGTCATAAGATCCCAAATTTTTACAATTATGAAAATATACCACCGATGACTTGCTTAAAGCATAGCTCCACAGTAATTAACAGGGCCTTACACGTTTTCAGCTCTATCATTAGTCAAAGGCTTAACAAAATTTCTCAAAAGAAAGCAGGAAGGGCTGTGCACAGATTCCTGGTGATTCATTGACTTCCTTCCTTCCATCCCCAGCTACTGTTTTACTGGACAAGTCTGCACAGCAATGAGTGTGGTGCTGCAGTAAATAATGCCCAGTGCAAGAGAGACCCAGCACTCCTCACTCACCTTCCATGGGAGAGCAGTGACAGCACCAGCACTGTCCCACAAGCACTCCAGTGCCTCCAGGGGACCTATTGGGCTCTCTGAGGAGCAATTCTCACCTACAGGGGTACTCTGCAGTCCCCTTCAGTGAACCCTGCAGCAGGCAAGCATGCCCATCTTGCTTGCCTTGGTCTTGCTTTTGTGGTCTGACAGACCTCACCCTTCTGTGGGCTTGAGAAACAAGGGGATTGATTACCAGCTCAGACTATCTCCACAAAAGCAAGTTGTAAAATAAGAAAACATAAATTTTAAATAAATGTGAAGGTGTTTTCTTCCCTCAGCTGTCATACAGGATTTCTGCAAGGCATCTCTTTGATGCACTAATTCAGATAAATACAGTAAAACCCTCCCACAGAGACCTGGCTATTTCAGCGAGATCAGAGATATTTGGTAGTGTGTTACTATGTACAAGTATTAGCTCTTAAGTCCTGATTTTTTCTTCAAATGAAAAAAAAAAAGTCATTTAATCCAGGGGAATCTCAAATGTGCACATGGTTTAAATGAGCTTGTGATGTCTGCAGGGGTATAAAGGACATGGTGTTCCAAAGTATCCTGGAAAGGTCTTGCAATAAACTAATTTCTCCAACTATACCACAACGCTTCTTAAAAACAACCCTACAAAACAGACAAGGTTATTTGTTTACATGTTTGTTATATGTTTGCCTATTTCATGGCCATGAAACACACCAGGATCCTTATGTCCCAGCTGAATGGCTGCTGGATAGTCCAATTGTGCACAGGGAATTAAATTGTGTTTTGATCTGTGCTTTCTGAATTCCTTGATTATTTATAGGATAACTTCAACAAAGATCAAGAGTCTTTCAAGGTGGCTGGGATAACTTTTATCAAGCTTCTTGTACACTAAGATCTAACTAGCAGTGTCTTTTTATTACTGGTCAGACTAATAGCAGTAATTAGATGTATCACTGCAGTCAACCATAGAAGATTTATAGAAATGCTAACCTTCTTTATTTCTTTTTCCATTAGGAATTAATGTTGGGGAAGGACTTTCATTGGACTAGGGGTTGTAAGTGGGCTTTGATTTAGGTTATGTTCTCTCTATAAAGCATTTCCCTGACCTGCCAGTGTGAAAATCTAATTGACTTGAGAAGGAAATCCCTGTTGAAAGGCCACTCTTAGTCCCCTTTTTATCTTCAAACAACTCATGTAAGATCAGTGGGACTATTTCAAAAGGAAGTTTTAACATAAAAATGCTAAAAGTAGCTCCACAGTTTCACTGAGTTGATGTTTCAACTCATCATTCCTCATATATCTTGACTTTTTCCTTGTAGCAACTTTTGCAAAAAACAAATAGACTAAACATAATTTATGTGCTACAAACTGAAAACCAGGACAAGCCACTTCATAAAGTCAATTGGAGTTTTCTCAGTAATGTGGAAAGGGACAAAACCTGACCTTTAATGGCTGTAACACCTGCCCTATTAAGAGCCATGGCAAAACAGCTAGGGATTTTAATGGAAGCTAGAGCTGCCATTAGTTTCCTACATCCTCTACTTGAATTGCACGAATGATTCAACTGCACTGTTTTCCTTCTCTTGAACATAATTTCATCACCTCTTCTTGTCCAGACTTTTCCCTATATCAAATTTCTGTATATTCAATTTCAGTCTTATTGCCGAGTTTGCAGTGGCATAATGCCACCCTATCTTGTAAAAGGACTTGGCTCAGATCCCAGCAAAATCAGTAAAATCATTTCCATTGAGATCCCTGCAAGCTGAATCAGACACAAGTTCATAACTCTGATGTTTCCTAAACAGCCCCTCTGCTCTTTAGCCTTGAATTCCTGCAGGCTCTCGGGAATTTGCTCTGTTTTTCCTTCCAAAGCTTTCAAAACAAAACTGATAAAGTCGTTTTTCTCTATGCACCTCTTCAAGGTTCTTTAGACAGCAACCAAATGAGAAAAAAACCTATTTGGCATAATGTTCTGCAAACAGAAGTCTCAGGATTGATGTTGTGAGTAAGGTGGGAACTGCTGAGCCAGGATACATGAGTGGTGCCTCTGGTCCCCTGTAATTCTGTGGATTTTGGAACACACAAAATTGCCAAGCATTATTTCCTCATATTTCCCTCCAAATCAATATCCTGGATCCTGAATTAGCTATACATAAGAGGGTGTTTTTACGGCTGTGAAAGTTAAAGAGCAGCTATAGCCCTGGCCTGAACAGGAGGGTAGAACATTTATCCTTGGATTTTACACAACAGCCACAGGACATTGGAGCCACTGCTAAGATTCACGACTGACTTTCTGCCCACCAAAGATCCAGCAGAGCAGCAGGGTTGTCCTGGGTTGATGGATAATTTTTTTCTCCCAAATTTGCCCTAAACCAGGACAAGGGTTTAAGACAATACTGTTGGAGCTGTAGAAGGGGGCACACAGGCTCAGCTGCACTGCACAACTTCACGTGCTGCAATTCCCTGCTTCTGGAAAGGAGTTCCTTGCTCTGTTCTTATTTCAGACTGACACAACCAGCCTCTGAAAACTTTTTCAATGAATCAGTAGCAACACTATCTATCCCTACAGGTGCAAGTCGTGAGGCACGCTTTAGTTCTCACTCATGTTCAAATCTAGCTGTCTTTTCTCACTGCAAGTGGCTCAGGGTGTAATAACATATGTAGAGAGGATGTACATCACTGTTGTAATAATGGTAATTTATTTTTAATTAAAGTGATGTTTAAATGAAAAATATTGTAATTTTTTCAGTTTCAAAGGCAATTTTTTTAGTTAAAATGCTGGTTAAGCTGTATTCTTTTTATTTCCTTTTGCTTACTGCAACCCTTCCAATTCCAAAGTCAGAGGTGCCGAGCTGTCCTGAAGGAATTTTCTTAACAGAATTGTATTCCAAATACTAATAGTATTAGTATTGTCTAAACTAGATAATTGGCAATCCCCAAGGAACAGATAGGACCTGTTGCCTATATATTACTAGCTCAGGGCTATGTAATGGCCAGCACTAATAGATTTTCTTTCGTTCCAGTCACACAAGTATAAATCACAGTTAATAATTATCTCAAGTCATTTCTAAGATAGTGTCTATAGTAAGCATGCTGCCACCACGAGTAATACCTTTGATATGCTTTCCTCCTAGGAGAGACAGAAAAACACCATCCTTCATCCTGTCATTAAGCATAGACTGGAGATTTAAACATGTTTAGCCAAAGCTCAGACTACAGTGGCACATGATATATGGTATAACAGACTGCATATATCTGAGTTCTACCAAAAAAAAAAAAAAAGGCAAAAAAGCAGACACTATTAAATGTAATGATCAAAATGCAGCCTCCCTGGCTCCCACCACACTCAAATACACTTAACAAGTTACGCAATGCAGCAATAGAGCAATAGCCACCCTCAAAAATCTCTGCACAGAAAATGTGGCATAACTTTGTTATGGAGTTCCAAAACTGTTAAAGTTGGTTAATTGGATCTTTAAAATGTATTAAATCTCTACTGAAAAGCAGACTATAACAGCCCCCAAAGGAGAAGGGCCTTAATAGCATTATATATTTTTATATATATGTCTTTAGGTGCAATAAATATATAATAGAAACATTGCTATTTAAACATGTTAAAATAGGCATAGGATGAAAAACACTTTTTACAGAAACCTATGAGTATGTGGATGCAAGAGCAGCAAGGTTTAAATGTACAACAGATTAATTTGACCAAAGAATTTAAAAATAAAGCACGAACATTTTTTGTTTAAGGACATTCTGCAACATCCCTGAATAGGATATAAACAACATAGCAGCCACAATGCTCTATCTCCTCAAACAAACAAATTACGTTAGCTAGCAATTGTTGGAGACTGATAGAAACTGAAAGAACATCCCAGACCTTTCAGAGCAGCTGAGCAGTGCTGGGTGCATATCACAGTGGGAAAAGCAAGCAGATCTGGCACTAACACAGTTTCCTTCTTTCAGAGCTGGCTGGTAGTAGCAGGAGCAATTCTGACATTACCCAGCACCATGCCAAATGCCCACTGCCCTCATGGGCCAGAATAGCAAGGAAGAATCATCTGGATATAAAAAAGCCTCTTTCTTTTCACCAGGTTTTAACATAGGACTCCTTGGCAGGTATAATCATGAATAGGTCCCTCTGAATCAATAAAGCAAATGCAAATACATGGGTGTAATCATTACCCTGCACATAATCAATAGGCTACTTTATGCTAAGCTCCTTCCATATTTAAATGGAAGTGTTTATGGCAATTGAGGCAGGAGGGCCAGTGCCTGACTAAATCTAGAATACAGAGTCTCAGATTGGACATACGGCCAGTGAAGCTGTTATTTGTTTAACTAGAGGTGTGTTACCTTCCACAGCCTTTTTCCTTTTTTTTCTTTCTCATCCTTTACTCAAGCAAAGCTAGTGGGAGTTTCCCTCAGAGCGAGAACTGAGTTGAGTGCTAAATCAGTTAAACATTCCTTTGTTTCAGGTTACATCAATTTAATATTAATCTTATATTAGTAAGGTTTTTACACTGCATGCACACATAGATGCATATAAAACTGCAAGTCATTTTGTCACAGTTCAACCTTCATAAAAATTCAGACCAAAAAACTATGACAGTGAGAATTTTCAGGCACCCAACCCTAGCCTGCCTCAAATTGGTGGAATTAGTTAGGATAATGTGAAAATTGCCTATCATTCAGGTCAGTCACCCTGAGACTGGTGCAAAACGGTATCCCACTTCTAAATAAGGAACGAAGTTTCTGGAAGGGGTTCCTGCTTCAGAGGGGTATAGCATCTCCACCCACTGATTTCATAAGAAGTCTGGTCAGGACCTAAGTCAAATGAGGAGAAAAGCGGTCTTGTGTACTTTTGAAAGTCCCTTTTGCTTTCAGACATCAGGGTACAGAGGTTCAGATGGGTGAATAGGTGGACCACAAACAATGATCTGTGCTTCCATATTTACTTAGGAATGCTGTACTTGGCAGTGAATGTTTCCAGTGGCGGAAATCTCACTTCCTGATGTAAATATAATATTTGGCAGCAGTTAACATACATTCCCCAAAGAAAATCCTGCCACTGTTTGAACCCAATGTGCAAGGGACTTTAGTGTTCAGACGAACTGGATAAGCTCTTATTTTTTGACAAATCTTACACCAAAATGTTCAATACAGAAGGGAGAAGGCTTAGGTACACAACCTAAACAGACTTTAGACAGTTGTTCCAAAAAACACAGAACACCAACTATTGGAATATTTTCTTTGCATATGAATGAATTGAAATAATCCCTGAATAACAGCAGGTCTTTGGTTATTTTGTGGAATAAATATTTTCCTTGTGCAATACTACCCAGTGGATTAAAAAATCAAATAAAGTACAAGCCTGTGCCTGCATTAGCTAAAGCTTGAGGATCCCAGGAACCACTGTCTTGCACAGCATCACATGTACAGAGCAACTTTAAGAAATGTCAAGGGCATATTTTACTCTGCTTCCTTCATACATACAAGAAAAGGATTTTGGTCACATGAAAAAAAA
>VZTB01003439.1:0-21391 GCA_013397245.1 Thryothorus ludovicianus
GGGCTAGGACAGCCTGAAAGCAGAGCAGATCTTGGGGTTAGCAACAGGCTGGGGACAACTGGGGACAGGAAGAAGCAGAAACCATCAGCATCTGGGGTTGTGACTTCATTTTAATCACACCATTGTACCAAATGTGCAATTTCCCCAGATTAAAAGACATGGGGTCTGAGGGAATGAGAGAGGGATTCTGCATTAAATGAAAAACTTACTTGGAGAAGTAAAGCTCTGCAACATCTCATATTCTCTCCCAGCTTGGTTTTCTGTGTGATTTTTTCTCTTGATTCCAACTGCTCCCAGGGGATTTTCAACCTTTGGGATTTAAATGAGCTGCCAGGTGCTGAGCACAACAGAAAATAAGGGGGGAATTCTCAGGATTGGGCAGAGGGAGCCTGTGTGTAGTGCCTTAACACAAAACAACAATAGACTGGCAGGGGAATACTGACAGTTTATTTCACAGAGCATTGCAGAGTTTATTTTGGTCTAGCTCTAGTCTCATCAAAAAGTATCATCCTCTTCTTTTTTTCAGAAAAAAAAAAAGGTAGCAAACATTTAGGACAGTAACAGTCAGTGCACTATGCATGAAATTTGGGTCTTGTCATCAGAAAAGAAAAAAGTTAATTGTGGAAACAACTCTTTGTTGCATTGTTTTTATCACTTCCAAGCTTTTAAGCACTTAACCTTTCACTAAAGTCATCTCCAAGGATAGAAACAGAACATGCAGGTGATCACCAACAGATGCTGAGGTTTAACAACACCATCTCTCACTTGGCAATGACAATCCACCAGGAATGTTTCAGTACAGCACCACGCCAAAGGGAGAAGCAAATTAGTTCTCAAACTACCTTCAAATCCACCCAAATCTCGCAGTTCTGCAGAACAAGACACACTGAATTTCACAGCCTTGAGAGTACCAGGGAGAAGGATTTGGGGAAGGTAAGAGGGAGTGTGGAGCAGGGGCTTATTCCACTTACATTCACAAAAACCTGGGGGAGATGCAAAGGAATAAAGTCTTGCTTTTAGGTGCTGCTTTTTAGAGCATCACAAGTCACCTTGTCATTATCAACGTGTTGTTTTCACATAGTTAAGTCAGCCACTTTTGCCCCCAACTCTTACACTCTAAGCCCAAACTTCAGGGTTTCAAAATGCCACTGGATTTCAGCTTAAAAGTTCCAAACAAAAAACAAACTGCTCAGGGCTTTTTCTCTCGTGGCTTTGGGTGCAGAATGCCATGTCTATCAGCATTCCCCAGACTGCCTTCTCCTCTATTTTTTAACCTTTTTTTTTTCTTTTTTTACTTTTAATCTCTGGTCTAAGATTTTGGGTTAAAGCCTTTTGCATTGGACACTGGCTGATGGGAGCCTCTGCCTTCAGAGCCCATCAGCATCTGCTGCAAGACCATCACTCCTTTGGAGGACACGAACGTGCAGCTCTAAATATCCTGCTTTTACAGCAAGGAGCAAAGGTCTCCTTGCAGGAATAAATTATATCTGGGGCTGCTTTGCCTCCCAGACTATTTACAACTCCTTCACCCACGGGCATCTCCTGGGCCCAGAGCGGGGGAAGCTCCCACTGCACCACCACCTCCTCTTCCAGAAGGGAAGAAAGGAGCGACTGCAAATGCCACGTGGAGTGGCAGGCACTTCAGCCAGATCCCAGCAGTGATGGTGCCCGTGGCATTGCCTGTCACAAGCCATCCGGGCTCCCAGCAGAGCCCAGCCTGCAACAACAACAAAAAAAAGGGAGAAGAAATACAAAAAACCAAACCTGCTGCCAGCAGAGATCAATCTACAGCCAATGCTCGGGATTTGCCTTCAAAACTCTGGCAGGACATTCCAAGAAGGCCATTCCCCATCAAGCATCCAGGCTTTGGGGAAGGAGGATGGGACAAGGAGCAGGTGCCCAAGTGGCTGAGGCAGTGCAAGCCCTTCCCCTGAACTTGAGCAGGGAAGAGCAGCGTGAATTCCTCTCCTAGGCAAGCTTCTCTTCTCCCAACAGCCTCCTGCTGCATCAGAGCTACAATCTCATTGCCCAGGAAAAGGGGAACGAGGGAGAAACAAAAGAAACCAAAACAAAACCAACACTGCACAAGAACATCACAACATTCAGCTACACAGTCGCTGCACCGGGGGGAGGACTGGATTAGGGAAAGGGGGACAAAGGGGACACACGTCCAACGTGTTGCTCCCAAAAACCCCCGAGGGGACTCAGGCTCTCACATCAAGATTCAAAGAAGTCCAGCCATAAGGTTGAGGGTTTAATGAACACGGTATTTCCACTCATGCCCAGGAGAAATTACACTCAAAAAAACAACAACAACAAAAAAAAATGAACCGAAAAAAACCCAAAAAAAAGACAAAAAAATTGAAATTTTCTACATATTTACAAAAAATAAGCCCCCCAGCCTCACAACCAGGGAGGTGGAGCAGGCAGTGGTGGGGAGTGGGAGCGGGTTTCTGCCCGAGCAGCAGTTCCTCAGAGGTTCCCATGCCAGGGGAAGCAGAGCCCTCAGTTGATGCGGAGCTTGGTGTCCCGGCGATCTGTCACCAGCTCGTTGGAGTAGCCATTCTCAGAGCAGAAGGACAGCTCGTCTGTAGCCTCCACGCCGTTGTTGATCTCTGGGAAGGGCACAGAAAAAGCAGGGATGTCAGCACAGGAGCTTCCCAAAATGCAGAGGCAGAGCTGGATCCCCCCCTACACCTGATGTCATTGTCACAGGCCGAGCAAGTCTCCTGTGGGAGGGTGGTACAAAGTACCTGAACCTCATCCCTACCCAAACGGCCATCCTGACTCCTCTAGTCACTGGTTTCACTGGGAAAAACCTGCACCCACCAGTGTTTTAATGGTAAAACATCCACCCTAGGCTGGAAGAGTTGTTTCAGAGGCACAAAACTTCAACCTGCACCCTCCACCTCTAAGGGATTTTATGTCTGGGATGTTTTGCCAAGCTGCTTTCCTCGTCTGGGTTCCTTGGATTTACACCTAATTTTCACCACCTCTGGCTGGCATTTCACACAATAAGCAAAGTTGCCTTTTTGCTCTGTCTGTGACCAGAGCACTAAACCCTGATCCCTGCTGGGCATCTCCAGACCCTAAATACAAAAAAAAGAAAACCCATAACAAAGCTCAGGGGGTGAGGGGGATTATATTCAGATCCCTTCAAAGGTGAATTTTCCAGCTCCATGCACCACATTTAACCTTTTAAAGCTAAAGATTCCCATCTTTGCTCAGAGTTGTGCTGTCTTTCTTAGAGGTGTGGTGTGTAATGAATACATTACCAATGTGTTCCAAATAAATAAAGTCTGGGAGGAGCACAAGGACATCAGGAATGCCACAGCCTCTAATGCCACTGAATTCCAGGCCTACCCCAAACTCATCACCATATTTGTGGTCACACGTGCCATTATTTTTAGGTTTTATGGCTTTTGACCGTGGCGAGAAGATGTGGGACAGTGTGAGATGGGATAACCCAGGAAGCTAAAGGCAGAATTTCAGTGCTCAGACCTGAACCAGCTCGGGATGGGCCAGAGAATCACAAAAGCTGGGCAGGCTCATCCCATTCCAGCCCCCATGAGCCGTGCCCATCATCCCACGAGGGCAGTGCAGCAAGGTCAGCCCAGCCCCCTGACCCACGGCAGGAAAAGGCTCCTGCCTCGGGAGCAGCTCCTCCCTCAGCAGGGTGCAGCTGAGGGAGGCACCCAGCAGCCCCAGGCCTACCTGAGAAGATCAGCTTCTCCTTCATGATCTTGACGTCCTGGCTGGAGCGGCGGACGGCGGCGCTGAGCATGATCTGCTCGGGGTTGTAGGTCCTGATGCTCCCCAGGCGCCACCTGCAAGACAGGAGCAGGAGTTCAGCACTTCCAGCCACAGGAGCACCCTCGGTGCAAGAGGCCCCCGAGTCCCTTTGCTCCCTCGCAGCTACACGACCCCACGTGGGAGGAGGATGTTCAGAGATGGGTGTGTTACCTCAGGCATCTCTACCCGCCTGGAGCACCCCAATTCCACCCAGGAATCAGACCCGTGGATTCACAAATCCAGGAACTGACTTCCCTGAGGACTGCAGCTGTCCCACAGCCCTCTCCAGCTGTACAAACGAGACTGAGGTGCTCAAACTTTTAGAATAAGAGAACCAGCCAAGTAAAGAAACTACAAATTTTCCCTCACTGAAATGGTCAGGCTTGTGGGAGAAGAGAGCTCAGAGACAATTTAAAGCTTCAAGGAAATGGCCTCAGATTGTGTCAGGGGAGGTTTAGGTGTGGATATAAGAAATATTCCTTCCCCAAAATCTGCTGCTGCCCAGGGCAGTGGTGGAGTGCCCATCTTTGGAGGGATTTTTGAGGGATCCCCTCATCAGGAGGGGAAGGTGGGCTGCTGGAATAGGGGGAAACACGGCCTGGTGGGCTCAGTCAAGGCAGCTGCTCCCAAGACCCCACCACAAGGGGATGGCGTTTAGGCCAGGCTTTCCTAGCCCACACCCCAGTGACCCATCACTAAATCCCACTCTCTGCCAGAGCCAGGGATGCCCTCCAACTATTTGATAAAGAAACAGCAGGGATTTAGGGTGGCTTACGAGGTTTCTGATCTGCTGGCACCATCTAGTGGCTCTCCCACACAGGAGAGGGTGATCAAACCCATCACCTTCTCTTCAATTTCTCATCCCCTACCCAGCCCCAGGAGCAGAAGACTTGTGGAGCCCACAAATCTCCAGCCTGGGTCTAAGGCACCAGGCTGACAAATCAACGTCCACCAAAGAGGTTCTGCAATATTTTTCCCAGGTAAATGTAGCTGGTGTCAGTTTTGTGGGGTTTCCACCCCCTTCCCAAATCCCAGTGCTTGACACTGAATCAGGCCCTGACCAGGGTACAGATGAAGGCTACACAGAAAAGAAGGGGTGGGATGGCAACATGGCACAACTCACAGAACCATGGACAGAAGCAATGCAGAGGAAGCACAAGGAGGCAAAGACATTGAAGTATAAAACAAATTAAAAAAAAATAAATTATGTTATCATCATCATATAAACTGAGCCACTCTGACCTGGAAGAATGTGCTTTTGGCCTTAGTGTCCCCTGCAGGCAGATCCCACTAAGGCCAATGTGACTGCAAGGTCTACACAGGATAAGACCCTCCTTAAACCCTAAACCAGGACCAAAACACATTGCTACAAGTCTTTTCTTTGCCCACCACACCAGGAGTTGCAGCATCAAGTGGCCAAAAGGGACCTCTCACCCACAGATCCCAGCTGTCCCACGGAGGACACGGGTGGTTGTGAGGCACAGAGAGCCCAGCCTCAAACGTGTGCAGGGACCAAGGGCTTTTCTCCTCCTGCCAAGAGGAACAGAGCTCTGTGCTCTGCATCTCCCGTGGGTGGCAAAACACGCACGAGGAGACGATGGCTCCTCTCACAGGGGTGCACTGCTCTGACTGAGCCGGGAGAGGGTCACCCCATCTTTCAGGGGTGCTTTGAAATATGCTCTCTGAAGAGCCACCAGCCCGTTTTTAACCACGATGCAACACCATGTGAAACGCTCTGCGCTGCGCTCAGAAGCCTCGGCGTCTCCAAAAAGCTGGTTGAATAGAAAACAGCACCTCTCCTACCCCCTTGGACTCTGTTGTGGTGGACCAGGTTTGGGACAGCAGCGTGCAAAAAGGCCAGAGAGACAGCAGGAAGGTCCTGTTCTGGGAGGCTGGCGTCAGAGCAGACCAGACGGACACGGGGTGGGAACAGACTAAAAAATACTGGGACAACAACACAGAGACAGCACACACCGGGTTAGGGCCAGGGCCAGACCCTGGGGTGGGAGGGGAGATGCTCGATGCCATGGAAAGGGGGTGGGAGAGGGGCAGGTCGAGGAGGAGACAGGGCTGATCGGCACTGAGGTGGGAAAGATGGACCAAGCACAGAGCCAAGCCAGCTGCAGAGTCCCCCTCCTGTGCCTGCTCCTGCCTAGAGCCTGCCTTCTCCTCCCCCACGAGCCAGGACAGGCGAGGAGGGGGGACCACCCGACCTCCCTGCACCCACAGGAGGGCTCAGCCCAGCCCCGCAGCCGGGCCCTGTTTTGGGGAGATGCCACGAGGCCGGAACGCCAAAGCACATCATGGACACCTGGTGGGCAGAGGGAGGGGGGCAAATCCTCAGGAATAAAACCCCATGGCACAGAGCAGGAGCAATGGAGAAAGGTGAAGAGTTTGGTCCGAGGAGGGAGGTGGCTTTAGTGCAGACAAGAGAGAGCGCTTCCCTCCAAAGGGATGGCAAGGACTGGTGAGGGAAGGGCCAAAACGAGGAGAAATCTGGGATTCTGACTGGTGGCACTTCAAATCCAGAGCCCCAGGCTCAGTTCCCTCCCCTGCTGCAGTGCACTTCATTTCCACAGTGTTCCCAGTTTCACAGTGGTGCAACTCGGGAAGACCCCAAGCACTGAGGAGTTTTGCTTTTGATGAGCCAAACCTTTCCAGTTACCAGCCCCATTAATTCAGAGAATTAATCAGAGAAGTGCCACTTTATAGAATTGAATAGATTCTATGATTTTCTTTAGTATAGAGGCCAGTCTCAAACCCCTCTGGTAAATACAGGAAGGAAGGGGATATTTTGCATGGGATCATTTCCACAGAGAAAGCATTACCTCCTCTGGGAATCTCCTAATTACCATGTGCCCTGGGTCCTCAGGATTGGGCTTTTTTAAAAGGCAGTGACTTAGATCATGGTAAGAGAAGGTCAGATTGCCTTCAAAACATCCACTGGCTCCAGCACCAGGCTTCCATGGTGCTCATGGCTACGGACTGTGCAATGGTCAAACCCTCACGGCTCCCTCCTGAAGCCAGATGCTGGAAAGCACCAGAAAAGCTGCATCCTGCCCTGCCCATCTGCAGTGAAGCCATAGCAGAGAGGGAGAAAGAAAGAGAGAAAGGCAGGTTGAATGAAAAAGAGAAAGAGGAGGAAAGCACCAGAATTACCTGATCATGTGATAGCTGTGAGATGCCAGAATGCAGCAGAGAGAGAAAGAGGAGGAACATGCACAACAGTCAGAGCAGTAAGAAAATAAACAAGGCAAAGAGGCAAAAAAAGGTTAGTTAGAAGTCATCACAGTTGCTAGTTCCCCTCTGGAGAGGCTGCCACGATCCTGTCACTGGGGCTGGAGCAGAAGAGCAGGAGCAGTCCCTCCCATGGCTACGGAGGAAAGAGAAGCCATGCAGAGGACAGAGGACGAGCACATCAAAGCAGTGCCTCTGCTCCCACCCACCCCCTCATCCTTGCATGAAGGAAGCAGCTCTGCTTTGCCCCAGAAAGGACTTGGGGGGAAAAAAACCCAAACCAACCACACCAACCAACCAAAAACACACCAAAAAAATCAACTGTGACACCAAAGGACAAATGCCAAGCCCCGTTGCCCAGAGCTGAATCCCATCAGCAGGTGGTGGCTGGGCAGTTCTGCTCTGATTTGGTTCTGACATATCCTCAGCCCTACCAGCAATTCTTTCATGTGGTGGAGAAACTGGAACATCAGGGAAAGGCTCTGTCCTGCACAAAGCTCTTCTTGGAAAAGCGAGCTCTTTGTTGCACACAAGTGCAACTTCTGGAGTAGAGTTTCTCCTTTCTAACTAAGCAACTGATTTGCATTATCATAACATTTCCCACAGTAACTCCCTGCCTGTGGCAGGGGTGTAGGATCT
This sequence comes from Thryothorus ludovicianus, assembly GCA_013397245.1. Taxonomy (NCBI): domain Eukaryota; kingdom Metazoa; phylum Chordata; class Aves; order Passeriformes; family Certhiidae; genus Thryothorus; species Thryothorus ludovicianus. The sequence continues at coordinate 7,669 of VZTB01003439.1, forward strand.
AAATGATTCTTTAAGGTCCTTTCCAACCCAAACCATTCCGTGATTCCATAGTATTTCTACATCCAAACAGGCACACACTGATTTAAGAAAACTCTATCATGTTGTTTCTGAATGCTGTAATGGTGGAATCTCAAAATCCCTCTCCTTTTCTTCCTTTAAAGCACTCCAATATCTTTCTCAACATCCATTTCCCTAAATCATTTACAGTTTCTCTTCCACATATTTTAGGAGCAAAGCAAGGCATCTGACACTATTAATCTGTGATCTCTCATTCTTAAAATGTGCATCCAATGCTCCATCCCCTCGTGGGCATGGAATTATTGTTTGCAAGGATTTTTAGTAAATATTTCCCTTGCTGTTGCAATCCAAGAACTCAGGGTACTCCTCTCTCCCATCTCCCCCCACCAATCTGGACAAAAACAAGTCCACAAGAACAGAGCTGTAAGAAACTTACTTCTGGAATATAAAAACTCCTACAATTACGAGAAATGAAATGAGATCAGACGTGATCCAGATTAGGTGGTACTCATCTGGAGGCTGCAAGACAGAAAACAGAGGCAGACCTTAAACATTTGGGTTTGTGCAATCACAGGGAGACCACACATGGCTGGAGTTACCACCAAGGAGCAAGAAAAGCACAGAGCTGCAGGGGTTAGGTATAAACCACAATATTTATGACCTTGCTAATGCCAGGCTGTCATCCAAAACTATCAGGGAAGACGGCAAACAGGAACAATTTGAAACTCTCCCTCCTTTTGTGCACTGACATTTTCTCAGAGCTCTCTGGGCTCTAAGTTTCCCATCTCAGCTGTACCTCAGGGTGAGGGTAAGGTGCTGTTTGACAATCCAAGTCTGGGGGAAAACAGGGAAATATATCCATGCAGGGTCCATTCTAAGGGCAGATGGGACCTTTTAGGCACAGCCCCTTGCTGTAAGTGCAATTTCTGTCCTTTCAGGCACTGGTAGGTCTGGTTCCAGTTGCCAATCTAAGAGGTCATCACACCAGTTAAGCCCAGCTGAACCATCACCACTAGGTCTCTACTTATTCTTGTCCAGCAATGGGGTAGCCAGAGGTAAAACCTGTCCTCAGTCTGGGATTCAGAACAGGCAAAAACCTAATTTTACAACTTGGCCAAGACACAGAGGCCTGGTGTGCTGGTTCACTTGCATGCCTGCTTCTCCTGCAGCTGCTCAGCACGACTGCAAGGGTGTTCTTCCCTCAGAGGACAATTGAAAAAATCCTGTGGGTTAAAAATAGGGAATGCGATGCCATCTTCAAGGAGCCCACCCAAACCGACGGGATCGTGCGAGAGGAACATCAGCTCATTACCTCCAAACCCTCAAGCCCAGCTTGAAAACCTCTCCCCTCTGCCCTCAGAGCTGTGCTTACCATGAGCCAGATGGGGAAAGGCACCTTGCGGAGGACGTGGGAGCTGTCGGAGGTGACCGAGGGGACGCCGGCGCACCACAGGATGGAGAAGAGCCAGGGCTCGTTCACCGTGTACAGGTTCACACTCAGGTTGGCCACGGCGTAGTCCCTGCCAAGGCACACCCAGGGTGAGCTGCAGGACACCAGCCAAGCTCAGCTCCGAGAGCAGAGCCCTGGCCATCAGCCACGGGCTGCTTGGAATCGTGAGAAATGGAAGAGTTTTTAACAGGGCCCTTCGGGAGCGACTGCAAGCCAAAGGTTTGATCCTGACAGCTTTCCTCACCTCTTGGCTGCTGTCTGGCACAGGCCACAGAGCATCTCAGATGCTTCCCCAGCAATGATGGACATGGTGTGTTTCTGGAACAACCATCTCATCGTGCTGATGTGAAATTAGCATCTGCCTCAGACGCCAGTAACATTTCAGGGGCAATTTGCTTAATTAAACACTGACAGACCTGTCTCCAACATCAATTCCTACAACTTCCATGCCCTTGTTTTGGGGACAATTGCAAATTTACAGCTTCCAGCCTCCTGAGGTCACTTTCCAAGCAGCTGGAGCTGCCAGCATTAAACCAAGCTCTGTCAACTACCTGGGACTCAGATAATTCACATAAATTGCTCTGTTTCCTTATCTGTGAAGCAGAAGCATCAACAATCTCACTCAGTATGGGCAGCACAGATCAATCCCTGCAATGTAACACTGGCAAAACACCTGGAGGTGGAAGATCACAGTGCAAGACATGGGCATCTCCCAGCTCACAAGAGGAACACGGAGCTCCACAGGGCTTCTCAAGGGCAGGGGTGGCTGCAGCAATGTTGCATCCAGGTGCTGGATTTGGGGAGAATTGATAGACCTGTGTTAAACCAGGGCTGCAGCAACATTTGACTGGGCACTGCAGGGTTAAAGCAACATCCAGGTGACAGCTCTTATGGGACTGATGGGAGATTGGGGCTGATAAATTGGGATAGATGAGTGAGTGGGCACAGGAATTATCCTGCAGGTAAAGCAGAACCTTGGTTTTAAAGGAGAAGAGCTGGAATGACTGCTGGCAGCCACAGAAAGACACAGCTGGATCCCCCCAAACAGGGCCACGCTCCCAAACAGCTGCAGGCTCAGCTCTTCCCTGCTTCAGCTCTAACATGCAGCCAGACAGCTCCTTTGGAGATACTCCTCTTCTGACAACTTGTTCAGTTTAAATTTTTAAAACCAGAAGAGCCCTACTAGAAACAATCTGCCCTCCCTGAGAAAGGAGGCAAAGCTGGGAGCTGAAACACCACAAAGCTCACATACAGGTTCAGGCAGGACAGGGATCCCTTGCTGTGCCTGAATTATTACAGAGAAGAGCTGATCAGTCTAAACAGATGATACAGGACAGGAGTTTCTATTTCTGCAAAGAGAATTTTCTGAAAGCCTATCCAGACTTTGGGCTAATCAAAATTCCATGCTAGCAGCTGTGGAACAGACAAACGGAAGCAAAGGGCAGCTGCTAATGAGCCTGAAGCAGCACTCAGAGGGAACTCAGTGTGAAAGGCCTTCACTTTTTCCCAGAGCAGTGAGTGTAATAAGAATCAGCCAATTCATACATTTCTATTTCAAAGAGGATCATCATATCCTGAGACAGCCTGCAGAGATGTCAGAGGCAGCTGTGCACTCCCAGAAACGGCCTGGATTCTGGATGACGGGTAGGGAAAAGCTTGCACAGCTCAAGCTCTCAAGAGCAAATCCATCTGGAAAGATCCCTCTGTGCAGCCAGGCAGGCTGGGACGCTCAGGAGAGGATGCTGAGGGCTCTCCCAGAGGGCAGTACCTGACATCCTCGTTGGTGACCTTGGTGTAGCGCAGGTTGAGCTTCACGATGCCCTTCTCCCTCAGGCGCTCTGCGTCCAGCTTGAGGCCAGAAGTCTGCTGGAAACCCGGGGCAACCTGTCTGACCAGCTGCCTCTCCGTGTCTGGCAGCCACATCACCTGTGAGGGGAGCAAAACAGGGGGCAGGTTATGGCCAACGTGCTTCCCAAAGCTGGGAACATGCAGCCCAGGGCAGGGAATTCCCTGAGCTCACACCGTGGTTCCGAAGCACGTCAGATCGACAGCTCGTGCTCAGCTGCGAGAGGTAAAGTGGATCATTGAGTCACACACTGGTTTGGGTAGGGAGGGACCTTTAAAGTCATCTCATTCCAGCCCCTGGCCAGTCCAACCCCTTTCTCTAGACCTGGCTGCTCCAAGCCCCAACCAGCCTGGCCTTATTAACTCAGTGACACTCATCTACCAAAGCATCAGAGCAGCACAGAAGCAGCCACGTGCATTTTCAATAGGGAACCAAAAATCTGAGGGACCAATCCTTCACATCCCCACGTCTATAATCAATAACCCTTTTTCTCTCGCTCTTCATCTCCATCTCTGTTGTGGGGGCTTAAAAAAACAAAGAGGGAGGACCAGTTTCCTTGTACCCAGAGAGAACCTCTCCTGAGCTGTACCAGGTGCTCCATTCCAACCACAACTTCCAGTGAAGCCCCACTGGAGACACACAAGGATTCATGGAAACCATAAGGACACCAATTTTGGAACTATCCCCAACCCCAGGGAACTCACAGCCTGCTGCCGAATTCCTGAGGCCAGGATGGTTTCCAGGGTGATGTTGATGTAAGTGCTGTAGTAGGGATGAGCTGCTGGCAGGTCCTGGAAGTTCAGGATGAGGGATGTGTTGTCCTTGATCACCTCCAGCATATCTTCCAGCTTGCAGACTGACTGGTTGGCAGCCTCCAAGTAGTCAGCCCTTGAGAGGGACCCTGCTGTCCAGAAAGGGTCATTCTGAAAGCAAAGCACATCCCAGGATTACTGCCACAAATCCCAGGCTCCCCCATCAGTGCAAAGGCTGACTTCCTTACTTTTTCTTTGTGGAGATGCCTGTCTCAAAATTAAATTCAAAACAAGAGGAACAGTGTATATAACACGCTGTTTGTCCTGTCTTTTTATAATCACATTCACCCTCCTGGGGGTCTTGAAGTTCTTTGGGGGTCTCAGCCAGGCTTGAGGCTTCTTATTCCAGAAGAGGCACAGAAAGACAACAGGGCTTAGACCAAGCCTGAGTTTAGCAGAGACAGAGCTAAACACGGTCCGTGCGCCCCATCACCGAGGAGCTGGATCTCACCTCTCACCCTCAAAGAGGACCTGGGCATGAGCTGTGATGCCATGGCCCCACGGTACCCACCTGCAGGAACCACTCTCCAGCGTTGAGCTTTTCCAGGTCAGTCCAGTTGAACATGGAGGAGTGCTCGTGGGCCCGCTCTGGGAACACCTCCTCCACGTTCGTTGTTCTCCTGAGAGTCCTGTCGTGCATCAGGAAGGGCACCCCATCGTAGCTGCAAGCACAGGCCCTGTCACAGGTGGAGAAGAGAAATCCCCCTCCCCACTCCAGCCTCTCTCACAGCAAGATCCTTGGGAAGGTCTCAGCCAGCCTAAAAAATCCCCAGCATCCTCAAGAGGAAAACCTCTCTGGGATCCCTGCTGGGTGTTGGCCGTGGCTCCGACACTGACATGATGCTGTCCATGCCTCATCCACTTCTCCACATTATTCTCCCTCAAAAGTTTCAGGCTCAGGTGGCTTCGACAAGAAGAGCCACCCTGAATGCTCATCAAAGCTTCCTCAGCTCCCAGAACCAGCAGAGCTTTCCCTGGATGCTCAGACACACACACAAACGCTCCTCAAACTGCTCACAGCAGATCAGGAGGGAAATTTTCAAAGCCTCTCAGACTATGTGTGAACACCAGGCTTTCAGCAACATGAAAGGCTTCCAAACTACCAAAAATGCTCTGAAATTGCCTTCTCCAACTGAAAACTGGTTTCAAGTCCACATGAATTAAGTTCATGCTTAAAAAAAGAGAAAAATACCAAAACCCCGCACCTTTCAGATGAAACTAAGCAGCCAAATGCATGCCCTGGGGTTTTTAAGTCATCTGGATATTACAGAATAATGGTTCTGGAAAGCATAAAAAACTCTTTAAACTTTCTTTCACTCAATTTTCTGTGACCAGATCAGTGGTTTTACCACACAGGGTAGTGACAGTTTTTATCAAAGGCAGGGGAACAGTTTTCTGCACCCAGAAATCAGGACAAACCCAGGGCAGCCAGCCTGATGGCAATGACATTTTCCAAAGCAGGGAGCCCATGTTCCTAACAGGAGACTCAGAAAAAAGCCTGAAAAGAGGATGGGGTGAAATGACAAATCCCATTTGAATTAGGAGACAATGCAGAGCTGTTTCCCAGAGGGAAAATGAAACCCAATTTTAGATGATGGAGCAAATGTTGCCTCAGCTTTACCACTGCCCTCACAAGTCCCTTCTCACAAAGGTCACTGGCATCTTTATTTGCTATTTCTGGCCTGTGCTGTGCCACCTCCTTCCCCCAGCCCAAAGCAACCCGCTGACACGGCAATCCCACACTGCTGCAGTCAGAAAGGGTTTAATAAATACAGTTAAAAATAAAATTAAAAAAAACCCCTGCTAAGCAACTGCAGAATGAAGAGTGTGGAGTGTTAAAAGTGCCAGGAGCTCGAGTTTGCCATCTCACAGAAGAGCAGAGCCCTGCTAAGCCTTAACCACAGTGCACATCTCCCATGGGGCACCTGACATTTGCTCCCTCCTTTCCAATCCTGCCCTCACGGAGTCACCCAGCACCACTCAGGGCTAACCACAGAGTCTTGGCAGGCCCAGGTTTTGAAGCAGCAATTCAGAGACAGGACTGAGAGCTTTAGAAGAAGAGATGTGGGAAGAGAGAGAGGAACAGGCAGCAATTCTGGGCTCCTGCTGCTCAGAGCAAGGCTGCCTTCCCAGCTGGTTTGGGATGTGGAGCAGGATGAGATGGCTCTGAGTGCATGTCCCAGCTGCCCACCCACGCTGAAACATGTCTAGAGGAACATGGAAACGTTCCAGGGGGGATGGAGCCATGCAGCCACAGGTACAAAGAGCATCCTGCTGAAGGATGTGGACAGCAAGGGGTGCAGTGCTGCAAACCCTTCCCCAGGGAGCTGCCAGCTGCACCAATATCCCACTTTTCAGCCTGAAAGTCAATGGAATCCTCTTTTTCTGAAGGCACTTAGGTCTCTAGAAGAAGGCTCAGGAAACTGGGCCATCAAGGGCATTGTTTAAGCCTGGAGTGCTCCTCTGGGATGGCAGATGAGTAGCAAAGGGGGAGGATCTGGGAGCTTTTCCAGCTCTCCTCCTCCCAAAGGCCACCTTTCTCCTTGGCCAGTGTTAATGGATTCAGCCAATGAGCCACGTGCTCATCTGGGAGCTGGACACTCAAGTATTTGTCCCCTCACAACAGCTGATGAACTAATTTTGGAAAAAAACAGGAATTGTATAACACACATCCCAATTCACACTCCATCCTTCCACAGCGACCTTCCACTCACCAGTGGGAAGAAATTCCTTCCATTTTTAAATCATTTTCTCTCCAAAAAAATCATGCGAAGTAAAAAGAAACCAATTAAAAATAAAACTTCCTTCTACCAGGCAAAAATATCTGCCCATCAACACAAACCTCCAAAGCAGCCAGGAAAAAAACTAAAATATCTGCTTTGAGTCTTTCTTATGTTTAAAAGTGGTACTGGGACAAACTGAGAGCAGGAATATTAAGGAACTATCAAACTCCTGGAACAAAGCACAGCTCTGGACATTACCCTCTCCAAATTTTAACTGGTCTAGTCCACTCAGCTCGACATGTGCCAGCCAGGAATGATTTTCTGACAGTCACCAGGGTCCTGCTTCCCCAAAGATGAATGCCATGTGAGGGAGAGCAGGAGGAGAAGGAAGGGCTTCCTCCTGGTGTAGTCTTGGGATGGTTTTTCAAGGTTGGTGAAAACTCTCCTGTGCAACAAAATCAAATTGGAATCTCTGCCCTGTGTGCACCTGGGATATCCCAAAGGAAGTCTCACTTAAGCAGCTCTGCTCCTTCCCAAGGCCAGGCTGTGTTTTACTGGAATAAAACAGGCTCTAGGATAAACGACAGCCTTCTTGCAAATGAAGATGACAAAGACATCCAGGTTCCCTCACTTGGACGAGTCCACCTTTCACCATCACCTCAGGGAAATAATCAGCAGCATCTGACAGGAGTTACTGGGAAGAGTTCACCAGGACAGCCCTTTCCAGGGGGAAAAAGCTGCTGAGACCAGGCACTGGATGTGCTGGAACACTCCTGGCTCAGATTATCCACAGGCAGTCTCCCTGACCTACCTCAATACCACATCAGCCTGGACTCCGTACACCTTCTGCTCCACTGCCTTCTGGAAGGACATCAGAGTGTTTTCTGGTGCCAGCTGTCAGGAAAACACAGAAAAAAAAAGCAATGAGAGATCAGCAGCATGAGGGAAGTTTACAAAGCAGCGTCAGCGAGGATGCTGGGAGAAGGGCTTGGAGATGTCAGGGACCCAGCATGTCATTATTCCACAGCTGTCTGTGCCCAAAAATTCCTGTCTCTTCCACACCACAGAGAACAACTAGACCACACATTCTGTAAGATACATTTTACTCCCCCTTCTACTCATCATTAGTCTAAAAATCAGAGAGTTTCTCTAATAACAAATGTCCTAGTTAGTTTTACCAACAATTAAAAAAATAGCCTCAAGCCTAGAAAATGTATCCCTGTGGCCATCAGAGGCAAGGACTCCGATTTTATTTGAAATTCCTCCCTGCTGAATGGAGCAGATGGTAACAGAATTAGGGTTCGTTTAAAATAAAAATGGTGTGAAGACAAATAACTTTGCTGTGCTACAAAAGCAGCACAGTGTAGCTACTCCCAAAACACCCGTGAAGTAACAACAGGCAGACCAGGAAAAAAAAAATACTGACAACTACAGAAAGAAAACTTGGCAGGTTTTCTGCACTGAACCACATCAAAATAAAGTTATTTTTGAAAAATCAATTATCTTTTTTTTCCGTATTTTTTTCAGGTTTAGAGCACCTGTAACACCCTGTTTTTCCACCACCAGGATCAGTTCCACCAGGACACAATGAGCATTGACATCCTATGATTTACTCAAGGACTGCAAAGAGGAATAATTAAGGGCAAAGACCTAATTGCACCATGCAAGCAAGACAATAATAAAACAATAAAAATAAATATTAGAAATTGCTTAAGTACTTAGAGTGGCTGTCAGTGACATTTGTCTCCTGATCACTTCACAGGCTCGGGTCAGCAAAGGACTGGGGTAAAATAATCCCAGCAAATGTCAGCACCAAACCTTCACCCAGCTCTGCTATCTCTGAATCCCTCTGGCTCCAGCCACACATCAATACGAGTTCATTTTTATATTTGCTCAGAGAAGGCAGCACAGAGCCCCATGATCTTCCTAAGCCAAAGCCAGACTTGCTTAGGCGCAGTCTAAGCACACGCCCAAGGTGCAGCTCCGAGGGGAGCTCTCCCCATGCCCAGAGCTGTCGGCAGAGAGCAGCAGCCACAAGGATCTGGAGAATCCCAGCCGGGCTGGCTGGCAGCAGCTCAGGGTAACCCTGCGAGGTGAGCCTCTCTCTACAGTCAGTGTTTGCTTTTGCACACACCCTCCCTTTAAATCCTCCCCTACCGAGGCTGGGGGGAGCTGGGACTCTTCAGCCCCGAGAGGAGGAGGCTCTGGGGAAAATCTCAGAACCTCCCAGTGCCTGAAGGGGCTCCGAGGAGACCTCACTGCAGCCTCGAAGTACTTAAAGGGGGATTGGAAAAAAGGAGAGCACGTTTTACACAGTGGCAGGACACAGGGAATGCCAGAGGGCAGGGATGGAGGGGATTTTGGGAAGGAATTGAGGGTGGGCAGGGCTGGCACAGGGTGCCCAGAGCAGCTCTGGCTGCCCCTGGATCCCTGGCAGTGTCCCAGGCCAGGCTGGACAGGGCTGGGAGCAGCCTGGGACAGTGGAAGGTGTCCCTGCCCTTTCCAGAGCAGAGGAATGAGATGAGCTTCAAGATCCCTTCAAACCCAAAGCATCCTGTGATTGTGTGATTGGAACCCTTCAGGCAAAGACAGATCTCCCTGTGAGCATGAGGGGAGTGCCCAGCCTGGCACCCTGACTCAAACAATTCCCTCTCCCAGCGAGCCCATCCTCGACCCAGCGCCTGCCCTCTGCTGCACCTCTGCACGAGCCACTGACACCCAGCAAACACCAACCAGAATGCCAGGAAAGCAAACTGAACCTTCCCCACCAACACCAGCTGCTGCCTGTTCCCAGAGCTGGCACCACTCTGGACCAGGGGTCTGTGAACCCTGGAATGTGAGGGGTTTTGTGAGAAAGGAAAATCTGAGATGCAGGAATTTCCATCCTCCCAGCCTGTCTATTCCTCCAAGAAGGAGGAAGCTGAAGCCTCAGATTAAGCACATTTAAGGCAAAGATGCATCCACATGGGGCAGCTGCTCTTACAGGAAATAATTGCTGAAAATAATGTTATTTTTTAAAATAAGCTTTACAGCCAAACTGCAATGACTAAAAAAAATGCACAATCTTTCTGCTTGTATTTCTCTCTGTATCTCTCCAGGGAATTTTTTTAAGGGATACATGCTTGGTACAATATATTCAGACATGCTATGACTAAAACCTAAATCCAGACTTACAACAAGGCATACAAGCAATTCCTCAAGGGAAAAAAAACCCTTGGGGCACAAAGCAATGATTCCCAAAGCTTCTCTCTTTTCTAAACCATGCCCACGTCACTGAGAGCCAGACAGACCCAGCACAGGATTTCTAGAAGCTCTTCCTCCTCTCTGTGCTTGGTTTGAGAGACTCATCCCCTGCAAAAATCAGGCTACTATTCATTCCTTCCTGCTGCAGAGACACAGCAAGTAATTTCTAGAAAATTACCATGAACTAACTCATTTTGGTTATTTTTGTGCTTAGAAATCCATTGCAAATGCCTTCAAACAGAGCCAGGAGCTTTGGGGACTTTCCTTAAAGAAGATTATGAAACTGTGTTAGAGCAGCACAACCTGGCTGCAGCTGGCCATCACCACATTGTGTTTTCCCCTTAATTAGCCAGGGCTTAAAAAAGAAACTCGTGGCATCATTTGTTGGGGAGGTTAATGAAGAAGCCTGGACAGAAGAACCACATTTTATTCCAAAGTAATTGCAGGCACTGCAAACCCCTGGCTGGTTTGCCCCTGGCCATGGCAAGGGGTTGGAACAAGGTGGTTTTTAAGGTCCCTTTCAGCCCAAACCATTCTGGGATTCTGTGATTATGCACTGAAGGATCTGATCTTTGGTTTAATCAACAAGATTTAAGGGCATTTTCTTGTCCTTTTGGAAAGATGGCCATGGTTTAAATTTATTATTTATGATTTTTTTTCTTCTTTATCTCTCCTTTCCAGTACTACTCTCCTTGTGAGCCACGAACTGGACAAAAAGAGCCCACAAGGCAGGATTAAAGTGACACCTAAGACATGGAATTTTCTTTTGTATAAAATGATGCCCTTTGGAAGTTCCCTGTGTGGGGCTTAGTGTGGGATCTGCCAGTCCATGGGATTTCAGCATTAGTGTCCCATCAAGCCAGGTGAGGAACACACCAAGGCAGTAAGAGTTCTGTTTAAAACATAAAATAAAACATATCTTTAATCCCCATAATTTAGAGAGCATCCATAACTAACCCTGCCCATGGCTGGGGGTCAGAACTCGATGGTCTTCAAGGTCCCTTCCCACCCAAACCATCCTGGGACTCTATGACCCAAATTTTCAGTAAATTCCTCAACCAGAAAGGGAAAAAGCACAAAACAAACAGGGAAAAAACCCCCAACCCTACAATGGACAAGAGGATAAACTCATAAGCAAAAGCCATTAGGGAGTTAATAACTAGATACAGGAGATGAGACCTCATTATTGTGCTGCCCACACAAGAAGCTGAAGCTTGATTTAATGAAAGATGACCTGACACAGATTTATTTCCCAGACAAGCCTTTCTCCTGCTCTGGCTGAAGATGTTTGTTGTGAGTGTTTGCTGCTACCAATCAGGCCAGCAGCCAGGCTGAATGCTCTTACTTTTAGTATTTAAAGAACGTGTGCAGCAAAGGAAATGCTTCTTGATTTCACCTGCACAGGCAGCACAAACCAAAGCTCTTCAGAAGCCTGAAGAAACAAAGCCACCCCAATTAGATGGTGGCAATTTTTAGGTACCTAAGAGAAGATGAATGGGAAGGATTCCACAATTCTCTGAAAACCAGCAGCCAAAAGAATGCAATGGCACAAACCAGCCTGAGCTGAGAGGCAAGGATTGCCCCCAAAACTGTGTTTGTTGGATCCATTCCCTGGACAGTGGCAGGTCCAGCAGCACCCCTGGCACAGGCAGAGCAGCCAGAGCACAGGGATCACGACTCACCATGGGTGCCCCACGGTGGCCCAGGATGGCTGGCTTGGGGCCCAGGGCTTTCTTCTCCATGATGCAGGGCGAGGAGATGGCGAGGGGCACGAGGTAAAGTGCAACCACAACTGCCAGGTACGCAGTGAACATCAGCATCTGGGAAGCTGGGATGGAGAGAGAGAGACACAGAGCTGGTGAAAATGCTGGCCCTGACCTCCCCATGCCACAGGGGCCAAGGCAAGACACCTCTGTGTTCCTCCAGAGGAGAGGCTGAGCTACTGCCTCTAGTGTGAGAGCAGAGCTCTGTGTTAAGGGAAAAACATCTCCTATTTAAAAAAAAAAATCAAGTCCTGCAGGAGGTTTTCACTTCATTTTGTATTGGGGAAACTATGAGGTAAGTGAATTGCCTAAACCCCCTGAAATGTAGCTCAAAACATTGCTGGCATTTCCACCCTTTGGGTGGGACAGCACCAAATTTTTCCCTGCCTGACAAGAGAAATAATTCACCAGTCACACATAGCTAAAAATAAGCCATGGCACCACACCAGTGCATTTCAAGTTTATACTGGTGGCTCACCAGCACCACCCACTTCAGCCAGGGCAAGGCCACTTCGGCTGCCTCTGCCTTGAGATCTGCACCAGAAAAATGCAATAATGTTTTACTGCTCGAGCTGGAGATGTTTAAATAAGTCCCTGGGCTGTGAGGGAGCTGCAGTGCCTGCGGCCAGGTGAGCAGTACTGCCTCCCATGCCACCCAATCCCATCTATCAGTGACTTCCCACTGAGCCCAGACTCCCTGGGAATCTTTGGAAGGTGCTGACAGAGCAACAAAATCAACCCCTGTGTCCCACAGATGTGTGTTCCTTATAAAAAACCAACAGGCACCTTTGAACTCCTGAGAGATCTGGAGCCACTTGAAACCCACAGGTGTTACAGCAAAAGACTTGATTTTTTAAAGTTTTTAAATTATGATTTATGTTGCAAACTCATCGAGGCCTTGGGTGGGATAACCTCCAAAAAAAAAAAATCAAAACAAAACCAAACTAAACAAAAAAATCCAAACACTTTGGAACAAGTATTTGCAATGGATGCAAGGTAGAGAAGGTGGAGATGTTTTGGTTTTTTTTAAGGGAAGGACAGAACAGCCCAGCTCTGCTCCTGGCCACAACTGATCTGGTTTCACTTATCAATAGGCTCCTTTTTGCTTCCAGCATCTAACAGGCTCATTCACACATGTTCCCACAAGCCAGAAAGTAACTCTAGGAACTCTGCCAGGGATTTTTTCCTCCTCTCTGGCAGAGATGTCAATCACTCACAGAGCACTCCAGGAACTCAGTGACACCTTGAAAGGCACCTCACGCTGTGTCCTGCACCCCAAAGGTGCCACCAGCACCCAAACCTCCAGGCAGACACAGAATGTGATGCTGACCCAGGTCCTGCTCAGCCCAGGAGCACCCACACACCAACCAGGCTCTGAAAATTCAGCCTCACCAGAACCAAAAAACACCCACAAAAATTTGCTCAGAATAAAAGTCAAAATGCTATAAAGAAATGGCAAGAATAGACTTGCACCAAGGCCTGCAGCTGCTCCTGATATTTCCAAAAGATTGAAATCCTATTTTCCATTAAAAGTGACTGTAGGTTCTCACAGATGTTTTGGTTCCTTTTTTTCTAACACCACCTTGTCTGCACCAAAAAGCCTGTAAACCCTTCCAGGTAAGCTGCTTTCCACGAGTCAAACTGAGTCTGAAATAATCTTAAGATCAAGAGATACCAGTGTTTTTTCTTAAAAACAAACAAATGATCCAGGAACAGAAAGACAGAATGAAAAGAGCTTCCTGGCTTATTAAAAAATAAAAAAAAAAGGAAAAATGAGAAACAAGGGGGGAAAAAGAGAAACAAGGGGGAACAAAAGAGACACAAGGAGGGGAAAAAGGGGGAGAAGAAGAGAAACAAAGGGGGAAAAA
>VZTB01003439.1:21436-45914 GCA_013397245.1 Thryothorus ludovicianus
AAAAGTGAAACAGGAAGGGACAAAAGAGAAACAAGGGGGAAAAAAGAGAAGCAAGGGAGGGAAAGAGAAACAAGGGAGGAAATGAGAAAAAAGGGGGGGGAAAGAGAAACAAGGAGGAAAAAAGAGAAGGGGGAAAGAAAGAGAAACAAGGAGGGGAAAAGAGAAACAAGAGAAGAAAGGAGAAACAAGGGAAGAAAAGAGAAAAAAGGGGGGAAAAAGAGAAACAAGGGGGGGAAGAAAGAGAAACAAGCGGGAAAACAGAGAAACAAGCAGGAAAACAGAGAAACAAGCAGGAAAAAAAGAGAAACAAGGGAAAAAGCACCAAGGGGAGCAGCCACTGCCCACCCTGCAGGCCCACAGGAGGTACTCACTGGCTTTCTCTGTCCGTGCAAACTGCCCCGCCACCAACCACGACAGTGCTGTGACAGCTGCCAGGGCTCCTATATGCAAGAAAGGGGCTGTGGCCTGCAGGGGACAAGAAGAGGAGAGGAAAACGTGATTTCAAACACCCCAGCACCTCGAGAATTCAGTGATTTTGCAGGCTTCATTTCCAGGTGGATTCTGCATCGTTCCTCCATCAGTCTCCTGCAGCTGTTTTGGTCACTGCTTCTTCCAAAGCCTGATGTTGCCTTTGGCATTTAGGAAAAATGTGGAAGGGCTTATTAAGGCCAGCTGCAGTAGGACATGAGGGAACGGTTTTAAACTGAAATAGTGCAGGTTCAGACTAAATATGAGGGAAAAAAATTCAGGATGAGGGTGAGCAGGACCTAGCACAGGGTGCCCAGAGCAGCTGTGGCTGCCCCTGGACCCCTGGAAGTGTCCAAGGTCAGGCTGGATGGGGCTTGGAGCACCCTGTGACAGTGGGAAGTGTCCCTGCCCGTGGGAAGGGGTTGCACTGGATGGGCTTTAAGGTCCCTTCCAACTCAAATCCTTCTGGAATTCTCTGAACACACTGGACTGTATGACCAGGGTGCAGCACTATGACACAGAGTTGGAGATGTATCATCTGAGTCATGTTTCTGCTCTCCAATTCCTTGCCAAAATCTTAAAAATACTCCAATAAAATAAAGCACTTCTGAGAAATGTTAGTCACTTGTGTGAATGCCATTTCCACCCCCTGTATTTGCATACATTTGCATACTCCCAAATACACGTCAGTGGTCACCTCTTAAGCAAAATGGGCTGAATATTTTTTGATTTTTTTTTTTGAGGAAGAGGGTGAAAAGGAACAGAGAGCAGATCTGTAAGAAATTAAGTTTGTAAGTATTTTCCTTTCATACTTCTCTAGCCCTGCAGGATACCACAAGTCTTCTTTAAAACAATTTTCTCATTGCCAAGATTTCAATTTGGGGTGTGACGATCATCAAGACAGAGTTTCATCCTCCAGAAATACACAAATCCCATGGAATCCAGCTGCACTGGCCCCTTTCCTCCCCCAGGGAAGCATCCTTGCAGACAACTTACCTGCAATGAAATAAACACCATGTCCCACTCGTCATCCCAAAGCTGTGCTATCGACGACATGGTCACCACAGTAGTTATCAAGGTTGTCACCAAGCCAATCTGCAACAAAGCAGAGGGTATTTACCAGCCTGGAGACTGGTTATTATAAAAATTGTACAGCTTGGGAAATGGAGAGAGAAATCCTTGGCAATAAAAGGTCTGAGACCAGCAGCGTGCAGACTCGCGGGGCAGGAGGCTGGGCTCATGAGCTGTCATGGTGGTGTAACAGATGCTGGGGCTGGGGAAGGGACTCTGGATGGGACAGTGAGGTGGCACTGACCAAAACCCAGCCCATCAGGTCCTCCCTCTCACGTGGAAGCACCCAGAAGCCTGAGGAAAGCAGTCAGAATGAAAACGTGGCCTCCACGGTGAAGGTAAAAAGTTCAAACCGTCGAAAAGTGCCACAGAAATAACTCCAGCTGTAAAGACTGAAAATCTGGGCTGCATGTCTAAAAATAATTCCCCACTCTCTGCCTCTGTCTGGTGTTCGGCCTCTGCTGTTCAGCCAGAGCCAAAGGATGCTGCTGCAGATCCAAAATCCGTGAGGGAGACTTGGCAGAGAATGGATGGGCTCACGTCAGGTGCACAGGGCTCCTCTAGGCCAAGTTCAGGTTTAATACCTCAGACCAGCAAATGAAATCCCACATTCCCAACATTTACAGAATCCCTTTGGCACGTGGAAACAGGATTCCTCTTTCTAGAGCCCTAACTCCCCTTGGTGTGGCCATCCTGTGTGGCACAGGGGTGTCAGGACACAAATCTCCACCTCCCATCAGCCCCAATTTCTTGCTTCTCTTCCCTTCACACTCATCTTCAACTTGGCTTACAACCCTCAGCTCTTTGCACAGAATTACAGGAGAAAATTGGAAGGAGCTGTGTGCTTTGCCCATACCAGCCTTTCCCACACACTTCCATCTATATTTGAAATTAATACAGTTCAGAGAAAAATATTAACTTATTCCAGTCTCATATCTCAATCTCCTTAGGAAGCTGAGGGAGGTGTGGGGAAGGGAAGAGATAGAGCAACACATCTGAGCTGTCATGAAAAGGGGGCTCCTTTGGAGGAAGGGAAGGAAGGGTGGGAGTCCACAGGGCAGAACTGATCTCCACCAACACATCCCTCTTCTGGACTTACTCATCTAAGCCCACCAGTGTGTCTGAAAGAAACCATTTTCCCTGATGAAGAAACATTTGTCAGACTCAAGAACTGATAATTTGTTTTGCAGCACCAGTCAGACAGTCCCTGCCCCCTCTCTGATTGCATCCTCTTCCCCTGAGGAAGCATAATTTCCATCACCTCCAAGGAAAAGAAAAAAAAGAGAATGGCAGGGTGGGGAAGTCTCTGCTCTCCCTGACCTGGGAGGTGTCCAGGCTCGGATCCTACAAGACCTCCTTACATGCAGAATTTCAGGAGCAGCTGTGTATTGGCAGATTCAGGACTGGTCCCTTCATTTCCAATTAGCAGATTGCCAGCTACAATGGGATCCTGCCAATCCATTTTCTCTCCCTGCACACCCCTCCCCTCCTCTTTTGTGCTCCAGATATCTTTCCTCTTGTTTCACAGCAGTGTTTCTCCAACTGCCTTACACACAAATCCCCTTGGGCCCAGCAAACCTCACCCTGCACACCCTCAGCTTTAACACCTACATCTTCTCCAAGGCTTTTCCAGCTGTGCCTCAGGAGCACACCCTGAACAGCCCCACATCTGCTCAGCCCCTCTCCAGGGCTGGGTTCAGGAGCCCCAGAGAGGTTCATGGAGCCCCTGAGCTGGGATTGCTCTAAGCACTGGTGTTTCTCCATCCCCACAGGCAGCCTCTATCAGCAAGGGCCAAAAGCATTTCACCAAATTCTTTGCTCCCTGAGGCTCATGAGGCCACACATGCACCACAGACATTTTATGCCCTTCCAAAGACACAGTGACAGCCTGAGCCCCCCTCCACCCGCTCCTCAGGCTCCCACATTCCCGAGGTCCTGCTCCCCTGGGAGCTGAGCTTTACCTTGTGCAGCCAGTGCAGGTTCATCTGCTGTCCCACAGCTATGTGACACAGGGCCAGGATCTGGGAGGGACAAACCAAGAGTCACACAGAGGCACATCACCACCCTGAAGCCTTTGAGCACGTCACCCATCTGAGGGGACAGCCACACGAGCCGGCGGGAATGGCGGCAGGACGGGCCAGCAGATCCTCTCCAAAGCCAAGGATCTGGAGGAAAAAGGCTTTGCCCTCCAAGGTGCAGGGAGTTCAGAGTGTGGCCCACAGCTCCTGGGGCTGCAGGAAGCAGTGCCTGAATGGACACCACCCTGAAGGTCCCAGCACCCTGGGATGGAGGGAAACAAGAGCCACTCGTGCCCAGAAGTGGGAACTGGGCCATGCCATGGGAAACAAGAGTTGTATTCCTCCTCTGAGGGGATCTGCCTTTTACTTTTGATCATCTGAGGTCAAAGACTGCCGATTTCTCACCTTTAATTTTATGCAACTTAAGGCAAAGAGAAAGAGAATGAGAAACAAATCACTTCTGAGAGAGAACTCAACTTGTGGGTGGCTTGAGGAGCTCGTGGCCCTTTTAAAGCCAAGACACAAAGCTCTAGGAAATGGGATTTCATGGTACTCACCAGTAACATGGTAATGTAGGTAAAGCCAGCAGCAGTTGTTACAAGGATTGGAATGGACCAGTCACTCCAGTATCCCATTCGGTTATATAAAAACCTGGAAAAGGAGTGGGAAGGACAGATTAAGAAGGGATTCAACACCAGAACAGCTTCACTAGGGTTAGACAAGACTTTAGATCTTTCAAGAAAAGAGACAGCAAAAAGCACAAGTGACAAGGCAGTGCTTTAATCCTTTATGGATAAGAAGAAGCACAGAAACCCCAGAACTCCTCTTGCAGCTTCTGAGAGTTCAAACCTGACCTGGATTCAAATTTTTCCACTGGATTTTTAGAAAAAAGACAACCCAACCAAACCTAAAACCAAAACAACATCCCTAAATTGGCTTGGATTGGGGTTGACATTATTTCCATGCAAACCCTTTGGCCTAACAGGGACAGGATGGTGCTGGGGTGGAATCAGCTCATTCAATGAACTGACTGGGTTCTTTTTGCCTCTTGGTGCCCTTATTTATTTTGTTGTTGTTACAGCAGGAAGAAATGCTACATTATAAAAATGCAGGTCAAAGACTCAGTCTCCCCCCCAGCACTCCAATCCAGCATCATTCATCAGCCAGAACCTCTGGTCAGTTTGGACAAACTCTGGGGTGATTTTTGGGGCTGTCCTGTGCAGAGCCAGGAGTTAAACTCCATGATGGAATTCAGGAAATTCTCTGATTCTAATTCTGTCCAAGAGTAAAGCTCCCCAGTGGGACCTGGAAAGCAAATCCTTGGGCTCAACAGGCATGGCCTGTGTCCAGGCTCTGCTCAGGGAGTCAAAGAGCAGAAAACAGGGACCTGCAGGGATTCAGACATGCTGCTAGGAAAAGAGAGGGAAGAAAGGAAAGAGGGCTCCTCTGAAGTCTTTGCTGATGCCACCACCCAGAGCTTCCTCAGCTCTCAGTCCATTTAAGTTTCTGCTCTGATGTCCCTTCAATGCCCCTCTGAGAGCACCAGGCCTTCCCTTGATGTGCAGATGATTGTTTAAAATGCTGGCTCCACGGTAGTTGAGAAGCAGATGAGCTTTCTCCAGAACCAAGGAGGAAAACATTTGCTACACAGGCTTGCATTTATGGTCCTGCTCCAGGGGGAACACAGGCAGGTTCACAAATTACAGCATCCCCCTGAGCTAAAGTGAAGCCTCCTTGTGCAGTACCAGCCTTACAGAGTGCAGATCTGAACTATGATGCAATCAAGTGCAGATAACAAAAAGGGAAATGCCAGAAGCAAAAATTAAAAAAAAATAAATTACTTAAGAGGCACCAAGCACCTTCACTAACAAGGACCTCACTGATATTCAGCCTTGAGGAAAAAAAAAAGGTTAAAAGCCTGAAGCAACACATGCTGGGCCACAATTTTGCCTTGTCCTTCTAAAGCCCATTTCAACCCCAGAACAGTCCCTTTGGTCCCCACAAGCTGAAATGACCCAAACT
Source organism: Thryothorus ludovicianus (assembly GCA_013397245.1). Lineage (NCBI taxonomy): Eukaryota > Metazoa > Chordata > Aves > Passeriformes > Certhiidae > Thryothorus > Thryothorus ludovicianus. The sequence continues at coordinate 27,016 of VZTB01003439.1, forward strand.
GCCTGACACACAGGCAAAAAGATGACAAACCTCCTCAAGCGTGGCAGAGGACAAAGGCCCTTAGAGGTTTGGGTTAAAAAATCTCCTAGAGGGTGGTGCAGGGCTGGAACAAGTCCCAGAGAGGGGGGAAGGCTCCCTCCAGCTGACCTGCTGCTTGGAGAGACACCTCCAGCCTCTCCTCACCTGGGGGGACAGGCTGAAGGAGCTCAGTGCAGCTGCCTGGACATGGCAAGAGCTGGGACAGCTCCCAAGGACGAGCTCTGGAGGGCAGGCAGAAGCTCAGCAGCTCCTCACACCGATAATTCCTTCCCCCAGCTCCCCTGGAAAGCCCAATGTGTGTGCCATGCCCTGTGCAGAGATGCTATTTGCCCCAAAGAGCCCTTCCTCTCCTCTGGGGAAGCTCCCAGCCTGCCAAGAAATCAGCAGAGCAGAGGAGAAGGCAGCAGCAGAAAGCAGCAAAGAAATCTTGTCCAAAATCACCACCCAGAAGTGACAATGACAAAGGAACAGCAAAGGTGCTGTTTCTAAACACCAGGACCTCATCAGCAACAGGTTCATAGCTCTGCTGGGAACAAAATGATGCCTTCAGCTCCTTCACACCCTGTCTGGCCCAAGACTGCTCTGTTTTCACAGGGCCCATGCAGCTGGGCTGGAAGGGCAGAGGGCCAGGCACAGCCTGCACCGACCCAATGGAAATTATTTCTCCCCCTTGCCTGGAACTGGCATGGCTGTAATTAAACCTCTCCCTGTGTTCTCCTCCTCCTCCCCAGCCTTTCCACAGCTGTTTTCCAGAAGCCCTGCTCGACCTCTGGTGCCAGTGTGTGGAGCAGGGATCTAACTGGGGTTACAGCACACACAGAGCACTGGCCCATTTTCAGCACTGAATGGCACTGCCTGAAATGCTGTTTTTCCCCCAAAGAGCCTCTCCCAGCCCTGTGGTGCACAGGAGGGAATCCTTTCCCAGTGCTGTGCCCAGTCCACACATGCTCCCAGCACCCTGGGTTGCGGGGCAGGGACAGGGCTTTGGGCTGCAGGTGACATCTGACAAAATGCCCCTTGCATCCAGAGCAAACCTGCACATCTCCCCCCTCTCCTGCAGGAATATCTGGGGACCCAAAACTTGGCAGCACTGCAGCTGCAGTGCCCATTCACAGCATTCCCAAGACTTTCCTCTATTTCTGTTTTTAGCCCTTTCACAACTCTGAGCTCAGGCAGAGTTGGTTTTGCACTGGGGTGAACTTGGAGCCATCACATCCTTTACTGAGGGCACAAACTGAACAAGACAAAGGTTCCTAAATACCAATTTTAAAAAGGCATTTTTATCATGCTGCTGTTACAAACAATCCAGAGCCATGGTGATGGCTCCACTTCTCACAGTGTGGCTGTGAGCAAAGAGAAGAAACCCATTTCCTCCTGGGAGGAGCCAGCTCACACCACCATGTTGGTAAACACTCTCCCTCACACAGCTCCAGCATCTAAAGCAGATGATTTATTTAAGGGATCAGCTCCCCACTGTGTTTTAAAGTACACTTTACATCTTATGTTTGACAAGAAGATGATGTCAAAGCAGTTTGGTTAGAACACAGCCCAAGGTGCTGTTAAAATGTTTTAAGATGCTGCTGATAGTAAGAGGGAGAATAATTTCCAGCACTGGAGGCAGCTGGCAACACCCTAAATTCCAGCACATCCCACTGCAAAGCGCCTTTTCAGCTCCTTCCAACTTTGTATAATACTTTCCACACCCATGTGCTTCAGGCTGAGTTTTTGCCATGGATATTTTGTGGAATAGCTGCAGCCAAATTGCTCAGTCACTTTCCAGCCAGCCATAAAGATAAACAAACAAAAACCCAGCCACAAATCGGAGATGTGAGGCCACCTTACACCCCCACATGGATCAGGCAGAAGCAGCTGTCCTTGAGTCCCACCTCCCACCTCATTTCCCCTCTGCCATCCTCGCAGCTCCATCCAAAGGATCCAGATGAATCCAAAGCTGTGCCAAGCAGGTGCACGGTGGCAGCCAAGTCTCCTAAGGGAAGGCTCTACTCACCAGTTGATTTCATTGTAGTCGTTGTGAACTTCCCACCAGAAGTAAAACCAGACCAGGGTGAGGAAGAAGGATGAGGTGAGGATGAGGAACCAGAGGCGCTCCCACTGTGAAGGAAGGAAAAGAGAAGTCAGTGTCACTGGGGTCCCGTTTGATCCCAGCTGCTGGGATCTAAGTGGAGTAGAGAGGCATTTCCAAAGGCAGATTTCACACCCTGGCTGCCTGGGAGGTGCAGCCCTGCTCCCCAGGGCTGGGCAGAGGGGTCATTTATGTAGAACCATCCTCTGGAAGGCTGGAAGAGCATTTCTCCAGCTGTCAGGGAAGGGGGGACATTTCCACATATGGAGCTGGGATTTTGTTTGGTGAGGGGTTTTTTTTTGTTGGTGGCTGTTTAGGTGGGGTTTTTTTTTGAGGCAAATGTTTAATTGTCTTTTCCATTCTCATGCATTTTCCCCTCCCTTGTGTTTAGCCTAAAAGACCAAGTAGTAATCACATGGTAAAGATTACACAGAGGATTAGGGATGCTCCTACTCCTTATTCCTTCCCCTGAGGTGCTCAGATCCTGCAGAGCCAAACCACCCATCCCAGTATTTATTCCTCCCACCACCACCACATATTTTAAGTGTTTTGCAAACAGACCACACCAGCACCAACACTCACGAACATTTCAAATTCTACTCAACACACACAAAAGAAATCCCTCAGATAAATCCATTCAGTGCCCCTGCTCCAGTATCATGGGTAAAATCCTAAACCACAAGGACATCAATCTGTCTCTTCAAACTGTCTCTCATGGAAATATCCAGCATCATTTCCATGGGCCCCTGGTTGATTTTACTCCTCGGCCTTACACAGCCCACACGTGCCTTCATTTCAACAAGGAAAACTCTGAAATCCATTCTGCATGGAAAATATTCCAACAAATCCTCTCTTCCCACAATGAGCAAGGAAGGATGAAGACTGGAAAAGGCTGTGAGCAACTCTACCACTGTAATTCCCTCCCAGACACTGAGCACACACTGATCTTTTTGGAAAATGCTCTTTTCTCTGGTGAACTCTCCTTGCTTTTTAATTATGCAAAACAATGTAACCAATATAGTGACAATAGAAACACTAAAAACCACTGGTTTTTGCCTCCCTTTCCATGCTAAGGGTTGGAGTTATCCACTTCACAACACTGTGTGTTGACTACTTTTTATTATGCATCACCCTGGATACAAATCCTGTGATACAGCTCCTCCTTGTATCTTCAATCATAGGAAAAAAAAAAAATAAAAAGGCCAAAATAAAGCTATAAAAAGGGTTGGGATTATTTCATTTTTGCTATGCCAAAAATCATGTTTTCTGCTAGGAATTCCAAATTCTTGGCTGTATAACCCAAATGGAGACACCCAATTTTGCCCAGAGCAGCTGTGGCTGCCCCTGGATCCCTGGACGTGTTCCAAAGGCTGGACAGGGCTGGGAGCAGCCTGGGACACTGGGAGGTGTCCCTGCCCATGGTGGGGTGGCACTGGATGGGCTTTAAGGTCCTTTCCACCCCAAACCATTCCCCTCCTTCTGGATCCCTTCCAGTCTGTACATCTCCAAGCTCTCAAACCTCAATTTCCCCACTGTTGGTTGGGATTTTCTTTCCCTCCCCCTCCATTTGGGTCTAAACTTGCACGTGTAAGTGAAACATGGGTTATGTTCCCAAATATATTTGGGATTTTCCAAGGCAAGGGAGGTTTTAGGCACCTTTTATGCTGCAAACCAACCCTGCTGCAAAAATCCCACCCTCCAGCTCTTTAAAGGTCACTCTGGGCTGAGCTCTGCTGATATTCATGCATTGGATGGCACAGATTTGATAAACAAGCCAAGGAAAACATTTTAAAACCTCTGAGCTTTTCCCTCCATATAGATATAAACATAATTTCCCCTCCTTATTTACATGCAAGCAGCAGAGCTTGTGGCAAGCTCTCCAAAAGCTATTTTGGGTCTGCCCTTGAGGGTGCCCTTGCCATGCCTTGCTGGTTTTGTGAAAACCCAGGCAAATTCTTCTATCTCAGGGCATCCTTCAGTGAGTTCAGGCCCAATCCTCAGGGGGGGCTTTCAGGAAAACACAGAATATTTGATCTTCAAGGTCCCCTCCAGCCATTCTCTGATTCAGTGATCAACAGCCACAATCAGAAGGGAACCAAAAGGAAATTAACGAAGACAGAGACATTTTACCAAGTTCTAGGTAGCCAGGTTTTAAAATTTTTGTCAAAATCCCCAAATTCTTAATAATAAATAAATAAATAAATCATGTTTCAAACACATTCTCCACCACTTTTGCATATCCCCAGTCCCCACCCCAGGCCAGGTGGCAGCAAAACCAACTCCAGGTTGAGGGGTTTGGAGGAAAAAAAACCCCAAACCACATATTAAAGGAATTTGCTGCAGAAAAGCCAATGTTTGATTCACCTGTGAGGCTGGCTCACGGATTTTATCCACTCTGGTGCTTGAAGATTTAATCTTGTTTAAAACAGCACTGAAATTCGTATCACAGGGGACAGATTTTCCAATTTAGGGATTAGTTTTGGTTAACTGAAGTCTCTGCCAGCCTCTGTGGCTGCAACTCCCCAAGCCAGACAAAGAATTATTTACTGCAGTGGCACAGGGAAGCAGAGAGGCTCAGGAAGTTCATTTTATTTATTGTAGGATCTGTGGGAGATATTATGAGCTTTAATTATACACACACTCCCACCAGCCCCTCCTACAAGGACTTTCTCAATTCAGTCAAACCTCCTGTATTAGAAAGAGGAATTTCTCACCCACTTCATTCCAGATGATCACACAGATGCCAGGAGACACCTCCCAGCACGGCACCATTGGTGAACTAAAGGAAGCCTTTGACCAGGAAATCCAGGCTTTCTGGAGAAAAAAGTTTCTTTAGAGGAGGTTCCCTAGAAACTGATCCTCTGCCAAAGCTGCAGGGCCAGTGCAGGTTCAACCTCTGCCCCTGAGCTCAGGTGAGACCCCACCTGCAGAGCTGCCCCAGCCCTGGGGATTCCAACAGCAGCAGGACAGGGAGCTGCTGGAGAGATCCAGAGGGGGAATGGCTTCAAACTGACACGGAGTGGGTTTAGACGGGATATCAGGAAGGGATTGTTCCCTGGGAGGGTGGGCAGGGCTGGCACAGGGTGCCCAGAGAAGCCCCTGGATCCCTGGCAGTGCCCAAGGCCAGGCTGGACAGGGCTTGGAGCACCCTGGGACAGTGGGAGGTGTCCCTGCCCATGGCAGGGGTGTCACTGAGTGATCCTGAAGGTCCCTTCCAACCCAAACCAGTCTGTAAATCTATGATTTGTCTGCCAGACCTACTCCCTGATGAATTCCCTGCTGAACACAACACAATTCTAGAGAATTCCAGAGAAGCCACACTCTTGTCCATTTGGTATCTACTGGATGATTCCCTGTCAAGCCTTTAAATCACTAAATTGCCCATTTTCCTCCCAAAAAGCAGACTGGCACTGTGTCAGGATTCAGAGTGTGATTGGAACTCAGATAATCAGCACCTAAGATCTTAAAAATCAACACTGCCCAGAGCAAGACTCCCTGGATCTGAAGTGGTTATCACTGCATTTACATGTGCCTCTCTTCCTGAGGTTTAAATATTTTATTAATATTATTAATCACAGAATTAGAAAGGCTGGAAACGAATTCTTAAGATGATCAAGCTCAACCATGTAATTAATACTCTTCATATATTATATTAATATGAATAAATAACTATATATATTTATATAGTGACAGGATATCTAAATAAATTCAATATATTTATAACTAACATTGATTTAAATTACATAATTAAGCTGGCTCTAGCAGAAGTCTGTCCCAAACCCTGCCTGAGGCCTGCAGGCAAACCAGAGGGTTCAACACGTGAGACCATACTAAATTCCTTATCTGCTGCCACATCTTGTCCCCAAGGCTGCTGAAACGCTGCACCATGAGCTCAGCTGCCCCCTGACACTTCCTCTGGAGCCAGCTGGGAAGCAGGGGCAGTACAACAGTCTTGGCTCAAGGTCTGCTCCATGAAAGCCAAGAAAATCCAAGGCCAGAGCCAGCTGATTCCCTGACAGCCCACGGAGCCAACAGAGCAGAAGGATTTTGCTCCCCTGAAGCTGCTGGAGTCACCTCGGTTGACACCAGTCCTGAAATGCCACCCTGCACCTGTGCTGCCTGCTGGAGCTCTTGTCAGCTCATCCCAAGCAGGATTAGCATCCCTGAGATCCACCTACCTCTCCCAGCCTTGGGATGAAACAGCAGAACCCCTTCCTGAGCAAGCCCACGCCTCCAGCATCCTCCCTGGCACCCAGAACCCACACGGGGTTTCAGAAGGAACTGGAGAGAGAGAAGCCTGCTTTGAACTGGGGATGGGCCTGAGGAAATGCCAGTGCTGGGTGGATTAGGGCTCCATTCCCACAGGGATGAGCTCACAGCAAACATTCCACCGCCGTGGGTGAAGCTGGGCCCCTTCCAGCGTGTGCATCCACGGAAGCTCTCCTGTGAAGGAACTCAAATGCCACTGCTGGAGCGTGCTGCAGTTCATCCCAGTACAGCTCAGATGGGAACAGATGGATTTTATCCTCCCTCCTGGATTCACACCCCAGCGTGAGGATTGAACTGGGCTCAAATCAAACCCGCTGTGCCCAAAGCTCTCCCAGAGCAGCTGAAACCACAGCAGCGTCCACCCCAAGAGTCCAGCCCAAGATCCCACCTCAAATACCAGGAGGAGGTTGTGGGTGCTTGGAATTGAGGAGCTCCACCTCCGAGCAGATGGCTCCTCCTCGTTCAAAGACATTTTCTTGAACAGAATGAAGAGCCAAAAGAACATCACCAGTTTGGAGCCAGCGGTCTGGTGGAAGGTGACCCTGCCCATGGCAAGGGTTGGAACAAGAGGATCCCCAAAGTCTCTTAAAATCCAAACAATCCACGGTTCTGGGGACTCTGCAAGGAGCCACCACTGAGGAAACCACCTGAAGTTGTGTAGGAGTTTAAGCCAGATGAGTGCAGCCATTGGGGCTGCTTTTTATTTATTAAAAAAAAAAAAGGGAAAAAGAGGAAAAAGGGAAAGGAAGAGGGGAAAAAAAATTCAAAAGGAGGGGAAAACATAGGAAATAATAAAGGGGGGAAAAGGGTGAGAGAGGGGGAGGAGGAAGGCAACCCTCTTGTTTCTAGAGCTGCCAGTCATCCACCACGAAGGCAGCTCTCATTTGAGCCAAAATGCCTCTGGGGATTCGTGGCTTTCAGTCTCTGTGGAGGACCCTACCCATCCTCTGTCTCCTGAGCACAGTGAACCTCCTGTTCATTCATTAAAATAATTAAATAACTAAACACAAATCTAACTAGAGCAGGAAGAAGCTTTTCAACAATGTCTTACAATGTCTTTAACAATGTCTTCCTCTCCTCGCTCTTTTTTTTTCTCATTCAGAAAAACTCCAGTTTTGAAAAACAGAATCCTTTTAGAGAAAATCTAATATTTTAAAGCAATTTCTTGCTGAAGGGCATCTTGGCTTGAGGATGGAATTTCTGCTGAGAGGAAAACTGGAAGGAGCTGGAGCCTGAGCCCTCCCAAAAATCTGGCAGCACATTGGGCAGGGCATGCACAAGCAGATGGAAAACAGCAGCACATGGATCTGACCACAGAAACAAAATTCAACGTGGGAATCCTCCTCCAGCTCCACGCTGCAAACCTCCCTGCTGGAAGTTTTATCTGCAGACAACATTCAGGGATATCCAACCCAGGCACAGCCTCAAACTTGGAAATGCAACAAGGCCCAAAAATTGTTTTATCTCCCTGCAGCACGCACCATCCTTGTGTCCCTAAAGGTTCACCAGCTCAGGAACCTGCCTTTAGCAAATGAACAGGATTTTTGAGGGAACAGGGCCACACACTCCTGGACAAGTGGTCTCTACCTCAGGAGCAAATCCAAGAGTTGGAGTTGGACTGGAGCACCACCATCATCACTCAAATGTGTTTTAATTCACTCCTGGATCCACCAAAGAGTTTATTAAGGAGTCTGCACTCCACTGTTTCCTGGCATTTTCAAGAAACAATTTGCTGCAGGCATCTATCAGCATTAGCTTGGAGAGGAAAGGAGGAGAGCTGACATTTATCCAGCAAACACAAAGGAAAAACTGACAGAGCAATTCCTTATTTCGGGATTACCCAATGGGACCTCAGCCAAACAAACAAAAGATATCTTCAAGCAAGTTATTAAATAATCTCTGAGGATGAAAGATGGCTCCATCTCCCAACAGAACCAGAAACTGAGCATCACCAGGAACAAGCATCAGCAGGAGTGTTTTGTCAATGGGAACACTTGGGTTCCTAAGGAGAAGTTACAAACTTTCATTGTTAACCCTCGGGATGTGAATGCAGAGTCCTTAAAGCAATAGCTTGTTCTGAATTTCCTCCTCTGGCTTCTGCTCCAGGGTTTCACCACCACCCTCATGGGGAGAAATTTCTCTTCTGTCCAGCTGGAATTTCCCCTGATGCAGGCTGTGCCCATTGCCTCCTGCCAAGGGCCAGCCTGGCTCCAATTCTCAAGGCCAGGTTGGACAGGGCTTGGAGCAGCCTGATCCAGGGGAAGGTGTCCCTGCCACAGCAGGGGTTTGGAACAGGATGATCTTCAAGGTCCCTTCCAACAGCCAAAAAATTACGATTCTGTGACCTTCTCTACAGTCACTCTCTCCTTAGCTGCTGAGAGCAGCAGAATCCTCCTCTCTTCCCACCTCCAGCTGCACAACCCCAGCTCTCAGCTCCTCCTCTGTTCCTGGCTCCTGTTCCAAACAGTTTGGTGGCCCCAGTGAGTTCACTTCTATCTGTTCTAAGCCTGCCGTGGCTGTAGGGAGCCCTCAGTGCTCGGATGTGTTCCCTCAGGTGTCCCTGGAGAGGAAAACCCCCATCCAGCATTGTCACTGTTACAGCCTGGGGTGCCATCAGCGCTCGCTGCCATAAGCACATCCAGCAGCTCCATCTCATATTGCAGAGGGACAGAACTAATGGAAAGCACCTTGCACTCCAAGGATCTGAAGCATTTCAGTGAGCAGATCAATACACCTGAGGGGCAAATGCTGGCCTCACAGACCTCATGCACATCCAGAGCAGAACCAAGGTGCCCGGGCGGAAATTCCCTCACCTAACAGGCTGCAGAGGGATCAGGCTTTCATCCCTCTCATCCTGAACATGCAGGAACTCAAGAGAGCAGGAGGAGCCTGCAAGACTCCACAGTGCATCAGGCAGCCCCCACAGTAACCTGCCCAAAGGCTTTGTTTTCTCTCCATCCAACAATCACAAACAGTTGGTGCAAAGCTCTGCTTGAACTCCTCCTCCACCTTCTGCTTTTTACTCCTCATCCTCAACTTTCTGCCTTCCCCCTGTCTTGGCTTAGTACTTCAGATTTCATAAGGAATGGGGCTTTCCCCAGTTGCTACAGCCCTCTCCCGGCAGGAGATGGAGTGACTGGAAGGATAGATTTGGGAGCACAACCAATTTGAGCCAGTCTGGTCACCTCAGAAACACTGCCAAGGCTTTTTTACTCTTTGATAACCCCTCGCATCAGAGGCACTTGCCAATCTTCACAGAAATGTGAAGAAAAGGGAAGAAATTGGGTCTGACAGACAATGGGTCTGAAGCAAGGAGCAGAGAAAAGAAAACCCTGCAGCTCTGGCTGCCGAGGCTTCAACACTTAACCAGATGTTTCCTGAGGTAAGTCTCTGCACATCTTGTTTGATTATTGCAAAGACTGGGCTAATAGTTCTCTGCACACCTTGTTAGAAAAGGCCATGAATGAGATTTCTGAGCTGTGACACGCTCCATTTACAATTCCATTTAGCAGGTCACCGAAAGTGGCGGAGAACATATTCCTGAAATATGTGTTCCTGCTGGGGCTGCTGGAGCTGAACTGCAGCTCAACAGCTGCAACTAAAAGAGAGCCAAATCTCTAAAAATACCATTGTTACACTTTGTAAAACACCTCCAGCTCCCAGCCTCCAAAAGCAACCAGAAAGGGTAGGGCTGATCCCCTCCAGGCCCCGGGGCTCGCAAAGCTGGGAGCAATCAGTTTTCCTTGCCCAAAGAGCAAGGAGAGGGATGAAGGGATCCAAACTGAGGGATCAGCCACGCCTGCCTCTCCCTCCCCACACACTCTGCCACAGCACCAGTTTCTCTCTAGGCATCCATCACCCAACAAAGGCAGCAAATTTCACTGCGTGCCCAGCATCCCTCACAAAAAGCACCGGAACCCTCCATGGCATCCAGATGGGAATTCCTGTGCTGCTCCAGACATGGAGCACAGCTGGAGCCAGGGCTCTTTCTGGCTATTAGAGACCCTTGGGGACTTTGAGCAGCAATAATCACGTCCTGGAGCAGCTCTTCCTCTGGCAGTTGCATCCTCCCGCTTCCATTCATGGCAGAGGTAAACAAAAATCCCTGAGGGAGCCTCTGATTCACGAGGAAAGAGAAAGGAGTGATAGGGGATCCCCAATCTATCCCCCACATCATGATTTACTCAACTTCCAGTGCTCCTGGATTTTGCCCAGCCAACACAACCAGTGCTTCTGGATAAACTCACGGAATGATCCAAGCATTCCACAGCCATTCCTGATGCCAACAAGGCACTAGAACCTCCATTTTTACCAAACACTTCCATACTTGGAAGCCAAGGGGAGACAGCTGTTTTTTTCCAGACCGAACAGGTCCAGATTTTTCAGTCTTTACTGATGAGCCTAATCTAAGGAAAAAAAAAACCACCAAAACACAGCCCATGGTTCTTGCAGAGACCAAGTGGCTGAGGCCCAAGGCTTGCCTGAAGTGGGGCACCTTGCTGGGCACAGCATCCCTGCTGAGCTCTCATCAGCATCAAGCAGCAGGAGGATTTCATCCTCGGAGCCTCCCGAGGGTGTTATTCCTGCTAACTCATCCCAGCCTCCTGACAGCCCTTTGCAAAGGCACACGATGTTGTCAGCTTGCATTCAGCTGATGGCTCGCTTTAATTAAAGCACCAGCATCCTGGGGCAAGGGGGTTAGGATTAAAAACAGCTTTAATAAAAGCAGGCTCAATGGAGAAAAAAAAAAAAAAAGGACTATATAATCTACCTAAGAAAACTGCCAGTGAAGGCTGTTAAATGTAATGGCCTCAGTATTACATTCGAGTCAAGAAATCTCAGAAAAAAAAATTATTATCGGCAGGAGGAACATTTTGTGCACAGGCTGGGGATTTTGGAAGGTGTTTCCTTAATGGTCACCTTCTGGCTCCAGGTGGAAATAGGACACTTGGGCCCTATACCAGGCCTAGAAAAGACTGCAGTCTCTAAAAAGCCCAGCAAAGCTGTGCCCCAGCCACCCTGCACCTCAGTGGATCACTCAGTGCCAGGGGAACAGCTCCACACTTGCCTTTACTGATCCTATTTTCTGTCCTGACCCCAAACTGCTTTTGCCATTTGTCCAGCTCAGGCTCAGATGTGCCCCCAGCTCCCTCCTGTTGGAGAGAGTTTATGAGTTTAATAAGCCCAGCTTTACAGGAAGAACAGTGGATGAGAGAAATCCTGAATATTTATCCCTATTTAAAGAGAATTACTGCATTTCAGAGTTGTTTACAGGAATTCTGTCGTAAAACGTTCTATAAAATACCCTACATAATCTGACCTAGAAGTCAAATAGATCCAAGGGCAAATGATTGGATTGGGAGAAGAAACAGACAGTAAATTTATTCCTGGGACAATTTTTCCCTTGCATTTTACCCTTGGCAGCAAATGTCTGCAAGACAAGTTCTAAAAATACTATTTTGTCATGATGCTTGGCACAAAATAAACAAAAAGGAACCAAGGATTTCTGTGCTGGTTGAAAGGGCAAGAGCATCACCAGGCAGTGCTGGAAGACAAAACCCTGACAGGAAAAGAGGCAGTGGGTGCCATTCTTGGTACCAATATCCACTTTCCCTGGATTACACCCCAGATTAGACCCAGTCTGGGTCTAGGAAAACCTTGCTTTGTATGACCAACAAATACCAGCCTGTGGTACCTCCACAGCTGCCCTCCTCAAAGCCCCCCTCGTGTCACAGAGGTCACTTTGGCGTGGCTGCAGAGTGCCCACAGCAGCACAAGAAAGCAAAACCAGGAGCATCAGCACCAAAAGGCAAACCAGAACATTTCCCCACGTGGAAACCCACACAGGCTCTTTCTTCTCTCTCCACTGGTGGCACAAGAGACAGGCAATGGCATATTAAAGAAGCATTTGCAAGGGTTGATCATCCAGCAATTCTGCCTGAAGGGTCAGCTGGTCTCCAGCTGAGGACAGCAGCAAGGAAAATGCTAAAGCTGTAGGTGTCTAAACGCTCGTGTTATTCAGAAACCACTGGGAGGCACAAAAACGAGGCCTAAAATAAGCAAAATTTATAGGCTAATAAAAGCTGCAGCAAAGAAATGAAAGGTCTGACTTAGACAAAGTCCCCTTTCCCACTTCCCAGCAGCTCTGACACATTACACTCACATCCCTGGCGTGGCAGGCGGGCATTTATTTTTGTGTGATGTTTACAAAGCCTGGCACGGCAAAGTTGGGTTATGTAACAACAGCACTGCCATGCGTGTCTGGACAGGAGCCGGGGGTTCCCCCGCAGCTATTTCCACTCGGTACCCATCAGCAGGGATGAAAGGCAAGCAGCCAACTTGCAGACAGGAGAAACCATCCTGCTCTGAGCAAGAGCAAGAGCCTCAGTGCCCTGACAAAGTCCCTGCCGCTGCTCCATCCCCTCCCTGCGCTCCCCAGGGCCAGGGCAGCGCCTGAACGGGGCCAAGCCCTGAAGAGGGGCTGTGCTCAACCAAACCTGGGTTATTTCCTCAACCAAACCAGGGTTACTTCCTCAACCAAACCTGGTTTATTTCCTCAACTAAACCTGGTTTATTTATCCTCATTTAAAATCAGAGCACCTGCAGCAGAAGCACAAAGGCCGACTTTGAGCAGGAGACACGGCCAGGGAGATGAGGAGTGCCCAAGGGAGGAACATTCCTGAGTCACTTTTCTGGAAGCAGAGCAAATTTAACATTTCATACAGCCACAGGATGGTTTGGGTTGGAAGGGATCATGGCAGGGACATCTCCCACTACGCCCAGGGTGCTCCAAGCTCTGTCCAGCCTGGCCTTGGACACTTCCAGGGATCCAGGGGCAGCCACAGCTGCTCTGGGCTTCCCCACCCTCAAACGGAACAATTCCTTCCCAGTATCCCATCCATCTCTGCCCTCTGGCAGTGGAAGCCATTCCCTGTGTCCTGTCCCTCCATCCCTTGTCCCCAGTCCCTCTCCAGCTCTCCTGGAGCCCCTTTAGGCCCTGGAAGGGCTCTGAGGTGTCCCTGGAGCCTTCTCCTCTCCAGGTGAGCACCCCCAGCTCTCCCAGCCTGGCTCCAGCCCTCTGCTCATCCCGGTGCCTCCTCTGGATCTCTCCAGCAGCTCCCTGTGCTGCTGCTGTTGGAATCTGCTGGGGCAGCTCTGCAGGTGGGGTCTCACCTGAGCACAGGAGCAGAATCCCCCCTTCTCCTGCTGCCCACACCGTGGGATCAGCCCAGGAATGTTTGCCAGGATGTCCAGTGAGTGCCCTTGGGAGGGATGGCTTCTCTTTGGAGAGAAAACTCGGTTCATTTCCTCACCAGAAAACCATCTGCAACTCCAGAAAAGGCATTTTAATCTGGCTCATGTCCTCAGCTCTGTGGAAATGGGAATAATTATCCCTCTCTTCAAGAGCTGCACATTGATTAAAGCGCCTCCAATGGAAGGTGGCGCAGAAATAACAAATCTGCCAAACTGCTGCTCCTGCACCTTGCTGCACTCCAGAGTTTGTCACAGCCTGACTTCCCACTCCCCTTTCAGAGGACATTTTCTGAAAGTTCAAAAAAGCTCACACCGAAAATAACCCAAAGCTCAAGATTTTTCCTACTCCATCACTCACTGATTGCAAACCATTGCCAGGGAAAAATGTTTGGGCCTGCAGCTCTCCCACGTGACTGTGAACAATTTGGACGAGCAAACTGCTCTCACACCACCTCTCTGCACAACTCAACGTGAAATTCAGCAAGCTGGGATAAAGCTCCTGTGGTGGCCAGGAGAGGGATGGACCAGATAGATCCCAGCTCAGGGAAGAATGCAGGAAAAGAATTCCAAACTGGTTTGCAACCTAGGCTTTTACAGACAATGGGAAATGTGGCTTTTGGCTTGACATCAGGGATAGATGCTAATAAAAAACATTTCCAAGCACAGGAATAGCTGGTGCCCAGAGTGTCAACAGTGCCAGCCCAAAAGGGCTGGGTTTTATCCCAGCCACACAAGCTCTCTCCTGCTTAAAGAAGAGAATATGGCCCAAAATGAGGCACAACCTGTGTCACACCAAGATTTAACCCCTCCATTCAATGATCCTTCTCCACCTTTCTCATGGAGCAAAGCAGCTCTTCAATTTACTGCAGACATCAAAGTTCTCTAAAGGCTGCTGACCACACTCTGAACCAATTTGTTCTTTTCCTACTCTGTTCAGATCACGACAAACACCTTGGACCTGAAGGAATGCAATATAAATGCATATAAAAGAAAAAAAAATTGAATTTTACAGTAATTCAATTTTTACCTCCCCTGCAAAGAAAGCTTTCCAGCCCATTTCCCTCCTTCTTCCTGCAAGAGCAAAACTGCTCGTGCAGCAAAACCCACGGCAGGAAAGTCATCTGCAGAGTCACTGCAAAGTCATCTGTCACCTCTGTGAGCTTTGTCATCACAATTCCTAAGCAGAGGTTTGTACCACTGAGAAAGGGAATTCTGGGGAGGAATGGCCTTGAACTTGTTCTGCTTTTGGCTGGGCTGGATTTTTTTTCTGTGCATCTCAGAGCATCAAAACTGCTTCAGTGAGAAGCAGCTGGTGAGAAAAAAATTTTCAATCAACAGCTAAAGCCGTCCTGGTTCTTAATTATGACTAATTATATCAAGGCACATTTGGTATAAGACATCTGTTTATTTTTCAAAATGAAAATACAGCCAGCATTGCCTACACGAGGCAGAGAGAAAGTAAAAACTGATTTACAAACCCACCTGAGGGTGTCAACTGTCTGCCTGCAGGACACCCACCCCAAAACACCCAATCCTTTGTGACAGGAAATGTCTGAATTCTCCACAGCTCCCATTTCAGGGGGACTGATGGAATTTCTAAATATAGCACGTGCTAAGCCATATTTCCGATTTTTTTACAGCCTCTTCAGCAATCTGGTTATTATTGCTCCAGATCTGCTGAGAGAGAATATCAGGAGTATTTCACAGAGATCCATGAGGACTCTCTGTTCCTTCCTCTCCAAAGGCAGGCCAGGAAGCTCAGAGGTAGGAGGTGCATCTGCTGCTTCAGCCCACAGGCTCCAGAGGAACCTTGCCNAATGGCCTTGAACTTGTTCTGCTTTTGGCTGGGCTGGATTTTTTCTGTGCATCTCAGAGCATCAAAACTGCTTCAGCGAGAAGCAGCTGGTGAGAAAGAAATTTTCAATCAACAGCTAAAGCCGTCCTGGTTCTTAATTATGACTAATTATATCAAGGCACATTTGGTATAAGACATCTGTTTATTTTTCAAAATGAAAATACGGCCAGCATTGCCTACACGAGGCAGAGAGAAAGTAAAAACTGATTTACAAACCCACCTGAGGGTGTCAACTGTCTGCCTGCAGGACACCCACCCCAAAACACCCAATCCTTTGTGACAGGAAATGTCTGAATTCTCCACAGCTCCCATTTCAGGGGGACTGATGGAATTTCTAAATATAGCACGTGCTAAGCCATATTTCCGATTTTTTTACAGCCTCTTCAGCAATCTGGTTATTATTGCTCCAGATCTGCTGAGAGAGAATATCAGGAGTATTTCACAGAGATCCATGAGGACTCTCTGTTCCTTCCTCTCCAAAGGCAGGCCAGGAAGCTCAGAGGTAGGAGGTGCATCTGCTGCTTCAGCCCACAGGCTCCAGAGGAACCTTGCCTTGGATTTCCTGCAGCACCAAACAGGCTGCAGCTCTCACAAGAGCCAGGAAAAATGGAAAAGCAGCAGCTCTAAAGCCAAGCAGAAGCATTCTCCCTGAGGGATGTGATCTTTTACCTTTTCTTGATGCATTTAATACCCAAAGAGGGCTGATTTTTCCCTTAGCTGTCTCTGTTTGGGGTTTCCCAAAGCATCTCCCAGCTGTGGCCAGCAGCTCTGGGAGCAACACAAAGGATGGAGAGGATAAAACCATAAAACCAGGGAGGTCTGACATTAATTTTTTTTTTTCCACCACACAAATCTTTGATGAGCAAAGCTGTCCTATCAATTGTTCATCCACCAAAGAAACAACACCAGAACTGATTTTCTCCAGCCTAGGCCCACTCCTCCAAAATATCCTGCCTAAAGCAACGACTGCACTATGCCAGAGTGAAAAAAATCCTAAAAACCAATAAAAGTAGTGTCAATAAACCTCCTGGAAGCAGGCTGTGGCCACAAGCCAACCTGATTTACAGCTGAACTTGCAGGAGGCAAGAGACAGGAAAAAGGTGGAATGTGCCCCCTCCACCTCAAATTAGGAAGCCACAGGGAGAAGTGCACGTGGATGTTGGCAATCCCAGCAGGAGAATGGTTGCCAGAAGCAGGCACAAAACCATCCAGTTTGGCCAAGTCTCCAAGAGAACAGGAGCATTTACAGGAACAGATCAAGCTTGAGGTCACTTAAACGAACCATTAAAAAAAAAAAAAAAAAAAATCACATTTGGGAGCGTGTCCAGGGAAGGGAACGGAGCAGGGAAGGGTCTGGAGCCCCAGGAGGGGCTGAGGGAGCTGGAAAGGGGCTCAGCCTGGAAAAAAGGGGATCAGGGGAGACCTTTAGGCTCTCTGGAGGCTTTGTCTGAAGAAATTTGTCCAGAAGTTTGGGCTCTGCCCATTAACAGCCTGATGCTTTCTCCTCACACATCCCCTGCATTCAAAGCTCTCCAGCAGAAAATCTGGACTTCAGAGGAACTGGAAGATTTATTTCTGTGGCCAAGTAATTTTCTTCTCTATTTGCTCCATGCTGAGTGCAAAACTGAGTTATTAACATGCAGTGCTCCCAGTTCACAGAGCTGATGCATGTGGGAAACCACCAGACAGACGTGGCAGCTGCCTGAGGTCGTGAGGGAATCTAAAATAAATCTGACAGAATCAAACAGTAGCTCAGAGAAGGCTGAGCACTGTTTTCTGCTGGCAGGTATTTAAAAAAAGCAAATAAACCTTATCAAAAGTACATTGTCAAAACGATGGCCTGTGGCACCCAAAAAAATGCTTCTAAAAACAACTAGACAAAAAAAACACCCCTAAACAAAATAATAAACCAACCACACAGAAACCTAAAACCCCCACAAACCAAAACTCAACAAACACCGGTTACAGGAATCAGCAGGGCTTACAAACAGAACCACAGAATTGTTTGGGTTGGAAAATCCAGCTCCAGCCCCCTGCCATGGGGGCAGAGGTGCTGGAAAACAGCTCCTGTCACCACTGGACAGCACAATTCCCCCATCAAAGGCATCAGGCAAGGGCTGCAGCAGGATTCAGGGCACAGTAGCACTCAGGGAAGGAACCAAGGGGTGCCACACGGGATAAGCCAGCCCATAAAAACAATTGCACCTTAGCTGCTGTTGAGCTTAATAAACTGCTCCTAAATTGTTAGGTCTGGCCTGATGCAGGATCCCTGCCTACCTCGAGCAACAATCTATGGGTTTATTGGATTATAAATTTAAGTCAAGCAGGGTACAAATTAAAGATCTGCTTTGGAAGCAGAATTACCAAAATGCCATAAATAGCAATACAGGGCACCTCCCTTCTTTTATTCTTCATTACACTGGGGCTGTGCTTTAATTTTACAACAAGAATCCCACAGCTCGTGACTCTTCCCTCCAACAGCATCCTCAAAATCCAAATTATCTTTTTCTGCTGCCTGAGAACACTGGACCAGCCCCCCCAGGTCCAGCAGCTCTCCAGCCACTCACCCCTAATCCCAGAGCACTGTGGTGACCCCAAGGGCATTGGACTTGTTGAACCTCATCCCACTGGCCTCAATCCACGGATCCAGCCTGTCCAGATCCTTCTGCTGAGAATTCCAGCCCTCAGTATTCCCACCCAACCTCAGGCTGTGAACTCAGGGTGCCCTGGATCTCCTCATCTAAACATGTATATGGATTTTAACAGGATTGGCTCCAATCCTGAGCCTTGGAGGGCACCTCTGCTCTTGGGGCCCAGCTTTATCCCCTCAACAAGCCCTGGGCAGGCAGCTTCTCCTGGGAAATGCTGTGGGAAGCTTTCCTGAAGCCCAGGTGGGAAAATCTCCAGTCATCTTGTGGAACTGATGATGCATATTATTAGTAGATATTTAGAATAGAGATTTAAGAATGTAAAGCCTCTGAAGTGGGGAAATGATGCTTCAAGTTTCAACTTTCATATTTTCCTGACTCTGCACTGCATTGATGTGTGACTCTGAACTCCATACAAAGTGTCAGCGAGTTCTCCTCACAGTTCAGTCAGAGAAAACAATCCTTTTCCACCCCAGAACCAAGGGCACAGAACAATCCAGAGCCAAGGACACAGAACAGTTCAGAACCAAGGGCACAGAACAATCCAGAGCCCAGGGCACAGAACAATCCAGAACCAAGGACACAGAATAATCCAGAGCCAAGGGCACAGAACAGTCCAGAGCCAAGGGCACAGAACAATCCAGAACCAAGGGCACAGAACAATCCAGAACCAAGGGCACAGAACAATCCTTTCCTAGAACCAAGGGCACAGAACAATCCAGAGCCAAGGGCACAGAACAATCCAGAGCCA
>VZTB01003439.1:46123-139617 GCA_013397245.1 Thryothorus ludovicianus
TCTGGAAATGGACCAAAACCTATAAAAGTGGGAAAACTCCTGACCGGGGGTTCACCTTGGGTGTAGCCCTGGCCAGGCTCTTGCACTGCCCAAGGGGCATCCTTCGAAGGCATTTTAATAAATCTCTGCTTTATTCCTCCGACAGTGCCTCTGCTCCAGGGAGCCTCTTTAGGCATCACTGACACAGATTCCTTTCCCTCCTGAGGACACAGCAGTGTTTGCACACGTGGCAGACACAGATTCAGGACCTGTTTAGTCCATAACTCAGCCAGCTCTCCACCTTTTCCAAGCCCTACCAGGAATTCAGCTGCTCCAATCTCCACCACCTCAGGTACCTGCTCTTTTAGCCCAGTTTTGCACTCCTCAATGGGTTTTCTTCTTTTTAGTGCAACACGTTCAAAGAAAACACCTCAGCCTTTCCCAAAGGTGAACCATCACCAGATGCCCCTGAGGGAAAGTCACAGGAGGGCCACAGGAATGAGCAGATCTTCAAGAAGCAGCCAAAAAGGAATAGGAGCATCTTGGAAACAACTGGATTGAACATCCCTGGACACAGAGTGAGGCCAGGGAAAGCCAGCCTGCCAGTAAAACCCGGGGATTTTCCCTAGAAGTCACTACCAGAAAGCTTTTCCAGAGCAATCATTACAATCAATCACTTCACACAACATCTAAGCACCCCTATTTTATTCTTACCCCTATCCCACAGTCCAGAAACAGGGAAAATCTGGAATTGTTCAGGGGTTCACAGCCATCTCTCTGCCTCTAAAAGGCACAGTACTCCTTGTGAGTCCTGAAAACAATTAATAATATTTCCTGCTCAGGTTGACACCACTACAGGGTCCTGCACTTGTTAGAGACAAAAGCAATTGCATCAGGATAACCCAATCCATGCCATTTTCCCCACCAGGAAAATGCCCCTACAGGAAAAGCAGCATTTCCAAGAGGAGACTGATCTGGCCAAGTTGGTTTTCAACACTCACAAAGCCTCTGAAGAGATAAACAGTGACCCTGAGTTTGTCTTTCATGCTCAGAGGCCACAAAAGCAAAGCCTCTGTTCACAGACAGCAAATCAATCCTGACACCCTCTCCAGACCTCTGAGAAAATTAAAATCATTTTTAAACCCCAGCACACTCTGACATCTGGAATTTGACTGCAACAGGACCCCGAGGAGGATAAATAGCTGCAATTTTGCAGGCAGCAGTGACAGCACACAGCTCCAGAGGGCTCCTTTCCTACTGCTGGAAATAATTCAACTCATATTTAAACAGCCCTCATATTTAAATCGCCCTCCTCCCACCCCATTATATGAAAGCAAACCCACTGTAGAAAGTTCTAACAAATAAAAACCAGCAGCCAAACACACAAGGAGCACATGATTTATCTCCCAAGCTTCCCTCACCAGTGTCAGTGGCCCTACATAGTAAACATGGCTTAATAATAGAGCTGGAGTCCTCCTTAAGCAAAATTTCGGGAAGCCAAGGAAAACAAACCCTAATCCTATTTGAAGCCAGCGCTGTGATGACAGACAAAAGTGTTTAAACAAAGCTCAAGATGTCCATACATGAATTATTAAACTCAAAGCCTCTTTTTCACCAGGGCAAAAAGCATTTCATCCCAACCCCACAAGCAAGGCAAGAGCCCAAAAATTGGGCAGTGCATGAATTGAACCATTTTCCCCCAAAGTATGGCCACATATTTGGTTTTTCTCCCCTTACTAACTCCTTCCTGGTCATCTTTTGAGGTGTTTGTCGAAGGTGGAGCCTGCCAAGATCAAGCCCTCCATTAAAAAGACACCATAATTAGAAAATAGCAATTTTCCACCTAAAAAATGACTTTCCAGAGAAACTGGGTGGCATTTAATACATCTCCTGATTCTGGAGGCATCCTCAAGCTTTAACTTGCTCCAAGGAGGACAAAACACGTCCAGAGGAAACAATGATATCTGAAATTTTAATTTTCTGTTCTTCACCAGGAGTTCTCACCCAATTTTAACACCCAGCAGCCTCTGAGAAAGTCCTGAGAAAGTAAAATAGGGGGAAAAAAAACCTAGAAAAATACTATTAGCAGAAGGAACACACTCTGCCTGTTTCTGAGAAGCACCATCAAAGTCACCCAGATCTTTTCTCTATTGATCTCAAAGCAGGGCAAAATAAAATCTCTTTCCTAGTCTGGTGTTGTCTTTAAATCAGCATCATCAGGAACAAGAGGACAAGAACTCCTTGTCCTCAGCCAGCTCTGGTGCAAAGGAAATATCTGAGTTTAAAGGGGGTTGCCTTTGAGCAGTCTGGTGTTACTGCAGCTCTTAGGAAAGGGATTTTGGCTATTTCTCTCTTTTCAAGCAAATAGAAAAAAAGAAGATCACAGAAAGAGGATGAAAAGCAGAACAGGTTAAAAATGGAGGGAAAGAGGTGTGAGCCAATTAAAGAAAAACCACAAAGCGACAATGAATCATTTTACTGCCAAGAAATGGGGGGAAAAAAGGAAGAAAAAAGTTCACTCAGGGCAAGATTAGCCATTGAACAAGCCCATGCTGGTGGAAGAAATGAAGAAGGGGAGAAATTCGAGAGTTTCTTTTCCTCCTGCTGCTTTTTCTGACCTCAGACAACCCTGGAGGCTTCACAGGCACTGTCCCCTCACCCACGGCCATCCCCACAGAGCATTTCAGCCCCAGGGCTGGCAGAACTTTCTCCTGGACCACACTCCCCCCCTCCAACAGCTTCACTGCAGGCTCCTAAAGAAGGCAAGCCCAGAAGCAGCTTTAAAAATCATTATTTTTAGATATTTTTATTTTTCTGAAAAACCCTTCAATCAGTGGTAAAATCGTAATGGAGGCTTTAGAGCCATTTCAGCTTTTTACCCCTCTAACAGCTCTAAGCGTTGGCTGCAAGTGTTGAAAATCTCAAATTTAATTTGTGCTCAAGCCACAGAGGCACTGGACTAATAAGAAGCTGAGTGCTGGCTTCTCATAAAGCTGTTTCAGTGCTCATAACCACTTAATGTGCCAGCACCAGCAGATGCTGCCCAGATTGTCCCTGGAGTGCAATGCCCAGGCTGGCGCTGGGATCCATTTACAAAGCTCAGGTAAGAGCAGCATCCTAGGGGGAAAAGGAATAATCCCGTTGTGAAATACAAAGCTGTGATTAGTGCCAGGTAAATAAAGGTAACCTGTGTATTTGTAATTGTGATTTGTGTGGAACCCAACCCTAAGACAGTTATAAAGATGAATTCTAATAAGCAATTGAGGAAAATGAAGCATGGAAGAAGGCCTTTGAACCAATCCCTTGATCCAGTTAGCTATTACAGGTCTTAGGCTGGTTTTGTAGTAAGAGTATTTGAATTATAACTTTAAGATGTTGCTTTTTGACAAGAACTTTCGGCTTGTAATTAAGCCTTAAAGACTTTTGTAATAAGAACGTTTTGAAGTATAATTTTAGAATATTGCTTTGTATTAAAGATTTTTAAAACTAGAGCTTTAGAATATATAAAAAGTTTTTAAAAAAAGGGAAGCGTGGTTATCTCAAATTCCTAACAAACCAATGAAAAACAGCTTGAGAAAAGAAGACAGACATCAACTCACTAATTAATTTTGACAAAGGGAAGCCGGACGTCACTATCATAACATTAATGGTGCTAGAAAATAGAAGCTGGACCCCACATCTGGAAGCTGGACCCCACCACGTCGGATACACATCTCGGAATGTACATCCTGGGAAAACTGCATCACAATAGTGCACAGGAATTTTAAAGAGCTAAATATTGTGAAGTATATAATTTCTAAAAATCAGAAATAGAAGCTGATGAGAAAGTTTATGGATATAGATATAAATACCATCCAGCCTCAACCACCAGTGTGCAGTTGGAGGGGAAAACTCCCACCACTGCACCCAGCACTGTTTTGCTTTTGCTTTACCATATTAATTAATAAATTGAATTACTGCTTGAATATTGGCTGAGCCAAGCTTCTCATTATTAACACCACTTGGAGATAAGACAGAAAGGAGGAGAGGAAGAAAATCTTCACTTCCAAAGCTCTCCTGCCTAGTGCTTTACAAGCCCTTCATAATTAGAAGGGCTGCAAGACTTGAGAATAAAAGGGATCCAAGAGCATCTCACACACAGCAGAGAAATGAGCCCAAAAAGGGCCCAAAAAAGCAACCAGAAATTCCCTCCAGCCTCCACCACGAGCTGCTGCAGACCCAAACCCCTGCCCCATCCATCAGGTGTGATGTGCCTGCCCAGCACCTCCCTGAAGGGAGTGCCAGGAGCATTTCCAGGCAGCACCTGACTGGAGCAGAGCCCATCCATCACTGCTGGCAGCCCCTGGGATGCCACTGTGGGCAGCTTCCATGCAATGGCAGGCTGGAGAACAAGTGGAAATTGATAGGGAGAACAATTTGGGAGCACAGGCAGGGTGTTAACTCATGAATCACACCCAGAGAGGGCAAAGAATTGCTAAACTTTAACCCTGCTGCAAAATATCATTGTTTAGCAGCAGTTGTCAGTTGATTTAATACTTTAAAAAATCCTGACAGCTCTGGGTGGCCTGGGTCACTTCTCCATCACTTTTCCCCAGCTGCAGCTGCTTTAATGCTCTCACATAGATCAGCTTGGAAGGAACAAGTTCAGGCCAGGAAAGCTTTGTTTCCAAGAGCAGAATAAAGTGTTTTCCTGAATTTTTCAGGATTTCTTAGAAAAAGGAGTGAGAATCATGGAATCATACAATAGTTTGAGGTTGCAGGGGACCTTTAAAAGCTCATCCAGTCCAACCTCCCCAGCCATGAGCAGGGACACCTTCCACTATCCCAGGATGCTCCAAGCCCCATCCAGACATGGCCTTGAACACTTCCAGGGATCCAGGGGCAGTCACAGCTGCTCTGGGCACCCTCACACAATTCCTCCCCAAAATCCCATCCAGCCCTGCCCTCTGGCAGTGGAAGCCATTCCCTGTGTCCTGTCCCTCCATCCCTTGTCCCCAGTCCCTCCCCAGCTCTCCTGGAGCCCCTTCATGCACTGGAAGGGGACTCAAAGTGTCAAATGCCACCTCACTGACGTGAAGAAGAAACATTAAATTGACACCTTTAAAGCCAAAGATTGGTGAGGTAAGGGCCAGACCCCAAGCCTGTGTTTAATTCATCTCACCATATCTATCCATCATTCAGGGCTTTCAGTACAATTAAAAAAAAAAAAAAAAAAGCCCAGAGGAATACCAAATATTGCAAAAATCAGCACAGAATGGCAAACCACAAACCCATTCAGAAAACTGAATGAGGAATCTGGGATGAAAGGAAGCACCAAATGCAAACATTTGGGTTTACAGCACCCGAGAAGTGGGGACAGTTCAGTGTGTGAGCATTATCCTACTCCCAAATCAGCTCTTGGGGGCTTGAAATCACAACAAATCCACTGCATCAGCCCTGCCCACGTTCCAGAAGTGGGGAGAGAAAGGCAAAGCTCCTCTGAGACTGCTTTGCTGCCTGAATTATCAGGCTGTGGAGAAGGCTGCCATGTCACACTGCTGAATTACAGCCCCCTTTTCCCAGCACACATTTATCTCCGAGGATGGAGTGCTGGTACACAATCCCGAGGGAAATACCCCTCATTAGCTCCTCTGACCCCACTGAAGCAGCTGGAAATGAGATTGAGTGCCCTGACAGCACATCCCCCACTTAGGAAGGGGCTTCTGCAAAGATGTGCAACAGAGCCAGAAAACAGCTCCCAGTTCCCCCCAGCGCTGCTCATTGTGGGCTGCTCTGGCAGCAGGTCTGAGATGGAAACAGCAAAGGAGGGGAGGGGGAAAATGAGAGCAAGGGAAAAAGATAAAGAAAAAAAATCCCGAACACCTTGAGGTCAGCATTTCACAGAACCACAGAATGGACTGGGATGGAAGAGACCTTGCTTGGTGTCACCACTGGGGAGCTCTGAATCCCTGGGATCATCCTTGCCCCTGATCCCTGAGGCTTCCTGGCAGCACCAACCACTGCCTGTTGTTTTGGAGGTGAGGCGTGTGGCACTGGGGATGATGCCACCAGGAATCACAGCTGATTTGGGGGGCTGCAGGGTGCTCTTTAGCAGCTTTGCCCTCAAATCCAGGCTCTGGATAATATTCCAAGTGCCCCCTGACCTTTTTAGAGGTGATTGATTGGCTCCTACAGCAGTTACTTACAGAATTTCTAATCCTAATTTCTACTCTGGGCATCCTGTGCCAGGACCCCCCCAACCCCCAAGAATTCCTTCCCAAAATCCCACCTATTTCTTGTGTCAGTGGGAAGCCATTCCCTGTGTCCTGGCACTGCAGGCCCTTGTCCAAAGTCTCTCTCCAGCTCTCTTGAAGCCCCTTTTAGGTGCTGCTTTTTAATTAAGAGCCGCTGCAAATCTGAAACGTGTGAAAGTAAATACCACACTCACAGCAATCTATTCATTAGTTATTCCCACTGAAGACAATTAAAACCCTGAAGGCTAACAAGAGGCTCACTCCAGTTGCACTGAGTAACTACAAGACAACTCTGAGCAGAATTTGTCTTCGATTCCAAAGAAATTAATTTTCCAGCTATTCCTTTGTTCAGCCCTGTGGGCTCATCCCTGTGAAACTGGTACTAACAAAACTAACGTGCCAAAACAAAACCAGAGGTTGCTTTAAATTTTTTGGCTGCCATTTCGGGCCCAGGCTGAGCAGAAGGATTCTTTTTATTTGATTTTCTCCGTTTCCTTTTATACAACACACCAAGCCACCTCCCATTTGTTTAATACATTTGCAGAGGGCAGGCTGGCCCCATCTCTAAATCCTCCCATCACAAGACCAGTAACAAAGTTCGAAGCAGTGGCAACCCCAGTTTTCAACAGCTGCTGTTGGTGAAAATGAACTGTAACTTCAGAACCACTTTTCTTTCAAAAGAGTTCCCACACTCCACAATCATAAACTGTCACACTCCAAGTGGGAAAAGCAATTTTTTACTTATCCAAAATAAACAAAAACAACCAGTCAACAAAAAAATCTTTAAGCAACAAGAGCAGAAATCCAGCAAAAATACAGCCAAAAGGTGATGATCCTGAATTAATTTCTACTCCCAAGCAGGTGAACTCTGCCTGAGTCCTACAAAAGGCTCAGCTGAACAATATCCTAAATTAAAAAGTATGTGAAAATACAATATCTGGAAGGAGGTCCCTGGGGCCATCTCCAATTCCCCATTTCTCAGAGGGAATGTGCTCAGGAATAACTGTAATGCCTTTTTATCTCTCTAAGAAGTCCCTGTGTCCACCCAAAGCAATCTCACTAGAAAACATCTTTTTTCCCAGTCAAGATACTTGATAAATTTTATCTGTTGAAGTGGAAAGGTTTCTCCAGTCACTCTTCAGGCAAGTTGATGGACATCAGTTAATTCAAATCAAGAAGAATAGACAAATATTGGATCAGATTGGATCCAGCTACTGGACTGTTTTATTTCCTTGCCCTCCTTCCCCAGCTGTATCTTAAGTTTGTCCCCAGTCCTCTCCCACAGAATCCCACTCTGGCTTGGTTTGGAAGGGAGACCATCCATTCCCACCCCTGCCATGGGCAGGGACACCTTCCACTGTCCCAGGCTGCTCCAAACCCTGTCCAGCCTGGCCTGGGACACTGCCAGGCATCCAGGGGCAGCCACAGCTGCTCCTCTGAGGGTTCCAGGGCCTCCCCACCCTCCCAGGGAACAATTCCCTCCTAATATCCGAGCTGTCTCCAGCCCTAGATGGCCCTGAGGCAGGAGGGAGAAGGAAGGAGAGCAGAGCAGGGCAGGCTGACTCCTGCTCCTCCCAAATCCCATCCCAGGCACAGACAGGATGGCGGGCAGCACGACCTCAGGGCTCACCCAGCTGGCAAACCCTGAGAGCTCTCAGTCTGCTCCCCAAAGTGCTGTCCCCTCAAAACACAGGCTCATTTATCCAGCAGGATGGTCCAGAGGGCAAAGACACATCTGGGAACAAAAGCCACTGAATGGGCTGAAGTGCCAAAGGCTTTCTGTCCCAGCTTTGGTGGCAACCCAGTGACCTGAAGGCCTACAATAAAAAAAGAACTAGAGCAAGGCAAAACTGAAGTGCCTCTCTTTCAAGGGGAAAATTGATAAAATCAGGGTCTTCCCCAGCCTCCACAGGCCCAGCTGACATCAACAGAGACTGTCAGAAACAGTGGACATGTCAGATTTACCAGCATGAGGTTAGGCCTTGGCTTCCCAGAAACAAGGGTGAGCTTGTTCCTGTATCTGCCAGACAAGGGGATACTTTGTGCAAGTCAAAGAAATCATGTATTTTTCTAATACTTGACATATGGAAGGGATTTACCTATTTTTCCCTAAGAGAGATTGAAATGGGTTTAGTGCACTGCCAGAGGGAAACCAAATGAAGCCACGAGGTCCAGCAGCAGCTGAGTGTCCAAAGCCAGCATCCCTCTGGAGAGGAAGCAGTAGCTTGGCTTAATTACTCATTACTACCTTTTAAATCTCAAGGGTGAAGGGTTGGGGAAAGAAAACAAACAATCAGCCTATCCTGGGAGTAAATTTAAATGCTGGAGTTGGCTCATCACACAAAAACTTGGCTCTTTCAAGCCCAGCACACGACAGACACTGGTCCATCACAGGCTGCACTTGGCCTTGTGCTGTTTCTCCCTCACTTCTGGCTGGAGAAGCAGGAATCCCTGATGGCTTTGACAAGAGCAGCAAAATAGTTTGGTCAGACTTGGGCACACAGCTACTAAATCCTGCAAACACACAGAGAGTAATTCTGAATCAACCTCAAGGAAAAAAAAAAAAAAGGCAGCGAAATGAGAGATCCTTTCCAGATACTGCTCAGCTACACCCCCACTTCTGATACAGCTTGAGGCTCTTGAGCATTTTGGGGAAGGAAAACATCCAGACAGTGAGGCAGAGTCACAGAGGGGTGGTTTGCTCAGGATGTGGGGTGGTTTTGAGGGGTGGCAAACCAGGCGTGGTGAGCAAAGCCTCCAGTGAGGCACCACAGCGAGTTCTGAATTACAGGAACCGGGTTTGCTCTTCCAGGAAGGCCACAAAACATCACGTCAGAAAACGTCAGACACGAAGGGACAGCAGTGAGCAAGAGTGAAACAGATTTGTGGTGAAAGGAGCAGTCTGGGGGAGTGCAAGAGCCAACACATCACCAACACCAAAACCAGCCACATCTTCCCTCCAAGCATCATTAGATGGGATGTTGAGATGGAATTCCTGCCTGGGAGGGTGGGCAGGCCCTGGCACAGGGTGCCCAGAGAAGCTGTGGCTGTCCCTGGATCCCTGGAAGTGTCCAAGGCCAGGCTGGACATTGAGGCTTGGAGCAGCCAAGAATTCTATGATTACAATCAAGAGAANTGGGAGGGTTGGAATTCCCTCATCTTGAAGTTCTCTTCCCACCCAAACCATTCTATGATTACAATCAAGAGAAGGGCTGGCTTCTGCTGAAGGGGATGAGGATCTGGGTCTCTTTCCCTTTGCTAAGCACCCAGCTGATCTGATTCCTCTGAAATGGTCAGGAATTGGGAGTCCAGCAAAGACACTTTTGCAAAAAGGGGATGTTAAAGGCTTCTGCTGTTCACATCACCCTCAGATCCAGAGCCTGGTGCCTGCCCCGCAGCCTCAGACACACAGCTGATGGGCAGAGAGCTCAGAGCTGCTCTCCTTGGGGCAAGGCTCACCTCTGGCACAGGCAGCACCATCTGAACAACCACCCAAACCCTACTTGCTGGTCAGTGGCACTGCTTTTTGTCACCCAAAAGTCAACCTTGAATTTACAACCGGCTTCAGGAGAGCTCACAAGGAAATTGGTTCAGTTTCTAAGAGTCACAGGCTCCAAGTGCACACTTCAAACAAAGCCTCAGTTGTTTCATTTTTTGTCCCATAACTCTCCCTGGAAAAGGGCCTCATTTGACTTCACTGAAGTCAATTGACTCTCAAGTGCTTGCTGACATCATCTGCAAATAAGTGTCTGCCAAATAAAGGCTCAGAACTGCACATCAAGTGGAAATGATGGGTCCAGACCAGTTTGTCAGCTTTTCTTTTAACACCTCAATGTAGACATGGCACAAAGGCAAAAAAAAAAATAGGATAATTTTCAAGGTTGAGATGAGTACAAAGAGTAACAACCAAAAAACAATTAAAACCTCCAACCATGGATAAGCACATTTGCAGCTGCTGGTTATACCCTTGAAATCTTACTCTGGAGTTTGGCCGCAGCTCTTCTGGATACAAACTGGAGAAAAAGCTTAAATTTGCAACCAAACACTCCTAAATCCAAATTCCCTTCCCAGAAGAACACGTGAGACAGTAAACAAAAATCACAGCTCAGCTTCGGAGCCCACAAAGAAGAGTCATTATTACATTTTTCAGCTTTGCTAATCAATTTTGTTAATAAGGCGTGTCAGCAGCACAGAGGTTCCCAATTCCTAAAACCACAAGCATTCCTGGAACCCAAGCACTCTGGATCCCCACCCAGACCTCACAGGCAGCAGATCCCTCTCCCAAACAACAAACTGGCAGATGACTGCTATATCTTGTGCCAGGAAATGCCAGGAAAGCCACACCTCACATGTTTTCAAGTTGTACCCCTCCCTGCTGACCATTATTTCAGAGAGGGGCATTTGGCAAGGGCCTGGAATGACAGGACAGAGGAGTTATTATGCCAGCTTTAAACTAACAAAGGGCAGGGTTGGGATGGGATGTTGGTAAGGAATAGTTGTTCCCTGGCACTGGGTGCCCAGAGGAGCTGTGGCTGCCCCTGGATCCCCGGCAGTGCCCAAGTGCCAAGGCTGGACAGGGCATGGAGCAACCTGGGACAGGGGAAGGTAGAATCAGGTCCTTAAAGGTCCTTCCCAACCCAACCCATTCTGGGATGTACTCCCAGACTTGTTCCTTCCCCAACTTCCACCTCATCCTCTCCACGCCTTTCTCAAAGATCACCACCACAAATTAATTCTGCTCCTTCCTATTCCCTCCATTTCATTCATTTACTCCCACTGGGGCCAGGTTTCTTTCTTATCTAGTTAATTTTCGTGGTCATTTTGGAGCCACAAGCACTTACACAAAGTCCACTTTTATGAGAGATGGAAAAAATACCTTCAGCTTGCTTAGGAAAGAAAGGAAGGATCATAAAACGCCTTTTCCATTTGTCCCTGCACTCTCCCAGTGCATCCAGCCACACTGCAAAGCTGCCCTCCAACATTTCCTGCTCTGTCATGGCCCAACTGTCCTTGGATCTATTCCAGAACACCTGGGAATTCATGACAGAGTTGGTGAAGTGGGAGACTGGCAAATTCAACCCCAAATGTAAAGTAAATCACTCGAGTCCAACTCGAGGGCAGCAAGGCCACATTCACTTCCCTCTGGGTGAGGAAAACCAAAGTCTCCTCTGGAGAAGGGCCACAATTTTTCCCTATTCTGTCAAGATCAGAGAGGGAACTTCTGACATCGAGGCTCCTACAAGTCAAACTTGCATGATGTCAGTGCCATTTCACATCTCTCATTTTCTCTCCTCCAAATTCACACTCATGGCTCCACACATGGGGGAAGGAGTAAAGGTATCAGTTAAGAGGGACACAATGATTTAATTAACCTGGGATTAATAGGATCACAGGTTTCCATTACCTCTTTGGAAAATGGAGTTATATGATTCAATTGTAAAAGTCTAACTATAACAACTACACAGTTCAGAGGAAGAACATTTGGAGGAGCATTGCTGTACCCAGGTGCCCAGGGGGAAGAAATCTCTGGAAAAACACATGTCTAGCTCTAAGGGACCATGACCTCCAAAAAACCCCTCCTTGCCCCCTCTTCTTGCCCCGTTCTCCAGATGCAGCTCAGTTCAGTGCTGGCTGTTCAGAGCCCAAAGCCACGTTTTGCAGATGCTCTGCAGTAAAAACCTTTGACACCTCTAAAGCTGTCTAAATCCCAGGGCACTGGGATTAATCACCAGTCTGAGCCCATAATCCCAGCCCAGGCCCCACAGTCAATGGGTTTTGCAGACTCTCCCCCACAGGCATTCTGCCTGTATCAGGACCACACCAGAAATTCAGCATTAGTCAAACATCCTCACCCTGACAATATTTAGGGTGCACCACGAGATCAGGCTCTAACACTGTGACTTTCAAGGATTTGGGATTTCCCATCCTTCAAACCAGCTTTGCAGAACTCTTGGGCACAGAACAAGCAGGTTCACCCCAAACTTTCTAGGAGCTCTCTGAGGGTGTGGAAATCAAAGAGAAGCCAGCTCCTGGCAGGTTAATCCCAGTTCCTGAGGCTGGAACACCTCTCTGCTCCTTGCCAGCCCTCCACAGGATCCTGCTCTGTCTATCAGAAATCTTGCTCCTTCATGAAGGCCAAAACAATGCTATTCCCAGTTAAAACCAGTAACACCCTGCAAAGCCTGGGCTGAAGGCACAACACAAAGCAAATGCAATTCCTGCCTGGCTCAGCTGTCACACGGATTTGAAACAGCTTCCCTGGACAATCATGCACCTCACAGTCTCCCTGTGAAGTGAAGGGCACAAAGGTGAATTGTAAAAGATGTTTAAGTGATGTGTAAAACCCTAAACACAGCCTGGTTTTGCTTTCATTTCCAAGCTTTATGAGGAAAAAAACAGAATTCAAGAAACAGAATAGCTTAGGTTGAAAGGGACTTTTGAAGATCATTTAGTCCAACCCCCTCTAATGAGGGGGGCACCCTCAGGAACAAGAAGGAAGAAACACACAGATATTTAATGGAATGACTGGATTTCCCTGCATTTAGCCCATCAAGCCAACATGACTGGACACATCCATTCACGGGGACTCAGCTCTGAATCACTGGTCACATCCAACGTGCAGCATCCAATGCTTCAGCGCCCAGCCTCAAATCAAACAACCTTGAAAGAGCCTCTTTCCCTCAAAAGCTCCTGTGCCCTCAGGCCTGGAGCACTCACAAATTGAAAAACACAAGGAAAAGGGCAAATTAACCCATCCTCTAATAGCAGATTTCAGCAAAGCAAGCAATTTCTGTGACCAGTGACCTCTGGCTGTTTGGGCACCAGCCCTGACAAAGTCCCAGCTCCAAAGCCTGTGGCTTAGATCATCTGTTCAGGTCATTTCACAGCTCTGGCCAAGCTGGAATTACAAGAGCATTTCACCAGAGAGTGAATTAATACCCACAGCCCAGACACAGCACTGCAATTCATTATGCTGATGGATCACAGCTCCTCGTTTATCTTCCAACAGAAGGACCCCAAAAAGCCACCAGAAGCCTCAGGTGGAGGTCATGTGTTGCATTTATAACCAAATGGACTATCTGGAGTCACACACAATTTCACTTGAAGGGCAGAAATCCTGACAGGGACTGCCCAGTTCATAGGAAGGGGTTGATCCATCATTTATGGATTTGCTGCTACATGAGCAGCAGCAGATTGGGAGAGGCTTTATTGGATATTTCTAATAAAGGCAGGGAGAGGCTTTATTGGATATTTCCCCTCATCTCCCCTCCCACACCCTCACAGTTCAGACAACTTGCAATTAAGAAGAGGGTTAGGAGATTTGTGACCATGCTTTGATAGCTCAGCCCAGCCAGCCAATAAAAGTGGCTTCTTCCTTTTTACTGGGTAGATAAAAAAATTATCATTGCTATTTCCTTCGTCACGAAATCTTTGTCCCCTCTCCCACCCAGGATGATTTCCAAGGTGGGATATTTGCTGTCTACAAACAGCAGGGGTTTGAAAGCAATAAAAAAATGCCTCCATGCACTGACTTCATAATATCCTTGGTTGAATATGTGATGTACAAGCTGTGGTTAGAGCAGAAACTCCTTCCTCACACCAGCTACAGAGATTCTAATGACGTGAATCTCAGCAAGACCGTTTCTCCTCCTTCATGTGTCTTTCGTTTAAAAAAGCATTAAAATTTAAAAAAAAATAAAAAAATGAAAGAGGATCTTGCCATGAAAGCTGAGGGCCCACAATAGAAAAAAGGGATTTTGCAAATGTTCAAAATTTTAAAGGGGGATCAGAGTATATTGGTTGTGTGCCTTCAGCTCATATCTTTGTTCCCAAAGGTCAGAAAAAAGCAAAGGATAATGACAATTCCAGCAAGGTGCCTCTCAAAAAAACCCTAGAACTCAGGTGTCCAATTAAAATTCTCATTTTCATGTAAATTTTTAACGTGGAGTAGGAAAGCTTGATTTAGACACATTTGAAGGAAAAAGAGAGGAATCATTCAAATTCTGGCTGTTGAGGTGCAGCACAATTCAGACAACAAACGTGCACAGGCGTCAGCTGAAGAGATCATGGAGGCAAAGTTGGGTTGTGACCCAAATTTGGGTGAAAGCCTTTTATTCTGGAGAGTTTGATGTCTTAACAAGAGAGCAGATAACACAGCCTGCAGCTCATTTTAGGTTTTCTTCTCCTACTCCTGCTGCTGCCTCCATCTCTCTTTTACCAACATGGAAGCTGAGGCCTCACAGAGACTTTAAAAAAGACCAGCTCAGACTGGACATATTTTGAAGCCTGGATCAGCTACCTTTAAACACAACGAATTCCTTTCCAGCATTAGCAAAAACCAATGGAAATTCCAAGCACACTTGGGAAGCTGCCACTGATATTTTTTGGTAACGCAAGCAGAGGCAGATTTCACTGAAAAATTCACGGCAACTTTTCCATAAAATTTTAGCTAGGAACTGCAATGCTCTCCTGGCTCGAAGTGGTGACCCACAGAGAGAGCTGGCCAGGCTGAAGGCAGAGGGAAAACAGCCCCAACATTCCTACTTTGCAAAAGGAAATTTGTTTCAGGCTGCACAAACTCAAGCCGTGACTTCGCGAGTCACAGGGGAGCTCCCAGCCAAGCTGTGCCACCAACAATGGCAGCAATTCACAACCAGGAGCATTTCTGGCACAGGGTCTGCCACACAGCCCTGTCTGCTCCTCCACAGCTGCTTTTCCAAGAGGAAAAGCACTCCAGAGCCAAGAAGATCCCTGGTTATAGACTTAAAAACAGAACAGAGGAGCCAAGCGATAGGAGAGCAAAATTAAGCATTCAAAAGGCAACCAAAAGGCTCCCCTGGGAGCACTTCCAGATGAAATGAGATTTAAAGAAGAAAAAAACCCTTCAATTTTAACTTGTAAGCACACTTTTAAAAACCATTCCAGGCAACATGGGAGTATGGGAAAACAGTAAAACAAAATCCTGACCCGGATGATGTAACAGGGTGATTTTGATAGCAATATTTTCACACTTCTCCTATCAACACATCACAAGACCTCATCTCACAGCCCAGAACAGGAGGGGAGGTGCAAGTCAAGCCTCATTGCCTGGCATCCCTCTGCCAGAGCTCTTAAAATCTGTATTTATCCAGGGGAGGGAAGAGTCACCTCCATCAGCTTCCCCATTTACCCTCACTTGCTCTCACCTTCTGCTGCCTTTCATCGAACCCCAGAAGGGTTTGGGCTTGAAGGGACCTTAAAGCCCATCCAGTGCCACCCCTGCCATGGCAGGGACACCTTCCACTGCCCCAGGGTGCTCCAAGCCCTGTCCAGCCTGGCCTGGGACACTGCCAGGGATCCAGGGGCAGCCACAGCTGCTCTGGGCACTCTGTTCCCCTACCTACAAACTCCTTGTCATACACAAGAACAGAATCATAAAGGTTGGAAAAGACCATCCAAGAAGCTCCAAGACCATCAGATCCCTTCTGGGACCAAATACCACCATGCCCGGAGGGACCACACCACGAAGGCAGAGACTCTGCAGAAACACAGGCCCTACATAACCAGACAAGGGTGCTGCAAGTATCAGCAGAACACAGAGCAAGGAGTGAAAAAACATAAGGGAAATGCTCCCCTTTACCACAATATCAACAGATTTGGGCACATTCAATCCCCTGGAGCACGACCAAGCTCACTGTGCCCATCTCCATGTCAAGCACGTGGGGAGGGACTTCCTACCACAGTCAACAACTCCCACCAAACAGCCAGGCCAATAAACAAGAAAAAAACCCCTGGTATTTAATACATACAACCAAGAGCTACAAGGCAATGTGACAGAGAAGAGGTGGCAGCCAGCTGCTGTCACCCGCTCACCTTGGTGGTGTCATCATGTGACCGCTGGTACCGTTTCCAGCGGCAGCCGTAGATCCCGGTCAGACAGGACAGACATAGCTGGGGCTCGTAGTACTGCAGGGGTTGGTGTTTAACCATGCTCCTTCCAGCCCCTCCAGAGCCAGCTACCACAACTCCATCAGCTCCTGCGAGCGCCCTGAGGCCGAGGAGAGGAAACAACATTAACAACAGCAACAAAAAGGAAATTCAAATCGCGAGCGATATTTCAATACGTTAACAAGCAATTTAATAATTAACCGTGTCCTCTGGCTGCTGAGAGGAGGGATGAGAATCAGATCTATTCCCAGCCCTGCCAATGTCTCCCACTCGTTACTCAACGAGACCAAGAAGTTTAATTAGTTTGTAAGTTTTATTTCCCTGCCCAGCTTCTCCCACACCACCCAAAGCACAATCTCTGCAGGAGCCATGGGCAGGGAAAGCCACGTGAGGGAGGACAAAAGCAGGAGGAGGATCTGCAGCCCAGGTGATTGGGTTTTTATGAATGACTGAAGTGCAAAGAGACACAGCTGCTGCAAGAACAACCTGAAAATCAATTCAGAGACCTCCACAAAGCTGAAGCTGGGCCAAGATGAAGCAGTTTATTGTCAGCATCCCATGGAGCCTGCAAAACAGTCCCAGACGAGGAATAAACACTTCCACGCCTCCTGCAGAAGGAGCATCAGAGAATCAGGGACTATCCTGAGCTGGAAGGGATCCAGCAAGGATCAAACTTCTGGCCCTGCACAGGACAACCCCAAGAATACAGAATACAGAGTGTGTACACACAAAATATATAATACAGATATTACCCTCCCCCTTTATAAACCTCTCAAGCACTCACAGGCATGCAGAGCTGCATGCTGGGCTGGATCCCACACCACAGGTTTTCCACAGCCTCCTGAAGCACCCACAGCCCCCCACACTGCTGCTGGGTGGATCACCAGTGGGCTGGCAGTGCAGTTTGACTTGCACAGTGCATGGCCACCTTTCCCCAGAGTGCAGGGCTGCGTGAGCAGTGAATCCCACCCTCTCCAAGGGAAACACTTTGCTTCCTTACATGTGGGATTCCCAGGCCTCAGGTCTTGGGGAAAGCTGTGACAGCTCAGTGGCAACTTCCTCACTGGCCTCAGCAAAGCGTGGCCGGGCTTAGGGAGATAAACCAGACACCTAAAAGCTTTTCCTCGACACATCTCATGGAAAGAAGCCCCCTAAGGCAGGGCTGGCTGTATTTTTCAATGCACAAGGGGATGCTGCAGGCAGTCAGACACAGTGGAGGGGTCTAGAGCTGTCAGCAGGGACAGACAGCTCAACCCTCCCAGCTCCTGCCCATGTCCATCCACGCTCGGTGCTGACAGCCCAGGACAGCTCTGACCTGCTCCTCTCATCAGGACTCAGCATCCCAGAGGGAGGCAGGAGGTGGCTCCAAAGCCAGCCTGTCACCACGCTGTCCCCAGAGCCCTTCCTCTCCCCCAGACACAGAGGCAGCTGGTGCTGTCAGCAGAGCTCCCTGGGGTGCTGACCCAAGCTGGGCACGACCCCCACGTCCATGCGTGGCCAGGCCAGCTCCCCACGTGGCTCTGCTCGTCCCCTCGGGGGTGACAAGCAGGACAGAGGCACAGGCACAGCCAGCCTGACACGAGAGCTGTTTGCTGACCACGTCCCCTCCGTGGCCTCGCATCCAGGTCACCTCCCTGCCCGCATTTCCCCTCTCCTCCTGCTATTTATAAAGCTCAGCATTAGTCACTGCTCCAGTTGCCTCCCATCTTCAGCTTCAAGAGCACCCCTAGGAAATGAGTCTCCCCCTCTGCCTTCCCACCACGGCCACAAAAGCTGTCAGGAGGGGACAGAAGCACTGAGGATGTGCAAAAACTGGATGCTGTTTAAAGGTCTTGGGCAAAACCATCCCCTCTGCCCTGAAGATTCTGAGTGTGGAGTGATGTACAAGACGCTGAGGGATCTGTGCAAGATGTAAAAATCATTCACAGCCTATTAACAACTCCCCAGCCAAGCCCCTTATTCCCACCCTGAAAACCTAGAAGGCTACAGCTGTTCCAAGGAATCCCGGATGGATTCTTCTCCAAAGGACAGCATCTCTCCTCATTTCCACCTCTTCCTGCTTTAGTCATGCAAGGCACGAGGGCAGACAGGCCAGCTCCATCCACAAAAGCTTTCACTGGGGATCTCATTTGATCACTTGCAACAATTGTGTTGATTTGATAGGAGAGAAATCCTTCCCTGTGTGAGGGTGGGCAGGCACAGGGTGCCCAGAGAAGCTGTGGCTGCCCCTGGATCCCTGGAAGTGTCCAAGGGATTAGACAGCTCTGTAAGGCACCAAGTGAGGCTCCCACCCTGGTTCCACTCACGGCAAAGGCAGGCACTGTGGGAGCCCAGAATTCCAGGCTGCTCTCCACAAAAACCCAGGAAAAGCACAATGAAAAAAAAAAAAAAAAATCTTAGATGACTTTTAAAAAATCCATTCCTAAACACCGTGCAATTGCATGAGGCACAGCCAACAAGCCCAAAATCATTCCCTCTTCTCCACGAGCATCACAACCAGATGCATAAAAGCCCAAAACAGAAGGGAAAGGACAGAACAGAAGATGTTTTGAATGTTCAGTGCAGCGCCCATCCTCCCCTCCACACACACACAGACACCTGAGCAGTAACAGGAGCTGCAGGGACAGAAACCACCCTGATACCATCTGCCTAGAGAGCCTCGCTTGGCCAAGAGCATGGACTCGATACTTACTGCTCCTGCTGCCAGAAATGGAGTTAGGGGAGCAGCAGAAAGTCTGCAGCACCTCACAGTCACTGTTCCCATGACATCTCCAGCTGCCAAGGTACAGAAGGCAGCCTATGAATGATTCAGCCCACTGCTGGTTAGCATTACATACAGAAATGAAAACAGGAAGCAAGACAACAGGCATTAATTATTCAAATCCAGCAACGTGCACCAGGAGGGAGGGGGGGAAAAATAAAATAGAAAACACAAACCCACTCATGCTCTCAACCTTGACTTTCAAGATGCATCATCTGCCAATGGCTATGAGCTTCTCAGAGCTGAATAACCAGCTCGCTCACCCAAAAAGGGGGAGCAGGGTAGATTCCATCTGCAAATACAATGGGAGCATTTTCCAAAGGCTCCAGGATGCCTAATTAGCACACACTGCACTTCTGAGATACTGAAGTGGAGGTATTGGTTACACATTATTCCTTTCCAAACAGTTTCGGAGAAAGGAGAAAAAAAAAAAAAAAAAAAAAGAATTGGAGCTGCAAATTTAAAAGTGAAGCTCTCTGGGGAGATCCAGCCTAAAAATTTCTGATTTTTGTCTCTCTGAGTTAACTGCTCCATCCCTGTAGTCTCAGGGCAATATTCAGAAAAGTGGACTGGGGAGGGAAGGCACCAATCAGGACCAATCACTAAAGCATCTCAGTGACCTCATTTTAGTGAAGGGAAGAGCAACAGCACCAGTCCTGGAGTGCTCTGAGTTAACAGTGGGGATGAAGCTCCAGAGGAGCAGCTTTAACAGCCTTTCCCAAGGCTTGCTGCAGTCCCCTTTGATCCCCTTTCTGGGAGACTGAGGGGACACCTCACTGCAGGCACAACTTCCCCATGAGGGCAAGAGGAGGGGCAGGCACTGATCCCTGCTCTCTGTGACAGTGACAGGATCCAGGGAAAAGCCTGAATTTGTGCCAGGGGAGGGCTAGGTTGGATTTAGGAAAAGGTTCTTCCCCCAGAGGGTGCTGCCCAGGGCATGGGCACAGCCCCACAGAGCTCCAGGAGAGTTTGGACA
Source organism: Thryothorus ludovicianus (assembly GCA_013397245.1). Lineage (NCBI taxonomy): Eukaryota > Metazoa > Chordata > Aves > Passeriformes > Certhiidae > Thryothorus > Thryothorus ludovicianus. The sequence goes on from VZTB01003439.1 coordinate 66,000, forward strand.
GCGCTCCAGGAATGCTCAGGGTGGGATTGTTGGGGTGTCTGTGCAGGGCCAGGAGCTGATCCCTGTGGGTGCCTTCCAGCTCAGGATATTCTGTGGTTTTTAAAAGCCCAGGGACAAGCAGCTTTGCCACACCATGGACAGCCCTGCCCTGAGCCCCCACCACGGTTTTCTCAGGCACAAAAGAAAACCCAAAACACAAAGCCAGGGATGCTTTGATGGAGGCCTGTGAATCATGAAATCATAGAATCATTAAGGCTGGAGAATCCCTCTAGGAAAAAGGGAGTCCAGCCATGAACCCAGCACTGCCAGGTCCCATCACCAAGCCATGGAACCCTGCAGGAGACGTCGGAGCAAAGCCAAGCGTTTGGAAAGAGGCAAACACACATTTTTCCCCAATAACCCCCCTGTGCAGATGTGGAAGACACCTACAGCATCTCCACCTGCCCAGGCATGGCTGGGAACACCCATCCCAAATGGAAAACCTCGGCCTCCCACAGGGATGCTCCCACGGTTTCCCAGAGGCAAAACTGTGGGGAGAGCGAGGGCAAGGAGCAGGGGCTGCCCTGGATCTGGGGGGACACTCCAAACCAAAGCCAGCCCTGAGCACACGGGCTCCCATCTCCCAAAATTCAGGCCCAAGGAAACCCACCCTGCTTGCAATGCAAATAAACATAAATAATAGACATTCAGGGGGTAATTTTGTCCTTTAGCTCGTTTTTAAAAAGAGCTTTGATAGATTCTACTGATTTCCATATTAAAAGAAGTGTTCTTCCTCTTGTTGGTGACTCCTGGGATCGCTGTTTATCAAGGATCTCTCTAAATTCAACATCTCCATCTCTACTAAAACTTGTATCAATCTAATTATGCTTAAAACCTTGTTAAGCAAATAATTTCCTTTGCCAATTAGGTGAGAACATCCCTGATAATCAATTAGCCCTATTGATATGCTTGTAAGGCTGCTTGTCAGTAGTTTCCCTAATTATACTGGAAAATCCCGATTTTCCTTAAACACTGTCTAAAAAATTATGCTATTCCACAGCAAACTCTACAGTTCTGTGCACAAAAAAAAATAAATTTATAAAAAATAGATAAATAGAAAAGAAATCTCTATTGACCAGCCAGGGATGAAATCATATAAATTATCTAAATTCTTGGGATTTGCATGCACTCTCCAATGGTTTTCCTACACGTTATTTTTATTAATACACTGAACTCATCCGAGCCAAAGCAATGCAATTTCATCTTCCCTGACTTGGAAAATGGAAATGGAAGAGGGTCAATATCCCCATCTGTTTAATAACAAGCTGTTACTGAGGGCTGTTTGCTCTGGCCACTCCCAGGGGAGGAAATCGAGATGCACACACGCACACACTGAGCACCATTTTCCACGTTTTGTTGGCACCTACCCAAAGCATCTCAGCTTGCAACATCCAAGGTTTCGTTTCAAGACGGGAAGGGGACACTCCAAAGCCATAAAACAGCCTCAGGTGATTCATGCTGGGGGTGGAGGATGCCCAGGCAATGACCCCTTGCATGACCCAGCAGGGTTATTCTTCCCAACACGTTGTTATTCCCCACTCTGGGAATCAGGCTGGGTCAGAGATCCCCCACCCACTTTTTCCAGGCTGTAAACATTCATTTCTACACTGATAACACTGCACAAACAAAAGCAGCAGATATATCAAAACTCCAGCCAACATCTATTTTTTCTTTCCCCCTGGCAAACAAAGAAAAAAGATAAACTGCAGCAAAGAATCCTTTGCCACGTGCAGATGGATATATGGAATGTTTTGGATGAGAGCTGGGGCAGGAAAGCACAAGATCCTTGTCCTTAAAGCTGAGTGCTGCTGCCTCAGCGACAGAAAATAAGAGGGAGGAGGAAAACCAAATCAAAAAACTGAAAGAAAGGCCTACAGGGCATGTGTTGGTCTGGCAGAGCACTCAGAAGGGGAACATCCCTGTCTCCCTGAGATCCCAAAAATCCATGGCTACATCCCAACCCAGGGAGAGCCTGCAGAGCCACTTTGACTCCCCAGAGGGGCAAGGGATGACCCAAACAGACACATCCCAAATAGGATCTGGCTGACGTGGAGCCCCTGTGGGTCTGACCTGTTGTTTATTGTTCTTAAATGTTTCCTACAAAAAAAATTACAGCTTTGAAACCAGGGCAGCCTGTAGTTCGGGGGTTGCACACTTCCAGTTAATGAAAATTCAGACTTCAAAAGATAAATACTTCAAAGGGATTACAAAAGAAAAACTTAGACTTTAATCTCCCTAAATAAATAAGCACAGGACGGACTCACGCCCTCTGCAACAGAGCTTCTTAAATGTTTTCCACAAACTGAGGCAGGAACGGGTGCCTGGAACTTTGAAAGGGTGGAAGAAGAGGAACAGGGTGGCGGAAAAAACCTGGATAAACTTCTGGCAGAGCAATAATTGAACACAACCGCCTCTGTCTGCATGAACCTCGCAGGTCAAGGTGTCAGCACAGCTCTGAAAACCCCAAACCTGCAGCAGATCCAAAAACATCAAGTGAGTCCACAAGCAGGAACTCCAAGCAGCAAAGGATGGGTGGGAAACGAGGAAAAACGTGGGACACTCCAGGTCCCCTGTGCCAAAGAATTTCTGACAATCTGAGTAGAAAGAGAGCTGGTGCAGAGATGGGCAACAACTTGTGAATGTCTCATCTCTTTAAGTGCAATGAGGCTCTTGGCTTTTAGAAGCAGCAAGGAGAAATGTGAAGCGGCCCAAAACGCGTGAAACCACATTTCTGGCAGAGAAAGTCAAACCTTCCTACTTCTCCAAGTCTGTGTCTGGTGGAGTCCCCTTGGGACAGCATTCCAAAAACATTCAGAGCAGCACAAGAACCCAGCAGTTCAACAGCTGGAAATGTAAAACAGCAGCTAAGGTGAGCTGAGCCACCACCAGGAGCCAGACAGCGCTGCTGGCCTTGGCAGAACACAGGGGACTGGAGGGAATCTGAGCCACAAACCCAGAGGGACAGGCAGGAAAACACCAAGCTGGCCTGGGAGAAGATGGGATGAGGAGTGTCTCGAGTCAGAGACCCTGTGCCTCTGACAGAGAATGCCCTGTGAGGCTGGCACAGTCTGGGTGGTGACACCACATCAGCAGGGCTCAACAGGGACAGCTCAGGAGAGGAAAAGACAGGAAATAAATCAAAAATCATCACGGGAAGAATGAGGAGATAACCAAGGAAAGCACAGTTGGATGCTAAACAAAATCCATGCACCAACAAGGAATTAAGAAGTATTTAAAGAATTTAAAAGGTTACAGAATATTTTTTCTCTGCAGACTCCAGGAGCTTTGCCATCCTCACCAAACTGCAAACCAGAAGTTTGCCCTGAGCCTTGCCCTTAGCTGACCAGCACATTTCTGCTGAGAAATTAAGTGGAAACAGAGCTGGGTTTGAACATGCACACCTAACAAGCAGCTTCCTCTTCAGAGAAGCATTCCTCCCTCTCCTTTTCCCTTTCCCAACCACAGCCCTGAATTGTTCCCCATGGATGGGGGCAGGTCTCACTTGCCCTGCACAGTGCCAGCGGCTGGAGCAGGAGCCTGTCCCACACACTGCTGCTTCCCTCAGACATTCCCTGCTGAAAACCTGGCTCCTGCCAGCAGGAAAAGCAAACGGCACCAACCACCCCAGGAAGGCTCCTCTGAGAGGGAGCCAAGTGCCTCCACACCCACTGCAGGCACATGAATGGGAACAGTAAAAGGGAAGGGGGAAAAAAATAAAAAGGAAAACAAAACCAGCCAGACTCATTTTCCAATCGATATCCCTGCACATCTGCTGTGCAACTGCTACCCAGAGAATTAGGCATGAATGTCTCTGGCTTAATGAGAGGTGGAAAGTCCTAGTTAAATGGATTACAAGCTCTTTATTTCCTATGATTGATTCCTTCCATGTGGCTGCAGGAGACGTTATTCACGGAAAAAAGGAGTTCTTAAGCAGCAGAGGAGCTAAATAAATAAAGAAGAAAAACTTGCTTTGCCTTCCTGAGCAACCTGGGACAGTGGAAGGTGTCCCTGACCATGGCAGGGGTGGAAGTGGGTGGGCTTTAAGGTCCATGAGGTACCTGATGAAGGCCAGGAGAGGTTCAAGAAGCAAAGTCAGCCCTTCATCATCTCCACTACAGCTTTGTGATCGCTTGAAAAACATGGAAACAAAAACAATAATGGAGAAAGGAGATGCATGAGTCTCCCATCCCCTCCTCCACCCCTGTGGCACTGAAGGTATTTGATTTATGCCAGAGAAAGGCCAACATCCACTTTATCCCTTCTCTGTTCCAGGGCAGCAGAGGTTTGTCTCATGTTCCTAAAGCCTCCTTTCCAGTTATTAGTGGATTGGTTTTCTTCCAGTTCTGTACAAATCAGTCTCTGCTCAATGCAAGGAGACAGGCAGGAGAGTTTCCCTGCCATGAGGGAAAGGAAAATTGCATCCAAGGAAACAAATGGGTAACAAGAGACAGGTTACCCCCCCTATTCCCATTCCAGAGTCACTCAGCTCCAGCTAAGTGCCTGCCCTGACTGATTCCTGTATCCTGTCAAAAGCTGGTGCTGATGTTCAGGAGAATGCCAATAAGGGCAAAAGGATTTTACTCTGTTTGCTGCAGCATAAATCTTTCAGGAGAAAGGAATTTTCTCAATTGACCTGGCAAGCAGTTGCATCAGTCTTAAAGGCTCCTTGCTTTCCAAAAAGCGTCTCCAAAGGGGGGCTGAGGTCACCCTGACACGAGGAGGGATGGGGAGAGAGGGGGATGCCAGGAAGGGAACCACCCCTCCATCCACAGGGTCACTCCCAGAGTGAGCTCCCAGCCACTTCCAGCTCCTGCTCTCATAAAAACACAAAAACAAGGCTCCATCTGCCACTTAGATCAGCTCCTGTCTTGTTTTCCTTATGGAAAGTCAGGAGGGATTCACAAACTCATTTAGTGATGCAAACTCAAGGCCTATTAGTCCAAGTGCTTCCAGTCATTTTTGAGAACTTTTAACAGGATGAGCATTGATTCTCTGAGCATTAACTCAGCGTGCCCTGGTGCCCTTTTTCCAGCACCAGGGACACTCTTCCAGACGGTCACCACTGGCACATTACCAACAAAAGGATGTTTTCAGTATAATCAGGGTTAGAGTGGAACAGGGACACCTGCAGACATCTGTCTCCAAAGTGGGATGGCCATGCTCTCTCACAGAGAGAAGCTGTGGCTGTCCCAGTCTTGGAATTGTTCAGGTTTGGACAGGGCTTGGAGCACCCTGGGACAGTGGAAGGTGTCCCTGTCCATGGCAGGGGTGGCACTGGGTGAGCTCAGTCCCCTCTAACCCAAACCATTCTGGGATTGCCACCAAAGGTATCCAAAACCAAACCTCTGGGGGTTTAGGAGGAGCCTGGGGGCTGCAGATGCTGGCACAAAGCTCCCCTCATCTGGGATGCCTCAAAACACCATAATCTCATTGAGGCCATGATTTATGACCCTCAGCCTCATGCTCCAGGGAACACCATCTCGAGGCAAGACCCCCAAGGGTCCATTAAAACACAGCAGTTTGATGGGAATTGCTTCCAGCCCAGAGCACTTTACCCAAACATCTGGAGCAGCTAAACCCCACAGGAGCCCAGAGACCAGGATGCAGCAGCATTTCTCTCTCCTTCTCTGTACCATTCTATGCTTTCTAGGAAAAAGGACAAGTTGCAAGTTCTTTTTTTTTTTTTTTTTAAGTTGCTGTGTGACATCAGAGGAAAGAAAACCAAACAAATATCCAAGAGATTTGCTCAGCAGCACACGCTCAACACCAGCTATGCAAACATCCCTCAGTCAGTGAGACTGAGCACAGGAGGGAACACATCACTCACCACAGTGACCTCCCCTGTCCATCCCAGAACCACATCCACGGCACCAGGAGACCAGGGCACTGCTCAGGGCAGAGCTCTGAGCACCACACTAGCAAAGAATTCAATACAAAGGCTTCCTGCACAGCTTTGGATGAGCCAAGCATGAGAAAAGTGCAATTTCCAAGGCGACCCCTGCTCTGAAGACAGAAGCCCCTGCCCAGGTGGGTCAGGATCTCCCACCTGGAACACAGACCAGGGAAGCAGAGAAGAGCTTCCCAGAGCACAGAACTCTCACAGAAAAGTTATTATCATTACAATTATTATTATCATCATCATTATTATTACTCCCATACACATTTATTTAAGAAGTTCTCAGGAAAATTAGCCCGTGGAACTTGAAAGGGCCAGCCAGCTGCACACAAACACAGCATTTCCAGGATTAAATGGCTTTTATCCCACTTCCCGAAAGCCACTCCGGGTTTTCATCCCATCAGATTAAGATCCTGCCTTGGGAGCAGCCACTGTCTGGGTAGGAGACAAGCAGCTTTCCTTCCACGAGCCAAAACATCTTCATTTCCAGCTTCTTTTCCCTAGCAGAACACAGTGTGATTGCCTAAGTGCCTCTGGTGCTTTCTCCTACCTTTCCTCCCCTCCCCAGGCAGCGATTCCCTGGAGCTCCAGCCCAGCTGGAACGCTCTCCACGAGCTGCTGCTGGGTGGGAAAAGATCAAATAAACCTGCCCCCCAAAGGAAGAGCACTTCTAGCCCAGCCTGCTGTCAAAGACTAATCAGCAAGTACAGCTGGAGAGGGGAAGGGATGGAAGTGGGAAGATGAAAGATTTGAAATAAGTCCCAAAGAAACCAGACTGTGCTTGCCCTTGAGCCAACGTTTTTTGGTTAAGTAGGAAAACATTGAGAGAGTTGAATAATTGACTTCACACTCAATAATTTGCTGGCCAAGCCAGTTCCTGCCACTGTTTTAAACAGACTGAAAAGGTCCTGAAAAATGCTGGAATGTTCATCAAATTAAGAGAAAGCACCAAGTACCCCAAAAATGATTGGTGCGAGTGGGAAATTTCAGCCAGAAATGTCAGGATTGGGCTTTAGAATCATTAGAAGCAAATAAAACAAACAACACAAAATAAAAAAACCCCAAAGGAAGGAGAAAAGAACATCAGCAATACCCTTCTTTTTGCTGGAATGTTTCTTAGACATTACCCAAACTCAAGGGCAAATCAACTTTAAAATTGCTGTTACCAGGGTTTAAAGCCACCAGTATCCAGCCTGGATAAACCAGAATTCCACAGGAAAGGAGCTGGCCAGGAAAGAAAGAAAACAAAAGGTAGAGAGGTGGAGGGGTTTTTTTTCCCCTGAAAAAGTGTTAATTCCCAGTCTATTAAAGTATAACTGGGTGCAGAAAATAGAAGGAATCTCTTTTTGCTATATGGAAGCAGAAGGAAATGGCACAACAAATCACCAGGTGAATCTGTCACAAGGAAGAGGAAAAAAGGGAAAGACAACTGGGAAGGAGGGGAAGAGTCAAGCGTTTGTTCCCAAATCTGGCAGTGGAGCTCTTCGTCCATGTTTCAGGAAACATTTCCAACTGAAAAGAGGAATCCATGGAAGATTTCAAGGGCAACATGGACTTGGAGCAACCTGCTCTGGCTGAAGGTACAATAAAAGGATCTGGTTGGAAGAAGACAGTTCTAAGGTCTCTTCCAATCACCCCATTCCATGATCCTCTGGATCTGAACACTGATCCTGCTTCCCCACTGCAGCCAGTGCCTGCCTCCAGTGCCCCCTGCATCCCTGGGATGGGAGCATCCTGCTCTAGGTGAGGCATGCCCAGAACTTGAGGAGGTTTTTTTTTTGTCCTCCCCTGCCAGGATACAATTTATAAACATCACAGGTATCCATCACATCAAGGTTAGGGTTTGTCTGGCTCAGGGCTCATGTGAGTCCCTTCAATTTCTGTCAATCTCCAGATTATTACCTCCAGCAGGTTCTCCTTCATTCCCTGGAGCCTGATCCTATTTTTGGATTCTCTGGGCTTATCAGCACTTATCTTTCACTAGTGTGCTTTATTTTATTTCCCCTCCCCATCCCAGCTCTGTCTTAAGCTGGTTTGGAACACTTATGTAAGAGTCCTCCAGGGTTACAAGGGGAAGGAGGCACTTTCTTCCCTTCCCTCACCTCAATCCTGGCATTATCAGCACCTCTACCAACCCCAGCCTCACTGAAACTCCTTCTTTCAGACACAGAAAAAAATAAAACACTTCACCTTCCAAATCCAGTATTTGAGGCATTAGGTCACAGCATTTCCCCAAGCAGGCTGTGATTGTTTCTCCTGAAAATCCCTGAATGGAAGCCCCACCTGGAGCAGAGTCAGCCCTCCAGCCCAGAAAGCTGAGAAGAAACAAATCCATGGATCCTCAAGGCAGCAAGAATCACACCAATAAATCCTAAAGATGGATGAGACAGAAGATGCCTCCCTCAAGGAAAAAAAAGTCATTTTATTCTCTGTAACAGCTAAGTTAAACTGGTTGCCTTCCTTGGCTCTAAGCCCACAGGTGAGAGACATGAATTAAACTCGCCACGCTCTCTCTGTCCTTTCCAAACAAATAAAAAGTTGCAAAGGAGTAAAAAGAAATCCAGTGATTTTGTTATTTTTATCTCTAAAGGGAGGGAAAACTATGCAACTGCTAAAGACACCTTTTCCAACCAATTCTTCACTTAATTTTGTGTATTTCTATGAGTTTTGTTGGAAATTGCCTATCAGTCAAAATTAAAAAAAAAAACAAAACCAAAAACCACACACTCAGACTCCTTGGCTCACATTCTTTTGATAGAGTGGGGTTGTGGTGGCTCCTGCTCATCCTCCATCCATTCTGGAGTCAGCCTGCACATCCTTCAGCATCACACCAGGCTCTGGCAATCCCCAGGATCCAGCTGCCAAGGTTATTCCAGCAATTTGCTCTTCAGATAATTCCAGAGCTGACCTGAGCAGGTGCTTGGACTGCTGAGCTCCCTCTCAAGCTGAACTATTTATTGTCTGATTTTTTTATAAGCAGGGATCAATTTCTTCAAGGAATGTAAGGAAGTGACTGGAAGGAGGACTCAGCAGGAGTTTTGTGTTTTACCTCCCTCCTCCAGTAGAGAAGCAAAGCCTTTTTTCAAGTTCTGCAACAACCTGAGGTTTACAGACCCGTATCCAAACTCCAGCAGAGCGAGGCTGCTCAGGTTGAAAAATCTCTTTTTTTCCAGCACAAACTCCTCAAGCCAGTAAGTCATCATCTCCTCCCTCTTTAACCCTGGCCATTCACTTCCAGCTTCTAAAGGAATTTCACATATTCCAGCAAGCTGCTTTCCAAGAAGGTTCATTCCTCTCTCCAGCAACTGCAAGCTTCTGAGGAGCCTGTGAGACCTCAGTTGGAGTCCTCAGCCCCCAAGCTTGGCTCATCCTCAGCAGTACTTAAAAGAGGAACATGTTCATTGAGCCACAAAACAAACACGCTGTCCCAGCATTTCTAGTAAAATCCACTTGAATTCCAGGTATTCTCTAATGCACTTCCTTGCCGTTCACCCTTCTGCCAAGCCCTTGAGAACTTCAAGGTTTCTCATCTTTTTTTCTTTTGGTGCCAGCTCGCGTGGACTGACTGAAGCCCCAGGAAACCTTCCCTTTTTTGTTTTGGCAGACAGCTGACACCACCTGCTTCCAGCAGCAGGGCTGAGTTTCTATTCCAGGGACGTTACCCAAGTGCTTTCCTCACACCCCACCCACGCCTGGGTCCCCAAATCTGTTGGGCTTCACCAAACGCCCGCGGAGCCGCGGCGCGGAGGCGGCTCCGTGTTCGTCTCGCTCCGTCTCTCCCTTTCTCTCTCTCTCTCTCTCTCAAGAGGCTGTTCCACAGCTTCAGGACATTTCCTCCCCCACACCAGATCATCTTTGTCACCCAACACCTGCTCAGCCCCCAGGTGTGAAGCCACAGCTCGCCCCAGCTCCAGAGGTCTCTCCCTGCAACAGGTGGCTCAGGTTTCGTGGGGATTTGAGCGTGATTCCTCCTAAAACTCTCTTTCAGCTCAGCAAAGGCATTTTAAACATGAGCTTCTGAATGTTCTCTCCTCAGCTAAGGTGGCTGATCCCAGCCCCACACCCAGCCAACACCATAGAATGGCTGCTGGAGGTCACACCATAAAGTCCCTGCACAGGGAGTTCCCTGCCACGTGCTCATGCAGCCCAACAATTCCAGAAAGATCTACAGAGGAGGCCATGGAGATGCTCTGGGGCTGGAGCCAGGCTGGGAGAGCTGGGGGGGCTCACCTGGAGAGGAGAAGGCTCCAGGGACATCTCAGAGCCTTTCCAGGGCCCAAAGGGGCTGCAGGNCCCTGGAGCAGTGGAAGGTGTCCCTGCCCGTGGCAGGGGTGGAATGGGATGATCCTGGGGCTCCCTTCCAACCCAAACCACTCTGGGCTTAAAGCCTGCACCCCCAGTTTAGTCTGTCCACACCACAAACCACGGGCTCCAGGTTTCTCTCTGGGAAAGTTTCCAGAAAGAAAAGGCTGCTCAGCTTTCAGACAGGAACACCAGTGGTTATGCCAGGGAAACACTTTGGATTTCTTCTGCAGAGGGATCAAAAGAGCTGATCTGACCCTCAGCAGGGAAACCCCAACCCTGTGCCACCAGCTTTCACCTCAGCTTCCCCAGCTCCTGTTCCCTGGTCAGACACTTCAGGAACGGGACAAGATGCAGAGTAATGGGATTCTTTGTCAAGGTAAGGAGAGAAGGGTGGAGATCCAGGATGATATTCATATTTTTATGGATATACTTTCATTATTGCTGTTTTTAAGAGGAGTGGGCTAAATGGCTGCAAACCTAAGCATCTTAAAAAAGCCAATATCCCTGATTTTCAGAGCTTCCTCTGGTTACTGACATCACTTTAGGAAGAGCAAAACACAAAAACAGCACCAGCCTCAGAGCTTCAGCTCCAAGCCTCTGCCAAAATCCAGGGATATTACTGGAGGAAGGAGCAGAGCACACAAAGGAAACAACAAACCACCACAAGTGTTTCACTACTGTCTCATACCACGTTGGAGAGCCAACCACGTCATCCCTTTTGCCCACAATGAAAACCTAAACCATTTCACCACCACAAAGAGCAAAAAAGCAAGAGCAGGTACAGGGTCAGCTCCTGATCAGACCCTGTGCCAACACCCACCAGGCAACACAAAGCCTGAGATTTACATTTCTTAATTCCCAGTCACGCTTTGTACCAGCTGTTGAGGACTCCCCAAACCAGAGCTGTCAGCAGCTTTTCTCCTCCTTTATGGGGTAAATACTCTGCAGCAGAGTTTCTCACTGCTAATCTCTTTATTTTTAGCTTGGCAGCCAGGAGTCATTTTCAGAATCCATAAATTATGTTCAGTATCATCCTCATCTTTGTATTCTGACAAGCCTGAATTTTTGCTTTAAGTTACAGTGCAGTTTATTAGTCCAAAGGATTTCCAGCTGCAGTTATTGCCTGGAAGGAGCTGAGCTGATACCCATTCATCATCCCCTTGCTCACAAGACAAGATTGCACGAGGAAGCCAAAGTTCACATCGATTTCCTGCTGAAATCAGGTCCTGGAGACAGAAAAGGCTTCATTGTGTATTTCCATCTTGTTGGGCTTTGAGATTCTGCTCACGAGAGAAGCACGAGGGGGCCGAGACTTCACCACACAACAGCCCAGGCATTCTGCCTGTTGTCACCCACAGACAGGAGACTCCAGATCCAAGGAGAGGATGGCAGGTTTAGGTCCAGATCAAGTTTAAGCCAGAGGCTAACTGGTTTACTCAAACCCCACCTGGAGGTGGAGAGCAGGTCAGACACAGCACAGCCCCAGAAAAGCTCTTTACAGAGACAGGAGTGTCGAGCAAAGGATAACAAGACCTTTGCAGCACCCTGGTTTGACCACAGCACGATCCAGGGGTTCCAGCCACGTCACACAGTTCCAAAAACAACACTCAATTCCCCCTTTTGGTCACTGAAAACAGGAACACACAATGAAGGAGGAATATTGCAGCCTAAAACCCAAGGGGAACAACCGAACATCCATAGGATTAATGCAAACAGCAGGTACAGGATGGAACAAAGAAATCCAAAGTGATTTCACTGCAGTTCCCAAATCTACCCTCCAATAAAGTTCATCCAACTTAAAAGCAGGGTTCAGCTTAAAAGTGAAGCTCAAAAATTTGGATTTATCTCGAAAAAGAAGACTCAACCTTCTGTCTGCTGCTCAGCCTTCCGACGCCAAGGCTTGAAGACGCCAAAGCCCCGAGGAAAGAGATCAAACAGCAAAGGCAGGATGGGGAAAAGCTCAGCTCCCAAAAGATCATCCCCGTGCAGAACCCTCTCCGAGCTGCTGACACTTTTTGGCAGCTCAGAGGGGCACAGTGGGAACAGACACGACAAAATTCCTGCTCTTTGCACAAGGCTCAGACAGATCCGGGGGCAGCTCCACCAGCACGAGGCAGAGGCAGCAGGAACAGCTGAAATCTCCTCGGGAAAAGAGAATTTTTGGCTAAGAACGTGTGCTTGACATAAGAAACACAAAGCAAAATCTCAGCGAAGCATTTAAAAATATAGTGAAAACGCATTAAAATGATGATTGTGTCACAGCAATTCTGTCACTTGTACCCATCCACCTGCCTTCAGACCACACAACTTGCTTTATTCCAGACTGACAGGAATGCACACGAAGCCTCTGGAGGATTTAACCACAAAAACCCACATCAAAAATCACCCCCACAGATGGAGAAAGACCAGAATCGTGCAGCAGGTCTGTCTTGCTGTCACCCTCTGGAAAACCACCCAGTCTCAGGGTGTCACACTCACTTTTTTGGCCAGATTACTGAAAAATCTGCCGGAGATGCTGAATCACACATGAATCACCGTGGAATTGTTTGGGTTGGGAGAGATGTTAAAGCTCATCCAGCCCCACCCATTCCACAGGCAGGGACACCTTCCACTGTCCCAGGTTGCTCCAAGCCCCAATGTCCAACCTGGCCTTGGACACTTCCAGGGATCCAGGGGCAGCCACGACTTTCCTGTCCCATCACATCAGACCTCATCTGGCTGATCACAGCAAAGCTCTTTTTTTTTCTCACACTGTACAAAACCAAGCCAAAAACCTTCCTTGCCTGCCACGCTTGGATGCTTCTCTGGTCACCAAAATCCTTCTGTGCTCCATCTCTCCTCCCCCACCCAATCAGGACATTGCAAAACAGGAAAAAAAAAAGGAAAAAGAGAAGCACTGAAAAGAAATCTCACCATCCCAGTCTGCAGCACAGATGATTTCACCCCAATTACTCGCTCTTGTCATGCAAAATAAGAACTACAGGAGAAAATTCAACTCCTGATCCAGACAACACAGCAGCCAGAAATGAAGACGCTGCCCCAAGCATTTCTTTCAGAATTTTACACGCTGGGATCGGTCTGTCAGCATGTGAGGAGTCTCCCAAAAGTGCTTTAGGAAGGAAGACTGATATTAAAGACCAATTATACATCTGAATTTGAGTCTTCACCCTCTGATTCAGGGGAGCCCGAGGAACGTGCACGTACAGAATGAGGCTTTTAAAAGAGGGGAAAAAAAAAAAAAAGGGGAAAAAAGTGTTGAAGTTATGCAGAGAATCTGGGCAAAGAATGCAAATTGTGACCCAATTCTCCCTCCTGACTGGGAGAGGGCACGAGGCAGCTCTGGAAGCACAGGAGAGGAGCAGGAGCCCTGCCACACCTGCAGCAGGGGACGTCTCTCCTGGAGGCAGCCAGGTGAAGGCCACCCTCCCTCTGCCCAGGCAACAAGGCCACAACCCCCCAGCCCAGCAGCAGCGTCCTCCAGGGAGCTGGGAGGGCTGGGAGCTTCCCACAGCCTCCCTCCAAACCAGGATGGGAACAGGGACAGAGCCATGGAGGGGATGGACACACTTATTGACTGCAATGCCAGCTGGACATGGAGAGCCAAGGTCACCATGAGGGCCATCTGCTGTCCCAGGGCAAGGAGAAAAAGTTTCTCCAGCAGGGAGAGGAAGTTTGGCTCAGCAGCCCCTCCAGCAGAGGAGGATTCCCAGTTTTATTCTGCAAGCTGAGGCTCTCGGCCACAGCTTCATGAGCTGCCTGCTGAGGAGCCAGGGACCTCCTGCAGAAAAATCCTGTCCTTCAGCCACTCCTCATCACCCCAGCAGGATGGAGTCCAGTCAGCCCCAGCTCCTGACCCCAACTGGAACCAGTGGCAAGATTCACCCAGCAATTCCCATCTCAGAAGGGTCGAGTTTTCGTGCACTCCCCAAACCAGAGCGATCTTCAGGAGCCACGAGAAGTCTCCCTCCCAGTACAGAATTTTCCAGAGGAAAAAGCCCTTCAGGTGCCAGAAAACCCATCTAAACTCACACAGGGCAGGAGCTGACCAGGATAACCCCCGGCTCAGGTCACGGAGCCCAAGATGTGCCACTGCAAAAAGTTTTTCAGGGAAGCACAGAGCTGTGTCAGCACAGGGTGACAAAGAATAAAAGCAGCCAAGAAGAGGGGCCAGCAATGTCACCCCAACCAGAGATCCAGCTCATTTCCCTGTCATCTCCATCTTGGAGCAGCCTGGCCTAGTGGAAGGTGTCCCTGCCCATGCCATGATGGTCTCTAAGGTCCCTTCCAACCCAAATTACTACAGGGCTCTAAAGCTGTCTCCAGTGATGGATTTCACTGAGTTTTCATCAGGGCTTAGCATGCAATGCCTGTAATATATCATACACATACATCTTTTAATGATGCAATTAGTCTGGTGTAGGATCCAGCATCCCCCAAACCTTCTCTTGGCATAAATGCAATTATAGACAGAGCCATAAAATCCTTGCTGCAATGGCCTGGAATTGCAATTTCTGTCCAAAGCCTGCTGCAAACTCTGATTATAGAGAAGGCTTTGTTCAGCCAGTCTCCCTCTTTTCCCTTAGGAAACCTGTATGTCAAAAGACCAAGAAATGCTGGTAATTTATGATGTGGAAAGACAGAACTGAGACCTAAGCCGAGTTTATGTTTGAAATGGTCACAGAGCCCTGGGATGGCAAGTCAGAATTGTTGCTCTCTGTTTATGTACACATAAATACCCAGGGATGAAAGGATGTCAAGGAGAGAAGAATTATCAGCACCACAGGAGCACTGAGCAGAAAAATGTTGTTCAGATTTAGAGGTTGTTCAGGGATTGTACTGCAAGAAAATTTTAAAAAAATCAATGAAAAAAATTATAAGGAATAAGATCGCTTCAATTTGCAGTCTGTTCATCAGCACTGATGAAACAAAGATTTGTTTTATCCCAAAGGAGATAAAAGGTCAATCACTACAAGGCTTTACAATTCCCCTCCACCATTCACAGAAGCCATACCCTGGGCTCTGGAAGCACGTGTGGTATAATTTTGATGTTTAAATACACGAGAAACACACAGACAGCATTTGGGCTTCTTCCAGCCTCCCAAACACACCCAAGAAATCCTGCAGCAGGCCCAGGATGTGGAATCCTGCTCACCCCCACCAATGAAGACACTCAAAGCACACCCTGCCAGGTGATCCCTCACTTCCCTCTGTGCTCTCCCTAGGGTCTGGAACATTCCAACACCTCCTGAATAACTCCCTTGTCCTTGCCTTTGCTGTACAGCTGCCGGCAGGGAAACTTTCTCTGCCTCCCTGGGATGCAGATTACAAAAATCTCCCTCACCCTACAGAAAAGAAGAGTTGGAATATTAATTAAAACATCTAATCTTTCCCACCGAAACCAGACTGTAAACAGCCCGAGGGTTTAGACAAGTTCCTGGGATGTGGAAGCGACTTTCAAATCTGTTTTCATCCTCCCACATCCCAGGTGAACTTCCTGCCTAATCCATGAACAGATTTCCTACACAACCCCACAGGAAGGGAGCTCTCAGCTCCAGGATGGAGTCCCTGTTGCTTTGGGTTAGAAACAAGGGGATGCCTGCAAGTGCCTCCAAGGAGATCCAGACATTTGGGCAGCAAAGAAATTGAACTCCACGAGGATTTCCTTTGATTTGGAGGAATTTAAGACACCAAAGTTGTGTCTAAAGAATGGGAGGGGGGATGAAGAAGTGTTCCATAAAGAGTTAAGTGCCTTCATTTCTAAGGAGATGGTGGGAGATCCACTGAGGAAGAAGTAGAGACAATCACACCCCAATCACTCAAAGGAAGTTCATTTCTTGTAACAACAGCACCAGACAGAGGAGCACAGCTGCAAACAGCCAGGGAGGCAGGCAAAGCCAAGATCACCCTGATCCTGCTCCATGAAAATGTGGCAATTACTCCTCCAGGGAAGACACAGCAATTTTTTGTGCAGGAAATTCTGTGCCAGCTGGATGAAGCACTGCCAGCAGCGTGGCTCGTTCTGCCCTGGCTGTGTCCTCAAGCTTCTCTCCATAACTGAAGGCAAAGCTGTGACTGAGGGCAGAGCTCTCCAGCTGCTGTGGAACCACAGTGTGCATTTCAGGAATACCAACAGCCACCCATCAGACTCAAAAGTGGAGAGGAAAAGGAGAGCTACAAGCCCATCACAGTGTGCCCCAAAAGGCTGGACACTTGTCCCTTCTTCCATGGCATCCCTAGTCTTTCTTTCAGTTTTTCTTTTCTAACCAGTTCTCAGGGAAACAAGGCTTCACAACATCCCTTTTCTCCAAATTCCCCACAACTCAGCTGGGATCTTTTCCACAGAACTTGTACTGATGCACTGCTATATTTGAATTCAGGCACTAATGCACATGGGCTACCTCCACAGCCTGTGCCAGGACTGGACAACCTTTTCCATGAAGAATTGTTCTCTCATCTCCAATCTAAACCTCTCCTGGAACAACTTGAGGCCGTTTCCTCTTCCTATTATTTGTTACCTGGGAGAAGACATGGATCTCCCTCATCATTTGAGAGACAAAGGCACATCAACCCTTCCATAACATTTTGAGGGAGATAAGGGTGTAAATTAACTCCCCAGTATATTTGCTTCAATGTTAATTAACTGGCAATTTTAAGAATCTGAACTGCCTCAGGTTTTAACAAGAAGGTCACTTCTGCATCTACTAAGAAAGCTGAGTTTTGTTCCTCACCACCTTTAGCCTTGTTAGACTCAGGATTAACATCTTTTCACATAGCTCAGAGCAAGATGCTGTGCTATGGACACAATGGAGGAGGAGATTTTAAATCACCATTCCCATTTCCCTTCCTGCATCCTTCTGAGACAGACCAATTCCACCCTCTGAAATTGTCATTACACCAAGGAAGATCAATGACCTTTTCTTGCAGCCCCAACGAGAGCAGCATTCACCAAACAAGAGACAGTGGCAGTGGGGAATCAATGCAGCACAAACATCCCCTGTTTTGCCAGTTTAATCCCTCCAGCAGCCTATCAGCATATTTCAGAACAGTCACCAGCCAAATATTCAACTTGCACTTGCACTGCACAGTAAATAGGACACCCAGGTTTCCAAAGTCAATACTGAAACAGTGTGAAACCCACCAAGAGTCTCAGGGTGGCCTTCTGGGAGCAGCTCTATGTCCCACCAATAACCAAAAAATGCTGTGTTCAAGGCTCTGCCTTGGCTAAGCTTTCCTTAATCTGCCCCAGAGGTTCATCATCAGAACAAATCCTGCCCTGGGGGGGTGGGCAGGCCCTGGCACAGGGTTCCCAGAGCAGCTGTGGCTGCCCCTGGATCCCTGGCAGTGCCCAAGGCCCGCTTGGATGGGGCTTGGAGCAGCCTGGGATGGTGGAAGGTGTCCCTGTCCATGGAATGGAGCTTTAAGGTCCCTCCAAACCCAAACCTTTCAACGTGCTCCAAGAAAAACCTGCACAGTTGCACAAAGCAGAGAAGCCAAAAAGAGGAGGAAGTTAAAGCTGATTTATCAAGATGGTGCTTTATGTGCTGCAAACACACACTGGCCAGGGGAGGAGGATAAATTAGCACCAACAGCCCAAGCTGACACGTGTTTTGTCACTGGCCTCCTGTCACCTCTGGGACAGGGATCCAGCTGCAACAACAGACAGTGTGACTCCAGCCCAGCGTCTGTGGGTGTGCCAGCCCCGGTGATTAACTCTCAGAAGTTAATTACAGGATGTCAACAGTGCCCTCACCTGACCCACTGCCAGGTCAGGCGTTTGCAGCTCAGGCAGTGCCCTCACAGTTGTTCCATCCCTGGCAGTGTCCCAGGCCAGGCTGGACAGGGCTTGGAGCAGCCTGGGACAATGGAAGGTGTCCCTGCCCATGGCAGGGGTGGCACTGGATGGTTTTGAAAGGCCCATTCCAACCTGAAGTGTTCTGTTAGTCTCTGATCCCTGATCCAGTTCTGCTCCACAGGATCCACAGAAGGTGGTGCTTCCCTCACCACAAGACTCTTAAACACTCTCAAAGCTTCCCGTGCCACAAGAGCCCCGCTGCTGCCAGTGAGATATTTCACAAAAAGGACCCCTCAGGCAGCAGCCTACAGGGGCTGCCATTCTGTGAGCAAGGCAGGCAGCCCTGGCAGCTTGACACGTGTCACCGTGACCTTCTGCTGCTCCAGGAACAGCATTCCTCCAGAGGCACGACGAGATAACACAGGGACAAGGGCACCAAAGACAAATGCTCCTTAAACGTCTTCCCCTGCTCTCATCTTCCCTAACTTCTCTTTTGGTTTTTAATCTAAATGCCTCGGAGGAGAGCATACCCCACCAGTCCAGGTGGACTCTGGTAGTGAATAAACTAAGGTGTAGTTTTACAAACACGCTCTGAGCCTTTCCACCAAAGGAAAAGCAAACAAACCTTCTCCCATCTCCCGGGGAGTTTGTCCTCACATTAGCTTTGCACTCAGCCTTTATGTAGGCAGCTTTTAAAACATGTGAAAAGCCCTGTTTCATGTTAAATTCAAAAGCAGGAGGCAGGGACCAAAAGAGGACACGAGGCAGAGTCAGGATTCCCAGGCTGCTTTTTGAGCTGCAAACACTTTAGAAAAGCAAACGACCTTAAACGTGGAGAGCTGGTGGTGATGTGTTGGGTGTTCCAGGGGCAAAATGACTTCAAATAATGGAATTATTTGGGTTGGAAGGGACCTCAAAGCTCCCCCAGTCCCCCACAGGGGCACCTTCCACCATCCTACATTGCTCCAAGTTCCATCCAGCTTGTGCCAGCACGAGCCACCACAGCCCAGCCAGGTCCCTCCCAACTCAGGATATTCTGTGAACATTTCAGGGGTGCTGCCAGCACACTTGTGCATTTCTTAAGCACCTCTCCCCTTCCAAAAGTTCAGTTTAAAAACTCTTTTTCCCCACAGGATGCACCACAAGCTCCCCTCGGGTCAAACGTGCTGGGCACGGTTAAGATCAGCCTGGAGCTTATCTCCCACAAAGCTGCCTGTCCTTAGCAAGCCAAGCTCCACTCCCCAAACACTGCATTAGTGTGGCACAGCCAGAGCAGCACACAGCCAGGCCACCCCCAGCTGTCACCTCGAGGGCACCAGCACTCTGCAGGGGACAGCAGACAACAGGGATGCTTCTGATTCAGGATGGAGTCTTTGCATGAGGTACCCGTGGCACTACAGCCCCTGGGCAGCTCTCTAGGAACTGTGCTAACTGGTTCAGAACATAAAGCTAAAAAAAAAATAAATTTAAAAATTACAAAGCAAGACAGAGTAAGAATCTGGGGGTCGATTTTAGCCACAGAAAGATTTCAGTTTTCCCTCGGCGCTTTCGCAGGCGGCCGCATTCACCCGTGGCTAATCTCTGCTCAGACACTCTCTGGTGGTTTTGAGTAAGTCCAGGGATTAGAGGGGGTTATCCAGAGGGCCAAGGGCAGCCTGAGCAAACGGGAGCTGGACCACAGTCACTGCAGCCCCACGGACCTGCCCCAGCCCTGGAATTCAGTCCCCATCCCAAGGATATGATAAAAGCTCTCCACAGCCTCCTGCAGCACCAAGCCAAGGCTGGCACCACTGGGGACCAAACCAGGGACAGGACAGGAGCCAAAAACTCCCCACCAGGGGCAAGGAGCCTCCTGGAGTCTTCACATGGTCCCACCAAGAGCAGCAGGTCCACCACAGCCACCACACAGCTCCAAGGCATGAATCTTGACAACAATCACCATCTTTGGAAGCCTAAAGGCTTCCACACTAGGAAGACCAAGCTTCCTGGACTTTTAATGGGTATCTGCTTTGAAGAGCAAATCCCACCAAGATTTATTGCAAAAACAAGAAAAGAAGTTGTATTTAAGCAGAATCACAGAATCATTAAGGTTGGGAAAGGCCTCTAAGACTGAGCACAACTATTAACCAGCACCACAATGTTGTCCCCACGTGCCACAAATCCACACAACTTCTGAGCACTTCCAGGGGCTGTGATTCCACCATTCCCATATTCAGCCTGTCCACCCTTCTAGGGAAGGAATTTTTCCTCCCATCCAACCTAAACTTCCCCCAGCACTTCCTCCCATCCTGTCACTTGTTATGTTTGGGACACAAGTGTCTGTGAGCCAGTGCAAGAGGCCTCCAAGAAACTGGATGGAGGCTGGAGATGTTTATCTGTTAACCCTGTTCCTCTGCCTCTGGATCAGCTCTGCATTGAAGGCTTTCCAAAAGTCCCTTCCATGGGGCAAGAAAACAAAAAGGACTCAAGAGAAGCACCAACATTTTCTGCAGAGTCAGCAGCGAGTCCTGGCACCTAAACTGAC
This sequence comes from Thryothorus ludovicianus, assembly GCA_013397245.1. Classification (NCBI taxonomy): domain Eukaryota; kingdom Metazoa; phylum Chordata; class Aves; order Passeriformes; family Certhiidae; genus Thryothorus; species Thryothorus ludovicianus. The sequence goes on from VZTB01003439.1 coordinate 86,556, forward strand.
AGATTTGTTTTCTTCTGAGGAAGAGCATCAGTGCCTCAGAAAATCAGTGTGGATCTGGGGAGCACTGCTGACCCAAAGCAGGCTCCAGCAACCCAAGGGCTGCTGCAGGTTACACAGGAGCTCGGCTTGCAGATTTATTTGCCATTTCTGGACATTTCCAGTGATGCTACCCCTTAGACAAAAGCTGACGTGTAGCTGCAGTGCTTAGAGGAGAGCCCAGTAGCCCACAGGACTTGTCCCAAATTTCTGCCACCTCCTCCAGCAAGGAATGCCACAGGGAGCATCACTATGAGAGTTATGGTCTCCCAAGGGGGGGGGAAGGAGGAATCTCATCCTGCTTCCCACAAATCAACCAAGAGCCCCAGATCCTCTGCCTGGCCAGCATCAGGGCAACACTTCAGTGTTTGGCCCCCTGCTACAGAGAGCCTCACCATTTCCTCCAGATCTCCTTTAGAACTGCTCCCAGAAGCAATTTCTTTATTTATTATCTTAATTAGACACAACACTAAGGAATCACAGAGAACAACCCAATAGCTCTGCTGCAGCAGCCACCACAATCCCAGCTCCCACAGCATCCCCACCACTCCTGTGCTCCCCTCAGTGAGCTCTCAGTGCAAAAAGTCCTTCATGCAGCCACTCTTGTCCCCCTGAGACAATCAGACAAGCATCAGTTTGGACACTGCCTGTTTAAACCCTGGCTAAAAACACAGCTGCCTTTGGAGCAGATGCAGGTAAAGCCTCAGAGACTGGGATGCAGCAAGGACAGATGCTCAGATCACTCTGGGCTGGGGTTTTATCACCTGTCAAGTCAGCAGACAGCAGCACTTCCAGGCAGCTGTGCAGTCAGTAATCATTCCAGGGGATTGCCTGCAGTTCCTAACCACGGGCTGTGAAAAGGGCATAGAAAGGAGGTTTTTTTTCAGACTTCCATGCAAGAAGGTCCTTTAACCACTGCCCAAGGGAACGAGGCTTTCAATGCCCACCACAGGCTTCTCCAGGCTTCTATTTTATCCTGAAGTTTCCATCAGAGCACCTCTCACAAGTTCAGCCTGCTAATTACTGTGTTTACAGTGGGTGTTGGCCTTATCAGCAGGATGGCTGTCCTGGCTCTGCTGAAGCATGATATAATCCCTTAAAACAAGTTCTCATCAGCTGTTGTTTCATTAAACCACGTGATTTCCACCTAAGCAGAGAGGGCAGAACCCCCCAGCCTTTCCCAGCTCACTCCATGAGCCATCCAAAGCCTCTCATGGAATATTCATCCCACTGCCTTTCCTCTTCCTCCCCGGCACAAATCTCCCACAGCTCCCTGCAGGAAGCTCCTCTGATAAAAGCTGGAAGGACCTGGAAGTTCTTATCTGGAGTCTGGGGGATATTTTCCAAAAGAAATAGGTCATAGAGGAGTTACTGCAGAATCAGGTGGTTACTTACATCCTTAAGCCTGGAATATCCAATGATCTGTTATTCCTGCACATGGCAAAGGGAATTGTTCAGTTCTAACTTAATTCACGTGCCCACAGTGAAGAGATCAGCATCTCTCCCCTGGTTTATGACAGATTTTCCTTGGAAATGCTCCCGAAGGACAAATCCAATCTTATCTCTTGATGACTTCCAGGAACGGGGCAGCCACTTCCAGGAACTTTGTGCCAGGGTCCAGCCACCATCCTGGAGTTCTTGGGCATTGAAAAATAAAATCAATTAAAAAAATAAATCCTGTCTCCCAAAAAATGGATGCATTTGAGAAGGTTTGAGATTAGGCTGCTCACAAAAAGACCTTTTTTTTTTTCCCCTAAGGAAGAAACTGGCTCTCCCAAGAGGAGACTAGATGGACTCAAGGGATGAAATCTAGAGTCTGTTAGACTTTGCAGTCTCTGGCATCACAGAGGTTGGAAAAGCCCTCCAGGATGATGGAGTCATTAACCCAGCCCTGCCAAGTTCAAGGGTGAAGGGAGAAGCTGCTCTGACACTTCATTCCCTCCATCAGCACTAAAACATCTGGTTTTGGCCACCCTGTGATGAGGATCTGGGCAGGAATCACAAAGCAAAATAAGAGAGCTGAGCAGGACAAAGGAAGGTAAAGCAGAGACTAAATCTGAGCCCATCCATCATCATCAGGAGAGCGCTTCCCACGATGGGGAGGAAGAGGGTCAGCCACGGGGAACAATTGCTCCAAGGAAGGGGAAGCAGCATTGTTTGAGAGATTTTACAGAAAAGCACACAAACCAATCCCCCATCTCTCAAAAACAAAAAAAAAAAAAGAGGAAAGAAAAAACATTCCCATAGTCTTTGGGAAGGCTCAGCTCCACCTTGACATCACGCCCCACTTTGAGCCAGAAGGGAAGAGAAGCTGCTTTGTGTGATTTTTCTCCCCCTAAGCTGTATTATCAGCCCTTTTCCCCAGGAAGGAAACCTTCCACACTCCCCTTCCCCTCCAGTCTGCAAAAGCTGAGCCTGGCTCCTTATTCCAGCTCCCCAGGAGCCCTGGCAGAGCAAGGAAACGGGAGCTAAATGCAGCAGCTCCCCACTGGGCCAGGAACTCAAATCCTGGGACAGCAGGAGCCCTGCAAACCTTGCAGGAGCTTCCATGGGAAAGTGAGCAGACCCAACACAGCCCTTGCCCTGAGACAATCCCTCTCTCTCCAGCAGGGAAGATCTGAGGGACAGGTGGGAGAGACAGGGCTGTGCACATCCTATGTGGAAGTGATAAAACTCCTTGCTCCACCTCACTTATCTCCAAGCTTCCCTGCTGTAACATGATTGCAGCTGAATTTTATTCCACTTAAGCCTTTCCCAAAATACCTGTGGCTCCTTTGAGGTACTTCTTCCTCTCATCAGAAGCTCTGAGAAATTAAATCCTGTTAGTGCATAAGTCTCACGCAATAACTGTGACATTCTGGGGATTTTCATTGGCAGGCTCAGCAAAAACCTCACCAGAAGAGAAGTCCTTCAAATGCCAGACATCCAAGACATCTGAAGCCTCAAGGCTTCTTTCTGTGCACGGGATTTAGTGCTAATCCCAAAGCTCCCCAGCCCTTCACTGCTGCATCTCAGCTCTGTGCTCAGCCCTGTCCCAGCCTCCAGCAGAGCAGCTTCCCTTCCTTGGATCACTCATGTCCCAGGATCTCTGGGAGTGTCCAAGGCCAGGCTGGTTGGCTTGGAGCAGTCTGGACTAAAGGAAGGTGTCTCTGCCCATGGCAGGGGTGACACTGGATGATTTCAAGGTCCCTCCTACCTGAACTGTGATTCCATGATTCCCAATCCCTCAAAGCAGAGGGTATTAATGGGTCTCAAATGCTGCAGGAGCCTCCAAGTTCTTCCTCGCTTGCTTTTTTTCAGTGCTGGAAACATCAAATCTTTGCACCTCTTCCCAAAGCAAAGTGGACACATCTGCTTATCATCAGCAAGCTCTGTTATCTTCAAACCCTTCCCTACAAATACCCACGGGTGTCAATGCTACAGCAGCAGTACCAGGGCAGACCCTGCTCCTTCCTTCCTGACAAGTTCCTAGGGATGCTCTGGAAATGGCCTTTCCCCACCAGGCACCAGGTGAGCGGATTTTTGGCCCATCAAGGACGGATGGAAAGGCTGAAGCACAGACATCACCCAGCTCGATTCCCACCTCTGCACACTCCCCAGGGCTCAGGCTAGGGAGGCTGGCAGCCAGACTCTGAAAAGCAAAACCCCTTCTCTGAGATTCTCCCCCACTTCTTCCCCTGCAGCTTTCCACAGAGCCAGAGCCCCGTTTCCAGGGAACGTTTTCCACCCAAATGTTCAGGGAAGCAGCACGTGATTCAACTCTGCCATCTGCTTTCCAAGGGGGCCTTCTCCCCTCAAAACTCACAGTTAAAAGCACTCACCAAACAAAAAACACCCCCAAAACAACAAGGCCTCACTTCCTTCACCACAGTAGGAAGCCCTGCAATAACTTGGGGAAGCAGAAGAATTTAAAGGGCAGATATTTTCTGTCCACTATCTGAGACATCTTTCTAGGCTTCACTGAGCTCATCACAAATTTACTTTTGTCAAGGGAAGCACAGATGGCATTTGAGCTAAAGATTAGGATCCCATTTCCTTCCTCTAAAGCAAAAGGCAAACATTAGCAAGGAGTGCTGGGGTTAACCTTTAATTATTGCACAAGGAGCCCCAGACCACAGCTCTTAACAGGCTCTTCACACCTCAGAGCCCTTCCAGGGCCTCAAGGGGCTCCAGGAGAGCTGGGCAGGGACTGGGGACAAGGGATGGAGGGACAGGACACAGGGAATGGCTTTCCACTGATAGAGAACAGGGATGGACAGGATATTAGGTAGGAATTGTTCTCTGTGAGGGTGGGCAGGACGTGGCACAGGGTGCCAGAGCAGCTGTGGCTGTCCCTGGATCCCTGGAAGTGCCCAAGGCCAGGCTGGATGGAGCTTGGAGCACTCTGGATGATGAGGTGAGGTCATCCTGAGCTCACCTTCCAACCCAAACCATCCTGTGGTTCAAGATTTGCTCCCACTCCAGGGAGAGCTTGGACCCCCAAGGAAAGGGCTGTAAATCAGACACACCCAGCTCAGGGCCAACCAATGCTGAATCTAATCCCATCCCAAAAGGAATTAAACCAGTTGAGAAATAAAATTTGAGGGTGTCAAGTTTCAAAGCCAGGTGTTGTGCATGGAGATACATGACAGGGGAAGAGGGAATCTCTTCAGGTTCTTATCCCTGAGATCCCAAACCACACATCCCCTCTCCCAGAGAAGCCTCCAGCTATGGGATGTGTCACCAGAGGATGCTTTATCACACCTTGCTTAGCACCTTCCCAGGGAAAAATCAGGACCAAACTCATCCAAAGGAGGTTTTTTTCCTCATGGTCAGGCTTCCCAAGAGTGGGGACAATCCCTGCATGGCTCTCCGTGGAGCTCAATTCCTGCCTGTCAGCATCCAGCCTGTGGCAGCATTCCACCTTTCCACTTCCCTGCCATAAAATCAAGTTATTCTGGGCTCAGAGCTGACACCAAGTCAAATTCCAACTGTTTGCACCACGAGAAAGATTCCTCTGAGGTTGCTCTGCAGAGTCCCTGCTGCCATGGCTCCCAGCTCAGCTCTCCCATAGCAGGGAGCTCTGTGATGCCAAAATTAGAGCCTGCTCTGCTCAGGGTTTACTCTGGGCTGGGTGCAAGGCAGTGTCTTGGTGCTTTTTCAGTGCTCAGACCAGTGCAGTGCGCAGCATCAGCAAGGGGAGGGTCTGGAGAGAGGAGAGAAACACAACCCTGACAGGAAAAGCTCAGGAGATGGCTCTTTCCAAGGCCATTTTTTGTCACATACAAGTTCCACAAGTTGCGGCAGAGTCAGAGAAGCATCCCACCCACACAATGTAATTCAGAGCTTGTTTTAAATTAAACTGTTAAAAAAACCAAAAGCCTATCAAGAGGTGCAACAACAGGACAGGAAAACAAATGCCACAGCAGCATTATCTTTGCACCCAACAAGAAACAGGATGAAAAAGACTCAAGGACTCTCTGGATTTCTGAAAGCAGAGAGGTTTCATGGAGTGCTGGTGAGCTGGGGGAGCAGAGAGAGCCCAGCAGCAGCACAGCAGGTGGGCAGGCAGGGAGTCAGGAGTGGGATTTGCTCCAGCCACACAAATTACGAGCGACCAAGCGCTTGGGTGACAAATCCATTTGTGCTGGATGAATAAGGACAGCCAAGCCAAGCTTGCCCATGGCCAAAACCAGCAGCAGCAGGTCAAGGGCTCCCTGCAGAGTCACTGCACTGAGTGACAGCTCAGATGTGACATGTCACTGCCACAGCACAGCACCTTCCTCAGCCCTGCCCGGGAGGTTCTGCTGCACCCTCGGCTCTTTGAGAGCCCAAATAAGCACTGGCATTTCTAGGAATGCTGTCAGCAGCTCCACTGGGGCAGCCACCCACCCATACACTGCCTGTGCTCTGTGAACCATCCTCACCTCTGCTCTGGAGCCAGGCTGGGAGAGCTGGGGGTGCTCACCTGGAGGAGAGAGGGATCCAAGGACACCCCAGAGCCCTTCCAGGGCCTAAAGGGGCTCCAGGAGAGCTGGAGAGGGGACAAGGCATGGAGGGACAGGACACAGGGAATGGCTTCCCAGTGCTAGAGGCCAAGGATGAAGTCAGGATCCTGCTGGACCAGCAGTGCAAGGTCCTGGACTGCCAGAAAAACACAAACCTGAGTGACACACGGAGCCCTGTCACTGCTGTCCCCAGCCTGGCAGCAAATGACCTCACACCACAGGGAAGCCCTTTGGGAAATGACATCTCCAGAGGAAATTGACTTTATTCTCACCTTTTAGTCTGGATGGACTGAATACTTTGGGGACACTGGATATTCCCTCAGGGATTGGACCCACCAGCCTTGGCCAAGGTGAGGGCATGCACAGAGCAGCCTCCAGCTCTCTCCTGACAAATCAGTTTTCACTTGATTCTGGGGGGTTTTTTCCCCCCGTAACAGCTCATGGGTTGTCCTAAAGAGACCCACGTTCGGTCTGACAAAGCCCATTTTTTGCCAACAATGTTTCAGAGAGCCGAGTGATGCTGCTGGGAGCAGCCCCCACGCTGTCCCACCCCCACAGGGAGGTGATTCCTGCGAGCTCTCCCGGGCTCAGCATCCCCTCCCTCGCTGCCACCCCCGCAGGGGAAAGTGCCACTTCCATGTGGAAAGAGAGGAGCCAACACATTCCCTGCTGCCCTCCTCCCAAATCAATCACAGAGCCACCCCCAGGCTCTGGGAAGCAGGGCTGGGGGGAACAGCAGAGGAAGGCTCAGCTGCCAGACACCTCCACATTCCGGTGGCTCTCAGGGAAAAGTGGCCAAAAATAGCTCAGACTCCTCTACCCAGCCCCATAAGAACGGGATTTTACTCCTCTCCCATTTATCCACGGGATAAATGCCTCCTCCACACCCCTCAATCACCACGAGCGGGGAGCTGAGTGGTTTGGAGAGCTCTGTCACATTCCCAGGGCGCCCAAGTGCACTCAGCCCTCCAGGAGGAATAAAAACAACGCTCAGGGAATGGGTCTGAGCTGCCAAACACGCCAGGTGAGCATCCCACGAGGAGGTGAAGCACTCCCTGTGTCACTGCTGCAGCTGCAGGAGAATTTTGCCACGGCCACCTTCACACCCTGGTGGTCCCAAAGATGCTCTGGGAGCTGGGATTGTTGGCTCAGGTGAGACTGAGCAGAGCCCTTTGCCAAACACCTCCCCCTGCAGAGCTCCCAGAGCTTTTTTTGGACAGGTTGTGCCCAAAGCTGAGGGTATATCTGGTATCTGCTTGACATCCATCACATCAGGGAAACAAATAAATAATAAAGCATCACCAAACAAGGGTTCAACCTTTGGCTTTTGCACTGGAGAACAACTGCTGGAAAGGAAAAGTGATGGAGGAAAACTGCATTTCCTCAGTGGGCCTGTGTCATTGCTCATGGCAAAGAGGGACATTAAGCTGAGGTTGCAATTTGAGCAAAAATTATGTAGCAAAATGCTGGAGCCAGGCAAAGGCTCCCACCCAGCATTTTCCAGACCCTCCCTCCCACCTCAGCCTGCACCACCCCCTAAAAATCTCACAAGCACAGAGGTTGTATCAGAAGGCAAAGAGCAGCACCCACAAAGGTGAATTAATGGGAACCAATCTCAAGGAAGAAATCCATCTCCAAGTCTGCCTTTCTGCAGTATCCTCATCTTCCCCCACTGAGGCAGTGCCACAGCCTTTATTTTGCATTTTTTGTATTTTCACTAGAAAATACACCTATTTTCTTGGCCAAAACCACTGATGCCTGCAAGGAAAAGAGGGATAACCCCAAATCTTTGCAATATCTGATACCTTTCCTTTTAGACTTATTAGAGGCATCACCCTAAGTTATGTCACATTATCTGAGAACAAATAACCAACAAATTATTCTTTTGTGGTGCTCCAGTGTTTCTCCATTTAAAAGGCAGGATAAAAAGCTCAGGCCTTCCCTGTTCCCATGGAGAAACAGGAGGGAGATGGCAAAAGCAGGAGCAAAACCCTCAGAGCTCCAGCAGGACCATGGCAGACAGATCTTCATTAGATTTTTCAAAATTTTAGAGTTCTCTAAAAGCCAGACAAGCGCAACATCTTTTTTTTTTTTTTCCTTTTTGTCATACTGCAAATGATGGGCAAAATGAAAAGATCAGACTCAGCAGCTGGTTTCAGCTCTAGAGCAAGAGAAATATTTAAACACAGCCCTCCTGTTGCATGGCAAAGAGAGAATTTATTACTGCTGGGACACAGGACTTTCCCCACAGGCTGCCTTCCCAAATTCCCAAGCCTCCCACCTGGCAGCGAGCCCTGGGGGGAATCCAGACACCTCAGCAGTCCCTGGATATCCACTCAGAGCATAATTTATTTCCATGCTCAGCCACTTGCAGCAGTATTTATTTTTTTAATACCAGCTCCAGTGCCTCAGCCCAGCGCTTGCTCTCGACAGCTCTGCCATTTAGCAAGCATTAAACCTGATGGGGCATGAGACAGAACAGGGTTTTCCTCACAGCCCTGGCCAAGAGCTGCCTCAGTGGAGCTGACAGCCACAAGTCTTTTAGGCAGTATTTATTTCATACCTTTCCTTCACAGAAAAAAAACCTGCAACAAAAAAACCTCACAAAAACATAAAAACAAAGAAAAAATTAACAGCCTTTTGGAATCAAACATATGGGATCAGTCGCCAAACGTGGCCAGTTTGGGAGCAAAATATCTCCTAAGCCTCAGGCAATGCTGAAACCCAGCAATAAGTTTTAGAGTGGCCAGGCAAAAGCAAGCAGGAGGAGAGAGACTCAGGGATGCCCCACAGTTGCATTTCATTTCCAGCTTGAAGCAGAAAACCCCTTCCAAAAAGGAGGAGTTGGGTCAGGGACCCAGTTTGCAGCTTTCCATATTAATGGGAGATTTGAAGTCACTGCAGCCCCCTCCCTCCAAAGGCTGGGTTGTGTTTCCTGGCTGTGCCTTTCAAACCAGAGAAATCTGACAGTGCCTCAAGCCTTGGAGCTGCTGGAAGCACCGAGGATGCTCCTTCCCCCCAGCTTCACACTCCATGCAGATAAAACAATCAGCATGTCAAGTCTGGGAGAAATCAGATGGCTCTGCTCCGGTGGGGCACTGGGATTGCATAGCCCCAGGAGCCCTATTCCCACTGATTTTAACTCTGGCTCTTTGGGATGGGGTTGCTCTGACAGAGCCCAGCCAGAAGCACCCGAGGCTGATAAACCCCATTAGCTGCTCACATAGCTGAGCAGCAGCAACTGTTCACTGGGAAAATTGGGAACAATTTGGGAGCTCCACGGTCAGGCTGACCTTGGGCACAGCGACCAGCACTTGCTCCCACTCTTGTCCAAATCCATCTCCTCCAACAGCTCCAGCCACCTGCAGCACAGCCAGGGCTGATTTTCCTTGGATTAAGCTCAGCTCAGGCAGCCTAAAGCCTGGCTTTGAGAGGGACAGGACACAGGAAGGGCTTTCCCACTGCCAGAAGGCAGGGTTGGATGGGATTTTGGGAAGGATTTAAAGGGCGGGCAGGCCCTGGCACAGGGTGTCCAGAGCAGCTGTGGCTGCCCCTGGATCCCTGGAAGTGTCCAAGGCCAAGCAATTCTCCACCACTTGACCCTTTACCAGCTTCAATCCAATGTTTCCCCACGCTTACAGAGGTCAGAGCCCTGAAGGAGCACCAGGATCATGCTGGAAATCTGCAGTGGCTGCACAAAAACTCCAGGGTTCCTTTCTCCGAGCAAGGAGCAGCCCAGAGAGACGCAAGAATCCCTAAATTTAACTCACAGTCTGGAAAATCCCTCCAAGATCTTCGAGTCCAAGCAGTACCCTGACTTTGCTGGGTCCAGCACTCTGTCCCCAAGTGCCACATCTACCCCTCTTTTTGGGGACTGACCACCTCCAGCCTGTTCAATCCACGCTGAGAGCAGCCAGCACCTCACTGCCCACACACCCTGCCTGGATGCCTTTCAGACACACAACTCACAGACCCCGACCCCAAAGTTTAAATGAAATAAAAAAAAGAAAAGAAGAAAAGCACATTGGAGAGGGACTTACAGAGCAGCAGCAGCACTCCCAGCACAATTCCTGGCTGGATGTTGTGTGCTGAGGGAGCCAGGGCAGCCTCATCCCTGAAGCCCTGCTGCTCTTCAGGTTCCACAGCGCTGATAAGGCCGAGCTGGAACAGCTCTTACGCACTGCAGCTTTTATCTGAGGCACAGCACCCTTGTTACAGACCCTCTCTTATCAGCACTGCAAATATCAGCCGAGATAAGGGGAGGCACACAGTGCCTGGGAAGGTGCAGAAACTGGAGCACACGCTCTGGGGTTTGACTCCTTTGGCCTCACGTGCCCCAGCTCGCGACCTCGGGGGCTGCCTGTTCCTCACCCCGTGTTCCCCCCACATCCAGCCCCAAGGCTGCTCCAGGAGAGGGGCCGAGCAGACTTCCAGCCTGTCCTTCAGAGCTGTCCCTGCAGACGAGCTGCAGAGTCCAGGGAAAAAAGGAAAAAGCCATAATTTCCCCTGAGCTGGGAGAGGAGAGGCCAAGAGAGCAACGTCATTTCCTCACGGGGCCAATACAGCTCAATTAGCCCAGAAATTTAGATTTAAGGACTCTCATGACAGAAGGGGTTTAACAGAGTGAGCTGAGCCTTTCAGAAACACAGAGGACTTGAAAATTTAAGCTTATTGTGCTACTTGAAGTGGATCTGTATCATTACAGGGCAGCTCTAGAAGCCTGGACACCGGGTTAGAGCTTCCCAACAAACCCCCAGGCTTCCCTCCTGAGCCACACCCCCCCTGTAGCACTGGGGTGTCCATCACATCAGGCAGATCAGCCCCAGGAGGGCTTTCCAGCCCAGCAGGAGCCTTGGCTTTCAGGTCAAAGCCAACCTTGCCATGAACAACCAACCTTCCTCCTCACCCCTCTCACCAGCAGGGACCACCCAGAGGAGCCATCCCCCTGCTCCAGGGGACATGGGGACAGGGCACCAGCATCACTGAGGCAGAGATTCCCTGCACAAAACCACTGCATGATGATTCTGCCCAGCTCCTGAGGCTCAGCAAAGCACAGGGCAAGGTCTGAGCTCCACGTTAACCCCTGGTACCCCGGACTGGAGCTGAAACCTGCACAGGTACAGGAAAGGACAATCCCCTCCCACACTGCTCCTGCCCGTGCTCTCAGGGACAGCAGCTCCATCCCTCTAATCCCACAAGCAGCTTTATGTCTCTGGGCAAAGCAGAGCTGTCCCAGGAGCCCTGGCAGGGTTTGTGTTTCGGCCAGGCAGCCCAGTGACCTTGTGAGGCACAAAGGTTTGTCCCTGCCAGCACCAGACACGCCAGAGCAGGCTAATTCCCACCACATCAACATCTACAGCTTTACACCACACGCCTTTAATACACAGCTCTCCCAGAGCAGGACCCTGGATAGCCAAATTAAAAAAAGAACAAACCAAAACCACGTCCCTAAGCAGAGGAGAGGGATTAGGGAACAGTTGTGATAAGGGAAAGGATCTCCAGCTGAGCTGTCAACCTTGCACTTTAAATCAGGCTTTTAATGAGGGCTGCAAGCACTCTGCCTCGGCGTGATTAACTCCCAGCTAAAGAGGAGCTGAGCTGCTTCATTCCAAAAGCAGATCCTGCCTCCTGCTTCCAGGCAGGAGCAGCAAGGCAGGAGATGATCTTGCAAGCTGTCAGCCACCCCCAAGTGATGCCAAAGCCCATGCAGGGAGGGGAAATCACCCCGAAAATAAGAGCCTGCCACCGCTCTGTATTCACAAAGCATCAAATGCAGCACAGCAAGTGGTGTGGGAGCTCCTCAGTCCCCAGTTCCAGGGCACGAGGAAAAATGAGACAGCAATACCTGTATTTTTGGCAGGCATTCTGATATCTAAGAGCTGGAAAATGGGGATTATAAATCCAGGGTCCCGAGTGCAGAGCAATCGTTGATGATGAATGTAATTTGCATATGAACAGGAACACATCTAAAAATAGGTGTTTGAGAAGGTGTCACCTCAACTCTTGGCTTGATGAATTCCAGCGCTCCCAAAAACCCCAAATGCAGAGATCTCAAGGACTGTTCAGGCACTACCACTGAGCAGATCTCTAAGATTAACCAGCCACATCTTTGATCCACAGATGGAGAAATTCCAGCCCAAAAAGCCTGAGAGAAACAGAGCAAATCACTGGACACCCAGACCAGGACTCAGGAGCTGCCTCTCTGCTGGGTTTCAAACTGCAATAGGATTTCGTGACAGTTTACAGTCCCACTGACAAAATTCCTGAATAATTAGTAGGCAGATTGATGCCAGAATTCCCACAACACCTGCAAACAGTCACTGCTGAAAACTGCCTAAAAAAACCATCACCTACCTGACAGCCTGGAGGGATTTCTTTATGGGGCTGCTTCATGCAAGAAAGGAGAATTACGCAATCACAGGAAGGTTTGGGTTGGAAGGGGTCTTAAAAATCATCTTTTTCCATAGGCAGGGACACCTTCCACTAGCCCAGGTTGCTCAAAGTAGTTGGGAGGAGAGAGACACCCTGGATTTGAACAGACACTTCTCTCACCTTCTCCAGAAGAGCCTTTTGTTTCTCTGAGAAAGGTCAAGGGGTTGGATGACTCTTGCCTACACCAACAGCTGGGACACTCAGGAAATATTTTAATCCCAAGGAAAGCATTAATTACCTCTTGGCAAAATATAAAAGCCAATCCAGACAACACCCCCCCCTCAAATATCACAAAGTGACCTCAGCACGGTGGTAAATCCCTGTAAACAAATCTAGGCCCTCTCCATCCATGCATCCATCCATGCATCCATCCATCCATGCATCCATCCCTCCATCCATCCATNCCTCCATCATCCATCCCTCCATCCCAGGGACTGGGTTTTAGCCCCTTGGCAGCACAGGGGGGAATCACTGGGCACAGCAAGAAGACCTGAGGATACAGAGCCCAGTTTTACCCCCCTTCCCCAAGGTTTTACTGAGACAAGAGCCCTGCAGTCAGCACACAGGGTTGACACGGGGTCACACACAGGGACACCTCCCAAGGCCACGCCAGGTCCCTCCCTCCTGGCAAGGTCCAGGGCAATTTCACAGGACAGCAAGCCCAGACTCGAGCCTCAAATCCTCTCCAAGCCCTTAAGTGCCCTGCTCAGGATTAGCCCTGCTTCCCAAGAATCTTGTGGAATACCCCGAGCATCCCCTGTCACCTTCAGGTGCCAATTCCCAACCACTCACCACAGGCTGGGGCCAGCTCCGAGTTGGAAAATTTATTGCATTTTGTTTTGCTGCAATTCTGCACTAGGCAAGCAGAACACTGACGAGATTTTGGACTTGATTTATGATTAGGCGACTGTCAGCTCAAGAGAGTCATCAATATCAGCTAAGTGGCCCAAATATAATCTCTTAGAGTGGCTCAGGAGAACACGTGGAAGGGTACAACCAGTCCATTACATCTTTTTTAAAGGCTGCACCCAAAAATACCTCTTAGAGGAAACTCTGGGTTTCACCTTGGACTATTTCAGGCAGATAGAAGCTGCTTTCCCCGGGCAAACGTGAGCCTGAAACTCAGCACAGCTAAAAACAGCCAAGGACCAGAATATTTCTGCTCTGTGCATTTCACTTCGGGCTGGGGGAGGGACAAGTTTCATTTCACCTCAGCAAGGAGGAAAGGGAAGCAAAACACACGGGCCACACATTTATGAAGAGATTTTACAAGTTGCAGCAGCATTTTAAGAAAAGCAGCAGGATTCTGAATAAATAAATTAAAAAAAAAAAAAAATGGAAGGCAAGCTGACATCTAAGGGGGAAAGTGGGAGATAAAAAGCTGCTTTGGCACAGCGCCACGTGGTAACTCTGAAAGTGAAACAGATCCTTCTGAGCATTCCCAGACAAGAAGAGAATAAACTCACAGCCCATCACCTCCAAGACCTCCAGGATCCAGCAGCCTGGACCCCAAGCTCCTCATGGAAAGCGTGCCTCCAACACAGAGTGAGAGGCACAGAGAGGACTGAAGGATTCAGGTTTGTCATGGCTGAGGAATTACATTAAAACCGGTCCAGGCTCTTTCCAAGGAGGAGATTAACCACCAGCAGGGCTCTGCACAGATGGGGACAGAGCTGGTGCCCAGATTTGTGCAGCACCCCAGGAAAGGTGCAATTTCGCCCTCTCCTATCCCCAGTTCACCCTTCATCCAGCAGGGAAAAAAAAACCAAAAAAAACCTAAAACCAAACAGATCAAGAATCACACACACAAAAATGTAGTCACAAAAAAAAACATTTTTCATTTTCATTTTCCATCATCAGGACTAATCCTGCCCAAGGACCAGGAGAACAAAACAAAAAAAGACAGAGCTCAATCTCAACCTGAAATGGATTCTGAATGTGGAAACATGGAATGCATAGAGGCACAGGCACAAAAACCTTCCCAAGTGCCACCCCAGAAGGTCCTTGTCTGAACACCCCTCAGGGGAACGCTCCGTACCTTGAAACCACTCCTTGGCAGAAATCTTCTACAAATATTTAATTGCATATAAAAAATAAAACATTTTTGTTGTTGTTGTTTGTCAGGCTATTGAGCAATGACACACTATTGCACCAAATATTCAGGCAGCTGTCCTGCCAGTATCTGCGGGTACTGCTGGAGGAAGTGGGGAGAACACAGTGGTTTGCAAAAGAGGAAAAAGCACCAAAGCCAAACACCAATGAGCAGCTTCATTTTTTTTTTTCCCTTGTCTTTTTGAAAGTCAAGACATGCATTAAAGTAGCTGTATCTAATCACTGTTTATAGAGGGGCTGGCAGGCAAAAGCAACTGCCATAAAGTATTTTAAATCCCTTTTCCCAGCATCGTGCTGGGAATGCTCCTGAGAAGGGCTGTTAGGCAGAACTGGAGGGGGAATCTTTGGCTTGGGAAGAAGGGAGGGGGATGAGGTGCCCTGCTCCTGAACCCAGGACCCCTGCGAGCCCCTCTGGAGCAGGGTGGCAGCTCCGTGTGCTCCCCAGCACGGATAAGGAACGAGCTCCTTGGTGTGACACTGCCCTCTCCTGAGCAGAGGGGGCCGCTCAGCCTCACAGCCAACCCAGGATTTTGGGGAGCCCTGAGCAAACACCCCGCAAGGGACAGAGAAATTGAGACACCACTCACCCCACAGCAGCTCCAGTGGGCACCAGCAGCACTGGCTGGGGTTCAGGACAGGAGTGAAACACCCCTATTTGAGACCTCTGGAGCCTAATTAGCAGCAGCCTAATGAAGCAAAGTGGCTGCCAGGAGGATCCCATCTCTTCGTCTCAGGGAGCAGAACTGGATGAGCTTTAAGGTCCTTTCCAAGCCAAACCATTCCACTGGGTATAAATACTGGCATAAAAGTGCAAAGCATCTCAGGGATGGGAGCCTCTGCGGGTGCATCACCTCAAGAAAAAGGAGTTTAAAACCAGCACTGCAGACTCCAGGGAAAGCTTATTCCTGCCCCACTGTGTTTGTAGGAAAGCTGCTCTCAGGAGGAGCCCTAAGTGCTCCTCCACATCCAGCCCCCCATCAGTGACTGCCACACCTTCCCACACAAGCCCGGAGCTGCACCCGGACTGTTTCAAAGACACAACCATTCCCTTTCATCTTCACCCTCGGGAAGGCTCACAGAGCCAGTTAAAGGACAATCTTCCTCCCCAGGTTTGTCTGGTTAAAGGGCACCCAGACCATCAAAGTGCCTCTCACACAGATGGGAGAAGGAGCCACCTGCTCCCGGCATCTTCAGCCTCCATCTACAACAGCACTTGCACCTGGGAGTTACTCCAACCCACACTTAAGAACACTTAAAAACCCACAAAAAAGACCCATAAATATACTGATTTTGGCATGGTGATTTGAACTTGAGATCACACACACCTAGGAACACAGTTAAAGGGTAAAAGTACAGCAAAGGGTTGTCCCCTCACAGCCAGTTCTGCGTCTCATTATAACCTTCCTGGTTTGTAAAGCAATTTGTTGCCCTGCTTAAAAACCAAACCTTTTATCATTAATTCCGAGCCAGCAGTTTCTGAATCCACAACCTGACACCAAATCAATCGATCAGACCAAGACTCATTTTCCTTCCCAGGCAAATGCCAGTCGTGCTTTGCCCAATTCATTGCAGGGAAAAGTGAAACAAGCAGAACACGCTCGTTTAATAAAAGAGTACAGCTCGACAGAGACACCCACTCTAAAATTAACTCTGCCATCAAAGCAGAGCTTGTATTTGCCTCGGAAGAAGCACCTCCTAAATCACAGAGAAATATTCTGCAGCTCCACATTGCTGGGATAGCAGCGTGAAGATGCTTCAGAGCTTGGCAAGAGGAGAATATGTTAAAATAACAGGCTTTAAGGAGTCAGGATGCATCGCTGCTCAGGTGGATAAAGGCTGGCTAATGAATTAATGGACCATTTTCCATAGCAGTCTGATGAGGAAAATGGACATGCCAGCCAAAATGCGAGGCAGGAAATCCATTTACCTCAGCTTTTCCCCGGCCACACCTGCCAAGTGCGAGCTGGCCATTTGTAAGGGGGAAAGAAGGGAGAAGGGAGTTATCCTGCGTGGCTGGGTGATCCAAACCCCAAAAAAAAGCTCTTTAAGAAGCAGCACCGCTCTAACTTGTACTTGCTGCTCAGCAGCAATCGAAATTTCCTGGCAGCTGGAGCATCCCGAGGAGGCTCCAGCACCCGCTCGGATTTAAGGCTCCCCGTGCACAGTGTAACTCTCTAATGGAGAAAAAGCTGAACGGGCTCCTTCCCACCGGGACAAAGAGCCAGCAAAGAGAAGCATAATTCAGTATTTTTAAAATTTCACACGCGGCACGGCTATGCCTATTCCTGTCATGTATCCCTAATCCCTCTCCAGCCCCAAAATAACCCCTAAGCCAACACGATTACACGTAACAAGAGTGGCGACAAGGACCCACCCTTAAAATCCCAAAGCACGGCAAGTTGGACACAGCCAGGTTTTTCCTGGCTGGAGAACCCCCATTTCCATCTCGCCAGGGGTGAAATTTCACAGCTTCCACACCAGGAATTGCTCCAGCAGCCCTTTTCCAGAGCAAGGCTCACATGCCGACTGCAACTCCTCCGTGCCCAGTTTTCCGGGCGGGGAACAGACAGGACGTGGGTGAGGGCTTCAATAAAACAGCAACGAGACGATTTCCCCCCCACTTCTTTGCCTGAATTGCTCTTTTTCTGAATTAGTTTCTTTGCCAAGCATCAAGACAAAGTAACACTCCTGTTACATTCACCTTTTTTCACCCTCTCTGCACAGTGCTCGCTGGAAATTTGGGGTCTTTAACAGAGGCTTTGCTGCCGGGGATTGTCACCAAGAGCCATCCAGCACATCCCTGAGCATCCTCAGGGAGCTGGACGGGCACCGAGTGCTCCTCAACAATAAATAAATCCCCCCTGGGATTCTGCTGCCTCAGGCTTTTACAGCTCCGGACAACGCCGGGAACCGCGGGACACTGCAGATGCCATCATTTTATATCAAAATGAAGCGTTCCCCGTTCAACAAGCAGGGCCTGAGGGGGGGAGCGGTGTCCGGACCCACAGCTGGACAGCCTGGGGGGTCTCAGAGACCAGAGGGGACACCCCGGGACTGTCCCCGGGTGGGCGCCCACCCACGAACCCCCTCCACGGGGAGCACCCGGTCACATCCCCAACTTCGCCCGGGATGCTGGCGGCCAGGTGAGCGGGCACGCAGGGCAAGGGAAACACCTTTGGGCCACGGAAAACAAACACCTTTCGGGGCAAAGGGACACCGCCTCGGACACCGCAGCACCTTCTGGGGAGGGGAGGGTGAAACCCCGGCCCGCTCCGGCTCAGCATCACCCCCGCAGCCCGGGGGGACGCGGGCAGCCCCCAGCCCAGCCCAGCCCTTCCCCTTACCTGCTGCGGCCGGGAAAGCCGGCAGGTTCCCGAGCCCCCTGGAACGGCAGTCCCGGCCCCGGCGGCAGGGCTGAGCCAGGGCCGGCAGGGCAGGGCGCAGGGACGGCGCTGGCCCCGGCCCCGCAGCCCGGCTCGGCTCGGAGCGGAGCGGGGCGGGCGCTGGGCAGGGCGGCTCCGCCCCGGGCAGCGCGGGAGGAGCCCGGCGAGCGGAGCGGCAGCGGGAGGAGCAGGAGGAAAGGAGGCTGCACCCGGCTCTTGGGGAGCTGTTCCCCTCGGGGTGTCCCCGCCTGCCAGCGAACCCCGCAAGGGTTCGGGTTTGGGGGGGCAAGGCAGGAGTTGGGGCATCCCTGGGTTTGGGGAGTGCCTGGCGCTTGCCAAGAGGGTTTGGGAATGCTGAGCCCCTACAGGGCAGCGAGCATCCCGGAATCACGGAATGGGTTGGGACCTTCAGGATCATCGCATTCCAAACCCCCTTTCCACTGTCCCAGGTTGCTCCGAGCCCCGTCCAGCCTGGAGTTGCACATTTCCAGGGATGGGGTAGGAGGGATGCCTTGTGTTCCCACCGGGGTGGATAAAAAGGGCCAGGTGCAGGTTTTGGGCTTTGCAGCCTCCTGGCTTCTCCCCCCCCTTTCCAGCTCATCCTTCATTTTTTCCATCCCTGTTTATCACTGCACCCGGTGCTACATTAGATCCTGAACTCCCAAGTGTGCAGGAGGACCTGATCTCCACACTGAGGCCATCCTGGTGTGGGCTCCCCGAGTTGCAGCGTTTTGGGGCAAGGAGGAATGTTTTGTTGGATCTACACCACACTCAGGACTCGTTTTCCTCACACTGCAGCAGCACAGGCTGTTTGGGATGAGAAGGATGCCCAGGCCTGCCCAGCACTGTGGCCAAAACTCAGCTGTGTCCTGGCTGTGAATCCTTTGCCCTTCTTGATACAGGGTGACAGAACACTTGGCTGACAGCAATGGATTCATTTTTTTTACTGCAAATTGGCCGTTTTCCACTTTTTTGGCCCAGCCCTGAAGTAGAGACTGATCCAAGCAGTGCAAAAGGAAGGGATGTGCTGTCAAAATAATAAATACAAGCCAAACGCCAGACTCCTCTTTGCTGAGGCAGACTAAGCTGAGAGCTCACTGGCAAATGCCTCTTTTCCTAGGAGAAGCAGAAATAATCCTGCTGCACCCAGCAGTAGGGAAAGAGTGGAGGTGAAAAATCAGAATTTAGAGTCTGATCCAAGCAGCACAGCAGAGGAGCTGTGGGGTTGAGGTACAGGCAGCTGTCCTGGCAGCCCTTTGCCAAGTGCTCCTCCTTCCAGCACTGCTGACAGGAGACATTTCAGAATCACAAGCCCGAGAGCGGTGATTACCTTAATCCTGATGAAAATCTCTCCTGTGGGAGCATTTCATTTGCTGCCTGGTTGTGGGTCCACGGCAGAGCTTTAGGATGTGCTTCCCTGCAGGCTTGGGGCTGGATGTGCAGGAGAGGATAGGACAGATGCAGATATTTCAAGGCACATAACAAAGTCTGCTACATTTGCCAAACTTTAAACATCCTTGGTTTTGTACCTCAGGATTACCTTTTGACTTCAGCAGAAAGAGTTCAGCCTTTCATAAGACCAAAGGGAAAATATTTTCTTCTAGCACGGAGAGGAAATACTCTTGAAACCCATGAGATTCCAGAAATCCTGCAGATGCCCCCAGCAACAGCCAATCAGTTCTTCACAGCATCCATTTGTTGAGGAAAATGCCTCTGAAAAGACAGAGAGTTTGCACATTTTCAGAATATTTCTGTGACTTGGCTGGTTGAATCCGACACAGGATCCTGCCAGGATGCAGGGCTGGGGCAGGATTTGCTCTCCAGCCATTCCAAGCAGCTGTGAGGACAGCAAAGATGAGCAGAAGGACCATCTTTGCCCCCTGAAGGCAGCACTTTGGCTGCTAAGGGCCGTGCAATGTCAAAAAAAAAGGTCACTGAAAGAAATTTACCACGAATTTCCATGCAGCCTCTAGGAAAACAGATGCAATTTTGGACAGGGAAGGTTGGTTCCAGATTTATAAGCTCCTTGTCCCGTGCTGAGAGCCTTGAATGCTCAAAGCTACTTTAAATATCTCCCTTTGGCATGGGAGGGATTTCTGCTGTGCTCATTCCTCACATTTCCAGCCAGCTCCACTTCCAAAGGATGCAGCTCTAAAGCCCTCCTGAAAACCCTCTGGGCCCCGGTGACCCTCCCTGCGTGTGATTCCCTTTTTAAGCTGCTCCTTTAGGACCTGGCTCAGCTCTAAACCACGGTTGAGTTTCGAGATTTCACGCCATGTCCCGACAGTTTTTTGTTACCTGCTTATGGAAGGGAAAATTCCTCCAGAAGGCAAAGTTTTGTTTCCTGGCAGGGAAATACAAGGCTGGCAGCTCAGGATGGCATCAAGGCAAAGTCTCAGAGGAGTCACTGCTCTGGTCTTTGGCTGGGATGGATGGTGAGGGAGATGCTGCAGTTTCCTGTAAGAGTGGGATCAGGAAGAATGGGTTGATTAATCCTTAAACTCAACATGAGCCTCCCCTAAGAAAAAGTGCTGTTCCATCCCCTCTGTAAGCAGAAAAAAACCTTTCTTCCTCCTCCCAGGCTCACAGAGGGGGTGTCCTTCCTGGAGAAACATTTTCCTGAGCAGTCCTGGTGATCCAGACATGGCCTTGGACACTTCCAGGGACACAGGGGCAGCCACAGCTTTCTGGGTACCCTGTGCCTCTCTACCCTCCCAGGGAACAATTCCTTCCCAAAATCCCATCTAACGCTGCCTTTTGGCAATGGGAGGCCGTTCCCTGTGTCCTGTCCCTCCACCCCTTGTCCCCAGTCCCTCTCCAGCTCTCCCAGAGCCCCTTTAGGCCCTGCAAGGGCTCTGAGCTCTCCCTGGAGCCTTCTCAGAGATGTCAGAGCATGTTGGATGTTCCCTTTTCTGCATTTGCTGCCGCACTCAGGGGCAAGGCAGGACAGGGTCTGGTGACAGCACAGCACATTCCCCCACGGCTTTTTGGGGCTGCCAGTGGAACCTGAGCAAGGCTGGGAGCTTTCAACATCTCAGTTTTGCAGAGAGACGGGAAAGGCTGAAGGGAGCGAGGCTGGATTTGGGTGGGGGATGTGTGGCAGGAGCAGAGCAGAGCCGTGCCCGTGTCTCTGCCCGTGCAGAGGAGCTCTGGCAGGCAGGCAAATCCTGCCCCGGAGCATCCCAGCAGCCTGGGCAGGGGAAGGAAGCGAGCAGAGGGACACGCCATTGTTCTGCCCGCTCCAGAGCTCGGCAATGCGGGGCAAACGGGAGGGAGCCCGGCGCTTTCCTGTGTTTGTGCTGCCAATATTTTCATTAAGGTCCTTTTTCCTACCTCTTTCTCCCAGGCCTTTGTGCCTCTAATAAGTGCAAGGAGGGTGTTGATTGTAAGCGTCCCCTCAGGCATAATTATTTTACCGTAATAGCATTTCCAGGGAGGGCTTGCAGAGCCATTTTCCTGTTACATCCTCTGTATTTCAACATCTCCTTCACTTTTTTTTGCCTCCTCAAGCTGCCCCACCAAGCCCTTGTGAGGTCTCCCATCCCTGCAGCAGAAGCTGTGGTGAACTGGTGAGCCCTGAGGAGATCACTGAGGGTGAAAATGGGAGTATTTGGTGTTACCCAGCAACTGAAAATGAAGATATCTTTTGTCCACCAAGTCAGGAAACACTGTTTGCACAATGGCTGTGTTTGCCTGCTCTGGGGGAGTTAACCAGCAACCCCTTCCAGGAGATAAGAGGGATGTACATAAACAGGAGGAAAATCATGGACAGGGATTATTGGAGCAGGTAAATCAGGTCCCTGTCACCCTCAGCATCCCCTGATGACTGCACTGAGGGGGAGGAAATAGGGATGGCTCACTCATGAAAATAAAACATAAATACATCTGAAATAAATATAATAAATATAAAATGGAGAAGATCTGGAGGAGCCAGGAGCAGTTTGTGTGGTGATGGTGATCCAATGGCAAAGTGAGGAATGCCTGTCTCCATTGACGTTTCTCAGGATGAAGAGCACCCTGTGCCCTCCTGTCCCTCTAAAACCCTAAATGATGTTGCTCTACATCATTGTCTTGGGCAAACAACTCCTGGAGTGGCCCCACAGCCCTTCAAAAGGGGGGAGAAACATGGATCTGTTCAGTTCATCCAGAGCCCTCAGGATGGAGGGCAGCTGGGCAGTGTCCTGGCAAGGACAGTCACTGCCACAAAGCTGAGCTGGTGGCAAGACTTAGGTCCCGAAATTGTGACCTTTTATTTGCTGGCATTTTTTCCTACCTTAAATACCCAACTGGAAGGAATGAAGCCATCCATAACCTCCAGCTCCTGCGCTCAGTATCAAGCTTGGGATAAACACAAGTCTCCTGTGGGGAAAAAAAAACCAACAACAAAACAACATAATAAAGAAATCACGTGCTTCACAATATGGTTTTGGGGCATGGTGGGATTTGGTCAAACTTGATCATCTTGGAGATCTTTTCCAGCCTTAGTGATTCCATGATTCCAGATATACTGGGAGAACTTCAGGGCATCTCTGAACTAATCTGTTTTAAGTTCAACTTTGCTTAACGGCATTTTCTAGAGCAGTCCACTTAGTAAAGAAATGCAGCTGAAACAGCAAGGAAGGAAATATATTTATCATTATGTGATGCAAGGCTTCCCTGCCCCGTGAGAAGTTGTTAAACCAAAAAACACTTCTGATAACATCTGACCAGAAGAGTCAGAGAGGCTGAGTGTGAAGGCCAAACCTTGCTTGCACCAAAATCCCAGTGGGTTTTGCTGGAGGAGCTCCCCTGGAAAGCACATCCAGCCTGGAAAGCAAATCCCAGGCTCTCCCAGGAGCCGCTCGCCGGCTGCCCCGTGCACACAGGGCTGCTTTGTTCCCTCTGCTCCCTGCCCACCCAGCCCTCTCCTCCTCACCAACACATTCATCAGAGCCTTTTGGCTGAGGCCTTTGTTCTGTGCCTGCACAGGAAGGTCTGTGGATCACATTCCTGGTGCCAGCACGGGATGGTCTCTGTTGACAAACCCGTCATCGACCCGGCTCCCTCCAGGAGGACTTTCACCCGCTCCAGCTCCGGCCCCGTTAGGGATTTGCAGGTGATGTTTGGGTACAAACACAGATAGGCTCACAATCAAACCCTTCAGGGATGTGCCCTGCTCCAGTTAATATTAAACACCTTTGGAGATATCTCTGTGTTTCTCCAGGCTGGGAGGAACCTGCTGCATTCTTCTCATAGCTTCTTTGCAGGTACTGAAATAAAATCCCTGACCTGGATCCCTGAACAAAGCCCCTCTTATTCAGCCAGGCCAGGGGGAACATCAGTTTTCTGATGCTCTCCATCCCAGAGTTTTCTTGGATGAAGATGTGGGGGTTGACCCCATCAGAGGGGATGGAAAACCCATCCCAGGCTCAGCTCAGCCTGCCTGGGATGGAGCGTGTATGCACAAAAGCTGCTGAAATTAAACTCCCAGAGTTCAAAACCTCACCATCTGAAAAATACTGTATGAATCCATTTCCTTCTATTTCTAATAAAACAACAGCAAATTTTCTTCCTGTTACAGTATAATGTCATTCTACACAATACTGTTGCAGCAGTTTGTATAAATTTCTACAAATTTAATCTGTAAATTGCTTTTTCATGGGCGAAGCACAGCACCTGCATTCAGCTTTCTATCCATCAGTAACTGTACACAAACACCCTTCTCTGTTAAAGCCAGACTGGCATTTTGGGGTTTGTTAAACCCAGGGGGGATTTGTTAAAAGACCTTGGAGAGATGAGTCCTTGCACAATACCAGCTTTTGCGTGTGACCTTGCAACAGCCATGGATTCACAGATTGATGGAATAATCTGAGAGCAGAGTAAGCAAGGCCCAAATATCCTGCCCTCCTTCCTCCAAATGAATCCAAACCACCTCCCAAGCCACACCTGGATCACTCAGAAGATGTCAAGGCCACACAAAAAATCCTTCCTCCAACCAGGTTTGGGAAAGCCCCCAAAATGCTCATTTGGGCCCACTTCAGTTGAGCTCTTGGATCCCAGGCCAGGGCTGTGCTGCCATCCTGGAGGCTCTCCCAGCCCAGAACCTGCTGGGCTTGTCTTGCTCCCAGCTTCCTGCTCAGCCTGCCAGGAGCTGATCCCAGGAGGAGGCATTTCAGCCAGGCAGAATTTTCCTCAGCTGCATGGAGGGAGCAGAGAAACACTTCCAGCCTTTCCTCATGGGGCCAGACCTGCCCTGGATTCTGCTGGCTTCACCTTGAGCTTCCTCCCCTCTTCCTTGGAGGCTTCTCCTTGCTCCAAATCTCCCCGGAGTTTCTGGTGCTGCAAAGGCACCTCTTCATCCTCCCGTTGCCAACCCAGCCCTGAATTTGCATTTCCCACCCCAAAACCTCAGCTGGGGTCGAGGTCCACCCCAGAAATCCCCTCACCCTTCCACACCACGAAGGGACCAGCACCAACCTTGATCTCCAGCAGCACAGCAGAGGCAGAGCCAGGGAATCTCCACTCCTCGGGGCAGATTTCCCCTCCTGGTTTGTGGGACAGGCCAGAGAGGCCTCGAGGTTGTTTGCTTTGACCCTGAGGTGACACCTGGGGTGGAAAGGTCACAACCAAAGACACTTGCAGCGTTCAGCCCCCGAGCCCAGCAGCCACCAGCACGCTGTGCTGGGCACTGGGGCTCTAATGAGGAGAGCAAATATTATCCTCCATAGGTGTCATGAGCTGCTGCTGCTTTGAAATGCTGGCAGAAAATGCCTCCTTAAATAGTTGGGATTCCTCCCACCGGCACAGGGATGAGAGGAATAATATTTGGGAGAGGAACACACCCCGAATGACAGGGTCTGTGTGAGGGTGGGAAGCAGAGAGCAGCCGGCATCTCCCGGCCACAGATGGTTCCCATCAAGAGGAATTTTTTCTGGTTAATCCCAAAACAAGCTTGGGATGTATTTTTATTTCAGTGTTAAGAGGAGGAAAAAAGAAAGTCTGACATGACCCCCTGTTTTTCTGGCCTCGCTCCCTGCTCAGCCTCCTGCCCTGGGCAAGCACAGAAAATTTAGCTTGTGTTAAAGGCAGGGACTCTGAGAACAAAAAATCCTGGGGTGGCTCTACCAGCTCTTCTTCCATTCAAGCTGGAAATGGAGGTAAAAAACCCAAAGCCTGGGTTTGTATTTGAAGTATCCTGTGGTGTTCTCTGGGCTGTTCATCAAGGCACAGAGGACATCCAGGTGCCTGTGGGGGTGTCAGCAAAGGTGTCCACTCTCCCCTTTAAATCTGCTTTGAGCACCAGGGATGGACTCCTGAGCCAATCCGCTCCCAAAGCTACCACACGAGCTCAGGAGCATTTCTAGCTCAAAACCCCCAAAACTAGTGATAAAAATTGCAATCAGTGGGAGGACTGGGAATGAATTCTCCTCAAAAGACATCCCAAAAGCCCTGCTTTAAGGACTTGCCTGGCATTCCTCCGTGGCCTCCCTGGCGTGTCGGATGCCGTGGTTCCACAAACTTGCTCTGATGGAGCTGCCAAGAGGAACTCCTGGCATGTCCCAGGAAGTTTCCAAGGACAGTCATGGGTTAGGGATGTAGCACTCCTCCCAAATAATCAGCTGTGGGCCATCTGAAAGGATCCACATGGAGGCAGGGCCAGGGAATATCTTTCTCTCATGGAGTGACACTTCTGATCCGTGGTGGTGGCCCTGGTGGAGGCAACCCTACAAAGTGGTGACCTCTCCATGGGAATTTTCTTTCAGATAGAACTTCCTGGGATATTTACACTCCCAGATGAGACTGGGCATTCCCCCCTCCTCTCTGGCAACTCCCTGGAGTGACTCAGGGCGTGCAAACACTGACTCAGCCCAACTTCCCTGGAGCACTGAACTTCCCAGGAGTGCCAAGGCAGGGTGGTGGGAGAAGGGCAAGGCTCCATTCGGCCTCCCCTGTGCCCTGAGGGGGGACTGCAGATGCATCACCAAGGTAGGGCAGCCAGGGCAGGCTGGGGCAGCCAAGGACCCTCTGCACAGGGATGAACAGAGAGCAGGGGATCCCAGGGTGGAAGCTGCTGCCCAGTATGGGAAAAAATTGATTGGGAGCTGTCCTCCAGGACATGCTCTTCTGGCTCAGGACTGGTTTAGGAAGAAGGATTTGGAGAGCTGAGGAAGAGGATCAGGAAATCCAGGGTTGGTGTCTTGGCAGCTGCAAAGGGTGGTGGCACTGGCAAAGTCAACTTGGCTGCACAAATCCTGGATTCCATCAGGATGTGATTATTCCTTGCAAGGATGGAATATGGTTTCTCTGTGGTTCCTGCAGCAAACAGCACCACTGGAAAAGCTGCCAAGTTCTCCAGTCTGTGACCACCCACTGCAAATCCTGCTGGAAAACTGTGGAGGCACCTGGGTCTGCTCGCCTGGGATGAGGTAGATGGTTCTCCTGGAGATCTGAAATGTAAATGGACATTCAGATCCAGAATTGGTCATCCTAAAAGAGCTGTTTCCTCATGCCATTACACACACTGTGGGGGACAAAGCTCCCTGACCTGTTTTGTGTCAGAGCACCACATTTGGCAATTCTCCTCCCTTAGTCCTGGGAAATGGTCGGGTCCAAGCCCTGTTCCTGCACAGACACCCCAACAATCCCACCCTGGGCAGCCCTGGCAGTGCTGTCCAAACTCTCCTGGAGCTCTGTGGGGCTGTGCCCATTCCCTGGGAGCCTGGGCAGTGCCCAGCACCCTCTGGGGGAAGAACCTTTCCCTGAAATCCATCCTAAACCTCCCTGGCACAGCTCCAGCCCTTCCCTGGGGAAAAAGCAGACACCAGGGTCCTTTCCCTGCCATTCCAAGGGGGCAGGATGGAGCTGGGACAGATCTCCAGGTGCCACCTGAGAACGTGAGGGCTCCTGAGTGTTTTCCCTTCGCAGCAGAAGCAGAAGGGATGTGAGATGTGACATCCCTGCTCATCGCTGGCCATTAAAGATTACAGCCCAGGCAGGCCAGAAGGATTGCAGGAGTCAATCCCATTTAAGCCTTTCTATTTAAAGGAATGAAGTACCCGGGGGGGAAAAAGCAGCCTAAGATTAGAAACTCACAGGATTTCCTCAAATTCCAGCCATCAGCCCCACATTCAGCCCGAGGGGGTGGTTTGTCTTTCTCCCAGAGCATCTGGGAGATCAGTCTTTCTCCTGCAGCTCAGCAAAGTTAAGTTTTCCTTTTTCTTGTTTTGTCCATCACAGGCCCAAAAGCCACACTCAAAGCTGGTTTAGTGCTGCTCCCTCTCTGCCCAAACCATCTCCAATATTCCTTGATTAAAAAGAGTTTTTTAGGCAGGAGAGTTTCGGCTTTTTGCACAAGCAGGGGATGTTTCCTGCAAGTTCCATATTGCTCAGGAGGATGCTCCTGTGCAGGTGAATCTTTCAGAAAATTTCATCCTAATCAGGGTGGGAAGCAGAAATAAATGTTTTTTCCTTTTTCTTGTTTTGGGTAGGAAAAGAACTCAAAGATCACCCAGTGCCACCCCTGCCATAGACAGGGGCACCTTCCACTGTCCCAGGCTGCTCCCAGCCCCAGTGTCCAGCCTGGCCTGGGACACTTCCAGGGATCCAGGGACAGCCACAGCTGCTCTGGGCACCCTGTGCCAGGGCTCCTCACCCTCAAAGAGAGGAAGTTCTTGCCAATATCTTATCTAAAATCTGTCCCCTCAGTTTAAAATGACACAAAGGATGTGGGTAAACCAGACAAAGTCACCCTATGCTTTGTGCCTCACCAGCCAGGAATTGGGAATTCATTTGGGATTCTCTGCCTGGCTCTCCCTAAGCTGGGTGAAACTCCAGCCTAATTTACCTTAAAGCAGGAAAATATAAAGCCTGACCATAAAGGGATGCCAAAGGAAAGAGGGATCCCTCCTGCCCCAGCCCCACAGCAGGATGGCAGCAGTTGGTTTTTCCAGGCACAGCATGAGGGGTTGACTCACTCCAGGCAGGAATTTCCCTCTCACCCATCCTCTCCTGCCCCTCTCTCTGCCTGGAGATTTTCCCCCAACAGCAACCAGGGCTGAGGGCAGCTTAAGATCAGCCAAGAAGCAGAGACCTTCCCTGAATCCCTGACATTTCAGCTGTGCAGGGACGTGTCCAAGAGATCCCCACTCCCTCCCAGCTGTGTGTTTTGGGAAGGAGGGGAGTTGTGGAATTCTGGGCAGAGCTGCCCATTCACAAGGGCAGGGAGACTGGGCATCAACAGAGAGACATCTCATGTGCCAACTGTCCCTGTGGTGGCCTCGAGGTGCAACCAGGGCTGGGCAGGGAACGTGAGGGAGCTCAGCCCTGCCAGGAAACCTCAGATCAGCTGCATGTGCACCAACAGGTCCAGCAGGAGCCATGCAGGGATGACCACACAGCCTGTGATTCATGGGATAACCATCTGCTGAAGCTGCAATCACTCACCTTCCACCTCCAGCTCTCCTCCAGGCCAAGGGGCAAAGCCCCAGGGGTGGAAGGTGCCTCTCTTGCCATGGCCAGTGAGCACAGGCTGGTCCCACGGCCCAGAGCAGCAGGAGCTGCCAGGGCTGGTGCTGCAGGAGCTGCTGCTGTGACCCCAGACCTTAACTCAGCTCCACACCACAGCAAGGGAGCCAGCCCTGTGGGATTTTGTAGGTCCAGGGTAGCCTTAGGGGCACACCCCAGTTTCTCAAGGTACAGAACCTGGAATGAGACCTCAGAGGGCAAGAGTTCAGAGGAGGACCTGATTTTCAGGAAAATAACAGAGAATCACAGAATCACAGACTGGTTTGGGTTAAAGGGACCTGGAAGCTCATCGAGGGCCACCCCTGCCATAGGCAGAGACACCTTCCACTGTCCTAGGTTGCTCCAAACCCTATCCAATCTGGCCTTGGACACTTCCAGGGATCTGGGACAGCCACAGCTTCTCTGTGCCAATGCTTCCACACCTTCACAGCCAATAATTCCTTCCCAATATCCCATCTAAATCCACGCTCTTTCAGTTCATAACCTCATCCTACAGCTTCTTACCCTGACAGATGCAGCAGCTTGGTATAAAGTTAGAGCAGAGATGTGTCCCTCCCTCCAATTGTGCTTTTCCTTCACCACTTATCCCAAACACACCAAGTCTCCCTTTTTACCCCCCCAGCTCTGGGCAGCCACAGCTTGGAGGTCAGTGGAAAATGATTCCTTGAATGAGTGTGGCTGGATCAGCTGACTGGGCTGGCTGCAGCAAATCTCGTGGTCACACAGCTCTAAATGTGCAGCAGTGTCTGCCTAAGCCTTTCCGTTTATAGGGAGTGTGGAAATAAATCCTTTGGAAGCTGAAGGGCTCTGGAGACAGGACAGGACTCCCCAAGAGAAACATGTGGGGGTGCAGAGAGGGTGGGCAGCAAGCACGGGTCAGGCATGGGATGGAGCTGATGGAGCATCACCAACCCCGTGCTCCTGAGGAGCTGAGAGCAGGGAAAGGCACCAAGGGCAGGGAACTGGGATGGGAGTGCTGGGGCTGGGGCCTGCCTGCCAGGCTGGGGATGCAGTGCTGGAGTGCTTACAGGAGTGTGAAACCCCCTCCCTGCCTCCCTCCTGCAGCCTGGCTCATCTCTCCCACCCTGGTCTCCCCACAGGAGCTGAACTCCAGCTCTGGAATAAATCCCAGCTGTCCCCCATGAGAAAGCAGCTCCTCCCTCCAAGGCAAGCCCCTGAGCTGCAGCTCCTTGGGCAGGCAGCCTGCTGATGGACTGTGTCAGGGAATAACAAATGCCTTTAGTCCCCCCCTCATCCAGCAGCTCCCTGTGGGAAGCAGAGCCTCCTGAAGGAAGGCGAGCGGGAGGTATCTGGAGCTGTGTGCACGGGCACTCAGGAGCCTGGTAAATCACCCAGCCAGGCTCTGAGATCCCTGGCAGGCTCTAATTTCTCTCTCCTGGACAGATACAGGGCAACACTTGCTGCTTCAATTGGTTATCCCAATGCAAGGGGCTGTAAGCAATCCCTGAGCTACTCTGCAAGGATTTTCCTCGCTGCTGGCAATTGCAAAGTCGGGAGAGGAGGGGGCCTGAGCAGGAACTGCTGCTGAGGTTTCATCTCAAATATCCATCCCCTGAGCATGAATGTTTGGTGTCAGAGCTGCAGGGGACTTTGAGGCTGATCAGTGGGGTTTGCTGGCACCCCTGGGGCTGTCAGCTCTGATCAGGCACAGCTCGGGGCTCGCTGGTGACCAACAACAGGCTCGGGCTCCATCCAGTTGAGATCCACTTAATTAAAGGAAATAAAACAGTTCCCTACAAGCCAAACCCCCTTTGCTGGGTGTTGTTTGTAGGGAGGCTGCAGCTCTGGACCAGAGCTGAGTGGGACACCTGAAGAGTATCCCTGCAAACCCTCTCTGGGGGCTCCAGCCGTGTGTCTTGTAGGAAGCCAGCCCTTCCCACTCCTTGCTAAAGGGATTGCCTGCTGCTTGTGCATCCTGGCACATCCCTCTGGGACACACGGACAGGTCTCAGAGACAGAGTGGCTGTCCCTGGATCCCTGGCAGTGTCCACAGCCAGGCTGGATGTGGCTTGGAGCAGCCTGGGACAGTGGAAAGTGTCCCTGCCCATGGCAGGGGGTGGCACTGGATGAGCATTAAGGTCCCTTCTGTCCCAAACCATTCTGTGCCCTTATGATTGTGAGATTCTACATGAGAGCTGTTCTGAGCACTCCCATCCTTACAGACTTTCTGCCAAGATCCTCCTGCAGATCCTTGTCTCTCTCTTTCCTCCCCTGTAAAGAGAGAGAGACAAGGAAAGATTCCTGGCAGGGGGAAGAGAAGACCAGTTCAGATAACCCTCATGGAAACTGGGATTTGGGCAGCCTGGGGAACCCTCTTCAGGGGAAGAGGAGCCTGCAGGTCCCTCAAAGAGAAGGAGAAGGACTCCCTCTCTCTGCTGCCAGGCAGAATAGCATCTTTGAAACAAACCTGGAAAGACCTGAGGAATCTCCTCCTGTCACGCTGCTCGGGCACCCATGCCATGCTCCCACAGTTTGGGGTTATCTATACTGTCAGCATCTTATTTCTAGTGATAAGTCTAATAAATCACAGTTTAAATTATATTTGGCAGAGGCAAGTGGAAGGAGACACCTCTCTCCAGGGGCTGGGTGGCCGGGGAGGGCTGGAGCCAGCCCGGGATGGTGCCGGAGCCGGGCAGCGGGGGGAGCAGCGAGACCGGGACAGGGACACGGAGCGGGAGGAGGGAATGTCCCTGCCCGGGGCAGCGGCGGCTCCCCAGGCTCGGCACAGATTCCCTGCGGGACAGAGCCGGGCTCTGCCACTGCCCAGCCCCGCAGAGGGGCTCGGCGGGTGGGTTTGGGGATGCACGGAGGGGATGTCGTGGGGCTGGGTGGGATCCTGGCTGGGCACTGCTCCCTGGGGAACCCCCGAAAGGGAGAGTCTCTGCAGTGGATGGGAGCAGGGTCTGAAGGAGTCCTGCAGTGCCCTAATTGGATCTGTGTGCTCCCAGCTCTCTGTAGCTCCTGAATCCCAGCCAGCCCCTCTCTGTCTCCACTATTTTTAAATCCATCTATTTCCGCTGCTCTCTCTGCTTTGGTGCAGCCTTTTCCACACTGACACTTCAGCAGCCCAGAAATCCTAAATGCTCTCATCCTCCCAAGTGTTTAAGCACCAGCTGCACTGGGGACCAGGGGAGCTCAGGGACAGCACTGCTGTTTATTGTGGGTTTATGGCACTTTCTGAAGCATGGGAAAACTCTTGGCCACAGCCACACAGAGCCAGAAGTGCATTCCCAGTGCAGGATTCAGGGCGTGGGATTGGAGCTGGGGCCAGACACAGAAACCCTGGGGGCAGTCAAGGCTGCAGGAGGTTTTTCCCCCTGGTCCCACCCTCAAGGACAGTGGTCCTGCTGCCCCAGGGATGCAGGGCAGGCACCAAGACACACAATTACCTGTTTGGCTGAAGATTTTCCAGCTAATGGGACACAACACAGGTGATGAGGCCCTAAAGGACCTCTGGAGTGCACGGTGCCATGAGCGCAGTGCTTCTCATGCCCATAAGGATTTCTTTTACTGACTCTACATCAGCCCTGTGGTGCCCAAGAGTCCTGCAGGGCTTTTTGGGTGTCCCCCCATGCTGCCCCACCTTCCAGTTCACACCTGCTTCCACAGGACCTACCTGCAAATGCCAGGAAGGCCAGGAAAGCTTCAAGCAGTGGTGAATTGCTGGATTCACAGCACATGGTGAATCAGTGACAGAGCCCAGAGTGGATTCATTGTGCATCCCACAGCTGATGGACTTGCCTCCAGCACATCAAATTATCCTATTAACTGGAATTAGGGAGAAAATCATAGTTAAATTAATTCATCAAGACAGGTACCATTACAGTCACTGAAGATATTTCTGAATTTGGGGAGGTGAATTTGGAAAAGGAAGACAATTCCACAACCTGCAAATTGCAGTTTCTCCATTGTTTTTTGTGTCCAGCACACAGCTTTGTCCTTGGAAACGACAATAACCAGAACTGGGTATTCCATATCCAACAGAAACCCTTGGAAGTTCAGGATTTGAGTGTTTCCCTCCCACTAAACTACAGCCATGACTTGCATCCTGACCTGTTCAGAACTCAGGAGCTGCATTAACCTCTTTGCTGCTGTTTCTCTGTGTTCAGGTAGCAAAGGAGCTTGAAAATAATTCCCAACTGGATGGGGCTAAGCCAGATCCATGCAGGAGAGGAGGAGGGCAGCTGTAAGAGGCTTTGACTCACTCGTGTCTTTGTAACCACAGCATCCCCTGGGTCCCAAACCAGGAGTGATCCCAGGGGGATTCAGGTCTTGACGTCAAAGCCAGCAGAGTCCAGAAGTGCAAATGATTTCAAAGACTGAACCCAAGCTGTTTGTGCACGGCTGGGAGACATCCAGCACTCTCCAGAAGGGAATCAGGAGTGAAACAACGATCCTCATTCATCTAAACCACCCAGCCCACCTCTCCCCACGCACCTCTGGCCCAGGCTGAACAAGAGACCTTCTGTACAGAGCCAAATCCAGCAGCTCTGATGCCTCCTCCAGTGTTGGGAACAGCCTGTCAGACCCAGGGACATGCAGGAGATGTTCAGTGTGCTGAGTGCTGGGCCAGGAGCTGGGAGTGTGCTGCCTGGAGATGCAGAGAGAGGCAGCTCCTGCATCTCTTCCCACTGTGGGAAGCCCAGTTTGGGCATCCACGCTGGTGGAAAGGCATCAATCATGGTCCCACAGGCTACAGAAACACAAAGCAGAGCCTGTTCCTGCCTGGGGTTTATGGCAGAGTAAACAGGAGCAGGGAGAGCAGACAAGGATACAGAGGCTGCTCTGTAATTCCAGAGGACCCCTTGGAAATGAGATGCATCTCTGCTGGATGAGACTGGAGCTGGGATAATGCCACCCAGAGCAGATCCACATCCTGGGGTCTCAGCCCACTACAGTCTGTGCAGAGAGGAAGGAGATGCCTCTGGGACTCCCTATCAAGTCCTCAGCATCCTTGTGGAGAAGGAAAGCAGCACAAACCAGCCTGGCTCTGACTCTGCCCCAAACTCACCTTCCATGCCTCATCTCCCCAACTTTTAGAGGACAATCAGCCTTACCCAAGTTTATAAAACCCTGGGACATGTGCAGATGCAGATCTGATGAGTCAGATGTGCCTGGTGTGACTCAGCTGGCAGATCCCATCCAACAGTCACAGAGCTTCCCTTGCTCCAGGATCCAGATTTGCTGTTCTAACAGCCCAGTGTGTGACTATTCCCTAAACTAAACATGTCTGTGAGCTTCTAAACACATTTGGGAAGACCAGGAGAAAGCCTTTCTAGCTTCATTCTGAAATGGGAGACAGAGAAGAGTTCACTGGAAGGCCCACAACTTCCCTCCCTGCAAGTTACAGAAGACAGAAAACTGAAAACAGAGAGTGGGTTTTGCTTCTAAAATTAACTTAACTCTCCCTGATGTGGGACTGTGGCCGTGCAATACCAGGAGCTGTGGCAGGACAGGGATGTGACCCTGGAGAAGTCTTCAATGTGTGGATGCAGCTGGAACAAAATGTGAGCAGCTCCTTCTGAAGCTCCCAGGCGTCGCTCTGCAAGAATGCAGCAGGGTTGCATCATGTGGGCTCCTTGAGTCTTCCAGAAATCTGCCACTTCTTCCCTGCCAGATCTTCAGGGGGAATCTCTACAGTAGCTGGGAAGAACACACTGCAAGTTTCTGCTGGCATATTTGAAGCAGGCAGGAGCATTCAGGCTAAGAAGGGTTTCATGTGGAGACACAGGGAAGATGTCACTTTTTTCCTAAGGGTCTCTGGCCTTGGAGATAAATCCTGGAATACACCCTGGCCCCTTGTAGACACATCCTAAACTGGCACGTTATGGGTTAAGCCCCCAACCCAGTCTGGATCTATGGCATGGGACATCTGCCTCCCAGGTGGGTGCATTTTGTCATCCCAAGCAAAGCTGCAGCAGCTCAGACCTGGACACAAACTGGTTTGGTCCCACCAGATCAGCATAACATCCCCAGGGCTGGGGCAACCATGGTCCTTGGAAAGTAGGGAAGGATGAAACCTCTTTTCCTGTCTGGTTTTACACTAAAGGAAAGATTTCAGATTGGATATTGGGCAGGAATTGTTCCCTGGGAGGATGGGCAGGCCCTGGCACAGCTGTGGCTGCCCCTGGATCCCTGGAAATGTCCAAGGCCAGGCTGGACAGGGCTTGGAGCAGCCTGGGACAGTGGGAGGTGTCCCTGCCCATGGGCAGGGGTGGCTCTGGGTGGGCTGTAATACAACTTCCAGCCCAAACCAGTATGAGATGCTGTGACTCCTGCTGTGTCTCTCTGAGCAGCTTTTCTGCTGCCTCTGCAAGAGCAGGGCAGACAAAGAGGCTGCCAAGCCCCTTCCTAAGCATCCCTTTGCTTACACATCCTCAGCACTTGGCTGAGGAGGATTGCACGTGCTGTTTGTTCCTGCTGGGCCACTGCCCAGTGCTGAGCCCAGCGTGTCCTTCCTGGGATTCATCCCTGCCCTCCCCCTTTCCTGCCTTCAAACTGCTGCACCAAAGTCCCCAAGGCAGCAAACCCAGCAGCCCCAGCCCCGTCCTGCTCTCAGCCCCCTCCTTCCTCTGGCATCAACAGCGGCAGATTCAGGGCTTGGCTTGGTGGGAACCTGATTCCCAACATGGGAAAGACTTTTAGGGACAGCAGCAGGACTGGGCAGACAGGCAGTGGTGTGACACCCCTGCACACACAGCCCAGGCCGAGCCCACCCCGCCTCCCAGGCCTGAGCAGTGCTGTGCTGGAAGCAGAAGATTGGCTGCCTGAGGATGCCTCTCCAAGCCAGCCTCGGGTTTAGGGGCGTTCCTGCTCCCTCAGCTGGCTCCACGATGAACGGTTTCCTTTTACATCCCGCTTTCCTCGGGACAGCCTGAGGGGGGGAGCGTGAGGGGCTGAGCTCAGCTTCCACCAAATGTGAAGGGCAGGCAGAGCTCAGACCTTCCCCAGTCCCACATGTTCCTGGAAAGAACTCATTGCAGCAGAGGGAACTCAGCTTTTAAGAAGACATCAGAGATTCCCCACCACAGCTCCACTCTGCAGAGCAGATCAACCACCTGGCCCTTCACTGCTCGGATTTTGTAACAAAGGGTGAAAACTTGGAATTGGCACATTCCTTGCTGCCTGTTTCCAGTGAGGAAACTGATGTTGCAGCATACCAAAGCCCTGGAGCTCCCACATCCTGTCCTTGAGATGGCTCCTGTGGCCGTGGAGATGGTGACAAACCAAGCACTTGCTTTTCCTTTTGGCTGCTTTTTGGGAGGATCCAGCCAGTCCCAGTCCCTGTGAGGCGCAAGGGAGAGGGTAAGGAGTGCACATCACCTGTGCTCATCTTAGAATCACAGAGCTGAAGGTTGGAAAAGTCCTCTAGGACCACTGAGTCCAAACATTACCCTGGAAATGGCATCCTAGAGCCTTCTTGGCTTGCCACGACTCCAAACCAGCACACCTGGATCAGTGTAGGAACAGCACAGGATCCCACAGCCCTGTGGGTCCTCCCAAGGGATTGTGAATCCCTCCTGCCACATCCACAAAGATTCCATCTCCTCCTTCCACAGCCCAGCTCCCAGGAAGGTGTGGGATGCAGGGGCTTGCAGTCCAACCTGCCATCAGCCGTGCTGGCCCTCTGGTGCGGCCACACAGATGTCATTCTTTCCACCCAAAAGCACCAGAGGAATTCCACCCCCCTGCCTTGCTGTGTTGGCAGGAAACCCTGTGGATTTTGAACTTTTCTCTGGGAGTATTAAACAGGGATTACACACTGGGATCAAGGGACTCTCTCTCTGCTGTGCCCTGTGGGAAAGCTGCAGCCTCTGTAGCCTGGTTTGTGCACCGTGACATACCTGGATGATGCCAGGGATGGGGAATTTGCTCCAGGGCAATCAGGTCTTCTCCTCTTCCTTTTCCTCCTCCTCTGCCTGCTGAGGAAGCCAAAGGAGATGAGTGCTTTGCAGAGGACCCACAGAATTTGCCCCTTTAGGACATGCAAGGCCAGTGATCTCCCTGAAAGCCTGGAGGAGCTGGCATAGGCAGCTCTGGCAGCAGGCTGGCACAGGGAGTTTGGCTCTTGCTGAACTCCAGACAGGCCAGGGCACGGATCCACGGGATGCAGCCTTTCAGCTCCACTGCCACCCTTTGTGTCTGCTCACACAGAGCTGGGCCCTCCCAGCTCCAGCCAGGCCATGGCTGAGAGCCAGAGCCAGGGAACAGGGCTGGGACCTCACTCTGGTGCAGGGCACAGCAAAGCCACGGCTCAGGGGTGCCTGGGGCTGCAGCAAAGAGCTCCCAGTGCCAAGGAAAGGTGTGCAGGGGGAAATTAAAGTGCTGATCCCAAACTTACCCTTGAGCTGAGCCAGGAAGCAGAATTCCCCCAAAATCTTTGCATGTGGGGACCGGGAGGAGCAGGAAAGTCCTGACTAGTTCTAGAGCAGAGAGGGGTCCAGGGACACCTCAGAGCCCCTTTCACTGCCTAAAGGTGGCTTGTGAAAAAGAGGGAGAGGGGTTTTTAAAAAGAGCAGAAAGTGACAGGACAAGGTGGAATGGCTTTCCACTGCCAGAGGGCAGGGTTAGACAGGCTGTTGGGAAGGAATTCTTCCCTGTGTGAGTGGTGACACCCTGGCTCAGGCTGCCCAGAGAAGCTGTGGCTGCCCCTGGATCCATGGAAGCCCCCAAGGCCAGCTTGGGTGGAGCTTGGAGCAAGCTGGGATAGTGAGAAGTGTCTCTGCCTGTGGCAGGGGGTGGAACAGGATGGTCTTTAATGTCCCCTCCAACCCAAAACATTCTGTAACACCTACAGTTCTGTGTAGAAGTACATCCTCTTTCTCTCTTTTTGTGCTTGTAAATATTTGTGGTGGAATTGATAAGCTAAATGAGATTCCCACTCTCCATNGGGGTGGCACTGGGTGATTTTAAGGCTCTTCAGTGCTGGCTCCCAGCATCCCTGCCAGCTCAGCCATGACCCTGGAAAGCAGAAATCCT
Source organism: Thryothorus ludovicianus (assembly GCA_013397245.1). Lineage (NCBI taxonomy): Eukaryota > Metazoa > Chordata > Aves > Passeriformes > Certhiidae > Thryothorus > Thryothorus ludovicianus. The sequence goes on from VZTB01003439.1 coordinate 124,009, forward strand.
GCTCCAGAATTTCAGCAGCACAGAAGATGACAGACTGTCTCCAACACAGGAAAACAGGGTGAGCCTCCCGGGTCACTGTAAGGTGAAAGTGCTAAGCTGCTGGAGTTGATATTTAAAAAGCCCTGTCCAAAGAACACACAGTGTCTGCTTTCGTAGAAACAAAGCACTCCTTCAATAGACAACCAAGGGAATTAGCAACACTGCTTGAAACAAAAAGCCAAACAACCAGGACAGCACCAATCTGGATATTTCACAGCTGGGCATGGACTGTTCCCCACAGAACTGGACTGCATTTCACTGCTCTCCATCCCAGCAGCCCCTCCACACCCGTTCCAAGCACTGCAACACCAGCCTGGAAATCTCCCTGTGCTTCCCCGTGGGGGCTGCAGGATCACACCCACGTCACAAAAACTTTGGGCGGTTTTTAATTTAAGGCCCAGTGGATCCGCACCGCCCCAAACCCGCCAAGTCAAGCCAGGCTGGAAATATCTCCAGACCAAAGGCACTCGAGGAGTTTAGCGCTGCGCAAGGGCGGTTTGGAGGGGAGGAGCCGCCCAGGAGGAGTGGATGCGATCCTTTGGCAGCTGGAACCGCTCATTACGGACGGAAGACGGCAACTCCCAGTTTGGCTCCCCCTTCCCAGTCCCCATCCCACCGCTGGAGGAGCTCCTACGTGGCACTGTGGGGGCTGGGAGCGCCTCTGCACAGCCTCTGCTCTCACTGGAGAGCCGCAGGAATCCTCTCCAGCAATGCACATCAGCCTGATTTCCACAACTTTGGCCCTGGACAAAACTTCATCGAGTCAAGATAAAACTGTTTGCTGACATTTTGGTAGAATTGACTCATTTTCTGCATATTTACATCCTAAAGCTCTGCAGGGTTGGTTTTTTGTTTGTTTGTTTGTTTGTTTGTTTGTTTTGTGGCTCTTATCAGGCTGTGCTGTATAAACAGCAGGAATAAGTTGAAATATACACTTAAAAGTCAGGAAAAATTAGAAATATCTTTATGTCGGCCCTCAAACACAACTATTTTCATCCTACTCCAAATTCATGCTATTGAGGCAAAGCCATTTCGAAGGACTGAAGCACAGAGCCCCCAGAGTGTCAAAGGACTTTGGTGCTGGGGGGCAGTGAAAGAAATCAAGATTAAAAGTTTAAGAGTTTATTTTCAATTTCACTCGGAAGGTGAAAAAAACCTTACATGGGAAGTAATTACAGAGAAGGGTTTGAAGGTGGAGCAATTCAGAATTTGGCAGAGAAAAGCAGCTGACAGTGGAAGTTTAAAGGAGCTTTTCTCATTTCTCAGTGGGCACATGCTGCTGGTACAGACCTGTAACATTCACCTCGGTATTGATGGCTTGGTATCAGCAAATTCATTTCTAATAAAGCCAAAATTGTGTTACAAAACTCTGGGACCACACTGCTGATCATTTATGCAGACACCAAGCAAAGCTAACTGCATCAAAATACACTAGGGTACCAAAATCTGTTGGCTGAGGTATTCCAAAGCTCTTTTTCCCACTGAATCCCTCCCTGAAGGGGCCAGATCCCTAAACATCACTGAGCAAAAGCAGGTTTGTTGCAGCTGAGGGAGACTTTTTTTACAGGGAGGGCTCAAAGATCTCCCCTTGTTTGAGATGAGAAGTGTCTACTCACATGGCATCACCTGAACAGGTCAGATGGAAGGAAAATGTCACTTTTTGATGCTACCTTCTAGAATGGGTGGGCCATGAAGGGAAATTGAACGGTGATTCCAAAGCAAGATGCTGCCAAGACAACAAGCAGAATATTCAAGGCCAGAAGGAAACATCAGATCCTGTTTGCTACTACAGCAACAGGAGGCTGAGTCCTGATGAGACCTCTGTCTTCAGAGGGAAGCAGAAAAACTTGGCAGAGCCAAAATTAGGGGGAAGAATGAAATTACAGTGTGATTAAAAGGGAAACATAGATATCAGTTAAAGAACACAAGGATGTAGCATCCTTCTGCTGATGTAACCATGAGGTGGGTGGCACCTCAAATATTCCTGTGTCCCAGATTGCCAGGAAAACAATCCTGTGCTGTCCTAAAACATGACAGGGTTGAATCTGAGCTTCAACTCAGCAGAAACCTCTCCATGGCACAGCTTCTCTGAGCACTCTGTGCCAGGGCCTCCCCATCCTCCCAGCCAGGAGTCCTTCCCAATATCCCATCCATGCCCTCTGGCAGTGGGAAGCCATTCCCTGTGTCCTGTCCCTCTATCCTTTGTCCTAAATAAATTCCCAGCTCTCCTGGAGCCCCTTTAGGCACTGGAAGGGCTCTGAGCTCTCCTCTCTCTTGGAGGTCACCAATCAGGGCACATTTCAGATGGGGCAAGTGTTAAACATTGGCTGCCTGTGACTGCTCCAATCGTGGCTGAAGCACTTTTCATCACCCTGGACTTCATATGGAGGGTGACAGCCCAGAAATAAAAAAATAATTATATCACTACCTGCCTCTGGTGCCAACAACCACCCAGCTGCAGGGGATGCCAGGAGCAGGGAGAGGATGGAAATGACACGGACTCGAGCCCTGTAAAAAGGCAAAAGCAGAGCTGGGGCAGGGAATAGCAGCCCGTGTCCCTGCTGCCAGGCCCGGCTGGGCTCGGGCAGGGGCAGGAGGAGGGAACACACATCCCCCCCATCCATCCCGACCCCCCTTCGGCGGCGCGGGGCCGGCATTCCCTGCCATTGGCGGCGGGCCGGGAGAGAGCTGGGACGGATCCTCCCCTTCCTCTCCCTCCCAGGCATTTTTGAGAGGGTTTTCCCAACTTTCCAGAAGTTTCTCCCCGGCCCCTTATATACCCCCTCCGCAGGACCGGGAGGTGCACAGGGAGCCGAGCAAAGCCGCGTCCCGACCCCGCAGGTAAGAGGGGGGGACCCGGGGGGACCCCGGGCTGGCAGGGTGGAGACCGAGCTGAGATTGCAGCCGGGGGTGGGGGGAAGGTGTGTGTGTGGATTTTGGGGTCCTGCAGCCTCCTGGCTGGGCAAAAAATATCGGGGAGAGGGTTATGGCATGGGAGAAGGGGGTGCGTGGGGGGCAGGCTGCAATGGGGTGGGTGGAAAGGGGGGGATAAGGGGACAGACTGTCCCCATGAGCTGGCTCTGGGTTTTTGAGGGAAACTATTAAAAAATCGCCCAATCGCCTCCATTTTGCAAGACGTGGTCACTGTGAGGCAGCGGGAGAAGTTTTCAGAGAAAAGGAACAGGGGGGTAAGGGGAGCTTTAGCCCGGTGTGAGCAGTGAAATCCTCCAGCCCCTGCTCTGGCTCCGCCTGGGAGCCTGCAGGACCCTGGGCACCCTCCCAGCGCAGCAATGAGCGCTCTCCTGCCACGGCCCGTCCTGCTGCCGCCTCAGCCGAGTGTCACATCCCCCCGGGGACACGGAAATGGCCTCTTGCCTGCAGCCCTCTGCCCTGCAGCTCTGCCCTGCGCCTCCAAATCCCGCCAGGAGAGCGGGTCCCGCTGGCCCCAGGGAAGGCTGTGGAACGCCACGCTGGCACTGGGCGTCCCCTCGCTGTGGGAGCACCGGTGAGGATGATGCTGCCTGTGCATTCCCCACATGCCCTCCGTTTTCACCGTGGGTTACGAATTCACCCAAAATCGCTGCAATAACCCAAAATGCCTCCGTCTTGGGCTGTGCGACTCGGCAGAGCCCAAATCTGACACCCGGCCCTTGAAGTAATGAACCTTTTTTTAAGCTGAGGATGAAGCAGTGCAGGCCACCCCCTGCTCACAAGAGAACTACTCCATGTATCTGTTTTCTTTCAGAAAGAAAAAAGGCAAACGTTGACCTCACTATGAAACAGTTTCAAGGTATCCTTAGAAATAAACGGGAAATAGAAAAATAGAATGAACCTCCTCAGACTTCCAAAGTTTGTCACACTGGCTGCACTTTTTACAAAGAGTGTCGAGGGCAGTTTTGACCCTATTGCACAAACCTTTGCACTTGAGGCAGCCGGGGTGGCTCTTGCCTTGAACAGAAGCCTTGCTCCCATAAAGGATTTTAGGTTGTAACCACCTCCCTCTCCCCAAGGCTATGTAATTCCCACTCTGGCAAAGTCCCTGGTGGAACTGCGCACTCTCTCTTGCCTGGAGCTACGTGCTGCGTGTTTCCTTCCATATGTAATCCCAGCGGGCCCTTCGCTTCCTGCCTGGAATACCTTAACCCCCAGCGGCCCCGCTGCAGCCTTTCCCTGCCTCCCCATGCCAGGGGCAGCTCCAGAGGCTGGGCAGGAGCAGGGTGGGAGGAGAGGACCACCAAGGAACAGAACGTCAGAGTAGTGATGCAGTTCCTGTCCAGGAAAAAGTGCCCCAAAAGCTGGAGGGGGAATTTAAGGCGTGAGGAGCTGCCAGCAGGAAGGTTTGCTGAGCAAAGGCAGGAGGGAGGGGAGGTGTGGGGCCAGGTGGGATGAGCTCCAAAGGGCTTCCAGGCACTTAGGACTGGTCAGTCTGCACATGTACGGGAGCTGGGGGCTCAGAGCCCTTGCTGGGGGTGGGTTCACCTACTTTGGGGTGAGATCCATCCACCTAAGGCACGAACCGAAGGCGCTGCTGGGGAAAACGAGGTTCCCCCACCTCCCTCTGCCCCAGTACCTCCTCGGCAGGGCTGGACAGGCAAACCAAAGTGGAAGAGAGCTGATCAGACAGTGCAGGATCTTCTTTAGGGCTGCCTCCGGCTTTGTTTGGTGGAAGCTCACGTGCTCCATCTAGTGCCACGGAAGCTGAGGATTTGGGGCCCGGGCTGGGGTCCCCAGAGAGGACAGTCCTTGCCACTCAGTGCCTGCAACAGCCCTTGGATCGAGGGCCAGCACAAAAAGTTTTCAGCTTTTCCTGTTCAGGGCAGAGGTTTATCCTGCTCTGGGGACAGAACCATGGAGTGGTTGGGTTGGGAGGGACCTTAAAGACTATCTTTTTCCCCCCTAGCCATGGGCAGCAGGGACATCTTCCCCTATCTCAGGATGCTCCAAGTCCCCAACCAACCTGGCCTTGGAACTTCCAGGGATCCAGGGGCAGCCACAGCTTCTCTGGGCACCCTGTGCCAGGGCCCCCCTACCCTCACAGGGATGAATTTCTTCTCAATATCTCACCTAAAGCTGTCTTCTTTCACTTTAAAGCCATTCCCCTTGCCCTGTCAAGATCACGTGAGAAACACCTGTTGCTTACATTCCCTGACCCTTCCTTCAATCATTCACTGTACTTTAACACTGGAAGATAGGGAAAATGCTAAGGAAGGAAGCTTCCATTCCAAATGCACAGGCTGTGCTTACCAGGTTGCAGCCTGCACTCCTGAAGATTAATTGCTGCTCAGGGTGGGCTTGGGATGGCTGCACCCCGATGAAGTGTCACTGGAGCCAAGGCACAGGTTTCTCTGGAAGAGCCCCTGGGATCTCTGGACGCTCCAGGAAGGGTTTGGATCACGCTGACAGTCCATCTTCTCACCCAGCAGGTCCCGGGAGGCACAGGGTGCCGCTGAAGCCATGTGGATTATGGTGGGGCTGGCCCTCCTGGGCCTCGCCGCGGCCGTGCCCTCGGAGGACAGGAAGCTGAGCGACAAGGCCACCACGCTGGCCGAGCGCAGCACCACGCTGGCCTTCAACCTCTACCACGCCATGGCCAAGGACAAGGACATGGAGAACATCCTGCTGTCCCCCGTGGTCGTGGCCTCGTCGCTCGGGCTGGTGTCCCTCGGGGGCAAGGCCGCGACGGCGTCGCAGGCCAAGGCGGTGCTGAGCGCGGACAAGCTGAACGACGACTACGTGCACAGCGGGCTGTCCGAGCTGCTCAGCGAGGTCAGCAACAGCACCGCCCGCAACGTCACCTGGAAGATGGGCAGCCGCCTCTACGGCCCCGCCTCCATCACCTTCGCCGAGGACTTCGTCAAGAGCAGCAAGAAGCACTACAACTACGAGCACTCCAAGATCAACTTCCGGGACAAGAGGAGCGCCCTCAAGTCCATCAACGAGTGGGCAGCCCAGACCACGGACGGGAAGCTCCCGGAGGTCACCAAAGACGTGGAGAAAACGGATGGGGCCCTCATTGTCAACGCCATGTTCTTCAAGCGTAAGTTCTACCCTCGGCTCTTGGTACGAGTGACCCAGACCTCCCTCCGAGCCAACGCACGGAATCGTGGAATGGTTTGGGTCGGGAGGGGCCTTTAAGATCAGCTGACAGCCGCAAAAGGAAGGCAGACAAATCCTAGGTCCACTGGAGGCAGCTCTGGGTCAGTGGTTGCCAACTGTGCGCGGAATCACCCCCCAGTCCCTTCTCTTAAAAGCTGTGTTTCTCTCTCTCCTGCAGCTCACTGGGACGAGAAGTTCCATCATAAGATGGTGGACAATCGTGGCTTCATGGTGACCCGCTCCTACACCGTGGGAGTGCCCATGATGCACCGCACAGGTGAGTGGGAAGCCTCCTGCCCCACACCCAGACCAGCTGGAGCTAGGAACACTCTTCCCCGTTACCCAGATTTCCACCAGCTCCTTCCAACATTGTTCTGCCTCACGAGGAAGAACAAAGCGGGGAAGTGTTTGTTCTACTGATTCACCCTCCCTGTGAGCAGCGAGAATCCGTGCTTAGTATGAGGTGCTTGGCTGTTGGGAACAAATCCTGCCTCATCACACAAGTGAGAGCCACAGCCAACTCCAACAATGCTGGCCACTTCCCAAAAGGGTGTCCAGGCTCTCTTCCTTTCCTGGTCAGGCAAAGTCCAGGCTGAATTCACTTTGCCTCTGCTCCACATCTCACTGTTCCCTGCCTCTGGTTTCAAGGTCTCTACAATTACTACGATGATGAGGCAGAGAAGCTGCAGGTGGTGGAGATGCCACTGGCTCACAAGCTCTCCAGCATGATCTTCATCATGCCAAACCACGTGGAGCCTCTGGAGAGAGTGGAGAAACTGCTGAACAAGGAGCAGCTCAAGACCTGGACTGGCAAGATGAAGAAGAGATCAGTGGCCATCTCGCTGCCAAAAGTCGTCCTGGAAGTCAGCCACGACCTTCAGGTAAAGGAGGTCCTTAAAAGTTGGGCCTTACATTTCTTTGGGATGGGAGGGCAGTGGGATGGTGGGTTACCCATGCTTGCTGCCCCTCTTTGCCCTTGCACTGTGTCACCTCCAGGAGGGTTGCTGACCTCTTGTCTCCCCCTAGAAACACTTGGGTGGTCTGGGCCTGACAGAAGCCATTGACAAAACCAAGGCTGACTTGTCCAAGATCTCGGGCAAGAAAGACCTTTACCTGTCCAACGTGTTCCACGCGGCGGCTCTGGAGTGGGACACGGAAGGGAACCCCTACGACGCCGACATCTACGGCCGAGAGGAGATGAGGAACCCCAAACTCTTCTACGCTGACCACCCCTTCATCTTCATGATCAAGGACACTAAAACCAACTCCATCCTCTTCATCGGCAGGCTCGTGAGGCCCAAAGGCGACAAGATGCGCGATGAGTTGTAGTTGGGTTTGTTTTGGTTGGGTTATTTTTTTTTTTTCCCAGAGCTTTGGTTTGTGTGTGTTTTTAGGGGGGGATTTTGACAAATGGGAAACACTATTTTGTATCCTTCTCGAACCATGGGTGCTATTCAGACCAGGGTGCATTGTGAGGAGAAACCAGCGTACACTTTACCTCACCCCAAAATCCAGATTGCACAAACTCACCTCCAGAGAGGAGCAGGGGAGCCCGGCACCGCAGGGCCACCGGGAGTCAGCTGAGGTGGCCACGCTGAAGCCGAGCTCCTCCCTGCACTGGTTAAGCCTCCTGCTCAGTTCCTTGCTGCTCCCCCAGCCCTGCCAAGGCACCACCCTCCCATCCCAAACGCTTCCCATCCCACCGCACCCTTAGCGCTGCTGCTTTTCTCCCGCTCGGGTGCCCTTGTGGCACCGCTCCAGAGCTGCTCCCCACTTCTCTCTTCTCTCCCCCAAGGGCCAGGAGTGCAGCCCAGCCCCTGCAGGGCCCTGGAGCAGGGCAGGAGGCAGCACAGGAGAATGGAGATTGTACGGAGTTGTGCCCTTCTGTCCTGCCTAACCCCGTGCTCTGTGTTTGATGCTTCAACCACAAGAGCTCTTTAGGGAGAGCATCAAGGCCAGGAGCACCTTGGATCAACACCTAATGGAGAACTAAGGGGCTTTGAGGTGTCATGGAGAGCCCAAAGTGCAGCTTGAGTTTCTACAAAGAGTAACCTGAGGTCCCTTCAACACTCCACCCCTTGGGATCTCTGAGGGGCCAACACCTGTAATTAAACAGGCAGCTGTACAAGGCAGAGAGCTCACTTCTCTTGGGGTACTCTGCACCAGCCTGTAGGGCTGGGAAAGGCTCCATTCCCACTGCCAGGGCTCTCCCAGTTTGGACCAGAGCTGGTTCCAATCAGCTCCCTGTGGAGCTGGCCCAAGGCACTCCTATAGCTGTCTTCTCACAGGGAGGTGGGATCAGGTTCGCCTCTACTTTCTTGCTTAATTAAACACAAAGCTTTAAAGCTGCCATTACCTGACTTCCTAATTATGCTCTGCTGAAGCTCCATGGTACTTTAGCTCCCTGTCTGCTGACCTGGATAAGGGGACCCTGAAAAACAAAGGTATTTATAGTTATATTTATGTCTGACAATTAGCAGGTTTCACAGCCTGATCCAGGCTATTCCCAACTTCTCTTCAAGGGATATCATCAGGTCAGTAGTATTTAAGGGAGCTGATGTTACCCAGGAGTATTGCCACGCACTGAGAGACACCACAAGGCAAATACTGAGATTATGGAAATGAGGAAAATCCATGCATCCCAATCAAATTGCCAGTTCTCTGAAACCAGCATGGGGCACCTCCATGGCTTTGCTTTACCTCCCTGCCAATCTTCCCTGCTGACATAGAAGCCCAATACTGCATATTCCCAGGTGCTGGGAGGCAGGAGGCAATGCCAGGGATGTCCCCAAATGTGGGACACTTCCCGGCAGTTCAGCGCACTGAACCCACACACGGAACGTTCTGGAGGCTGGGCTGGGGGGGTGAAGGGGGTGGGCAAGGCAAGAACACACTGTGGGATATTGTGAATAATTTGCATCATGTGGATGCAGGTGTCTGATGGCTTTTGTTGTCTGTTCTTGTACCACACGGTGACAGTTGTGTAATTTTGCAATAAAACTTTTTTCAATGAAAAAGCCAGTCAGTTCCAAAGTAAAATACACTTAGGGAGGCTCCTTGCAATCCTTAAATCCAAGACATCCTCATGAGGCAACTATGGACCAAAACTACTCAATACACAATATCAGTTCCCATGGCACATCAGTCACAAGAAAGGAATGCTCTTAGTACCTTCTTCCTTCACTGTTTTCTCCTGAAACTGCAAATATCTCACACCTTTAATGCCCCACAGGTAAAGGACCAACAGCCCTGTCCTGCTGGGCCATTTAGCAGAATAAAAAGTGAGCCAACAACCACAGGGACCAGCTTTCCTCATCCTCCAAAGCTCCTCCAGCTGGCATCCACTCTGGGGAAACAGGAAGAAAAACTAAAGATACCTTCCCCAGGTAGAAAATCCAGCAGTGGCAGACCCCACTAATCCATGTTCTCCAACTGCTGGAAAGGGATGAGCCTTCTGCCACTCATAAGCAAAACTAAAGGCACAGACATGTCCCCTTTTCCCTGAGCAAGCACAACCTGTGGAGCTCCTCCCACACTGGAAACGCACCAGGTGCTTCCAAATTTTCACTAAACTGGAATTAGTGAAGCCAACTCCAGCACCAACCACAGCAGGAACACCAGCAACCTGGAACAGCAATACTGAAACTAAGTTAAAAGCTTTACAGAGTTCCTGAGTTCATCCTACCCCAGCTCACCTTCCAGGGCTTTTGTCCAAGGGAAGCATCTAAAAAACACAGGGAACTTAATGACCTCCCTCCTCTTCTGGAGCTTCTTCAAAGAGCTCAGGGTAGTGCTAACTCCAACCAAGGCACATGGAAAAGGTGTCCAGCTCACACTTGCAGCCACAGCTTCTCTGGGCACCCTGTGCCAGGGTCTCACCACCATCACAGGGAACAATTCCTTCCCAGTATCCCTTCCATCCCTGCCCTCTAGCAGTGGGAAGCCATTCCCTGGAGCCTTCTCTTCCCCATTACTTGCACGCTACCAGTGATCAGCACGGTGAGGCTGACAGGCTTGGAGAGCTTTTAATCAGGAAGTGGAGCAATCTCCAGGAAATCCAGCCCTCCCTGGGAGGCAGCAGGAGAGATTTCTAACCATCATCATCAACCACATGGGAATGTTTAAGAATTTAGAGGCAACATGCAAAACTGGGTGCGACTGGTTGCTTCAGATCTTCCCACTTGCACACATTTCCTGCTCCTATGATCTGACAGAGCTGCTTTGTCATCTTTTATATTTTCTGATTATTTCCAAATTCAAATTCCTATTAAAAAAAAACTATGGCATTAGTCTAATATTTATATTAAGTATTTAAATCTTTGCACTGAATGGTGCAGAGACCTGAAATCAACTCACTGGCACCTTAAGAAGGCACCTATTTTTTCTGAAACTCAATCAGATTCCCAGGTGTGCCAGAGAAGCTGGGAACAGTAAGGCTGAGACTCCCTAGACAGACCAATCTGAAGTTCCAGTTCCAGTTCCTGCAGAGCAACCTCCTAAAAACAGAAAGGTGGATGTGGAGGCTATTCCTAAACAACAAAGCTTGCATGCAACAAACAGGCTTGGAATTCCTCCAAATCTAACTCCTCAATCCTTCACAAACATCATCTCCTATGATGTGCCTGCCTCTTCCCATTCCTGCACCAGACTTCCACCAGATTTTCCCTCCACACAGCTTAGGACAGAAGGTTTGAAATCCTGAGTGTCACTTCTGCTCTCACCCCACAAATCCACACCCAAAGTTACCTGACCCTAGCAGGAGCTGCACTGGAGTTTTTTGGATATTGCCAAAAAAAGCTCCCCCTCCTGGAAGGATTGGATAAGGGACTGGGATGTAGGGAACAGCCACCAGTACTCCAGGGAGGACTCATGACCCTTTCAACATCTCTAGCAGTACCTATCACAGATGTCAGTGCATTATTCCCACTTTGTTTGGATCAGGATCTGGTGAAGTTCACTCCACAAGGGGAACATGGCAACAGAATTCTTTTCCACAAAGGTGGGTGCAAGGTTTTCCTGGAGTACATCTTGAGAAAATAAAAAGGAAAAGCAAGAAGAAAAGCACCTTCACAAACACTGTCTTTTGTGATTTTATTAAGAGATGTTTTCAGAACAGACAAGCTTCTGGTTGCAGATGTTACAAACCCTACAATGAGAAACAAAACACTCTGTGAGCTGGGGACAAACTTCTCCATAACCATCATCCTACCCCAAACAAAGAACAAGCCAAGCTTTCCAATTAAACTGCATTTCTCATTTTCTGCTTTTTGGCCAGTGATCCCTCTTTTTTCCCACGGTAGCAGCTGTTGCCAGATTCCTTGCTAAGACTTCAAGCTGTGATTACTTCCTTACAAAAGCAGCCCACAAACCGTTCTCACGTGGCTTCCAAGACTATCCCAAACTGGATCCTGGGGCAAGATGGATATATGAGGAATTTATTCCCTGTGCTGCCAGCTGCACACTGGTAGCAGCTGGTACATCAACACATTGAAGGCACCCAAGTCACTCCCACTGTAACAATCCAAGGTCTCCAAATCCACAAAACATGGAACAAGGCACGTGGACAGATCCATCATCTCATCTCCAGAGTGTTCAGAGCTGCTTTGCCACATGCCTTGAACCCTGTCCCCTTCACCCAGTGCAATGCTCAAACCCAACCCTGGTCACCGTGCTGGGCACAACACTGCAGCTTGTCTTCCCAAAATCCCAGTTTCCAGTGGTTTTGGTGGCCTGAAACCTTTTCTGCATGGATCCTCAGCACATCTGCTTCCCATTGCTCCCAGGCACTTACCTCTCAGGCAGTGGGCACTGGCTGAGGCATGGCTGGCTGTTCTGGCTTGCCACCTTTCTGCTCTGAAACGGGGGTGGTGGGCAAAATCTCTTCTTTGGGTTCCACGATGCTGACGTGGTCTGGCAGAGGCTTTTTGGGGCCAATCTTTCCACTGGGGTCCCAAGGCAACATAATCTTTACTTTGATTCCCAGTACTCCTGCAGAAAGTGACAAGAGAGACACAAAATAGATCAAGCACACCTTCATAGGGATGAACACCAAGGTTACAAAATAGCTCTCTGCACACTCAAGGTCTGCTGACAACACTGTAACACAGACATGCTACAGCTTAAAAATCCTCTGGGAAATTCCACTGCTTTTTTACATCCCTTCTCAGACAACTGCCATTAAATCATCCAATAAACAAGACATCCTGGCCAGAGCAGCCTTGGCACGGCCCCACAGAACGTGGCACCGAGCAGGCTGCAATGACACGGGGATGTCCCTTCTGACTCGTCATCGCATCATCACCGAAGGGAAGGTGGAGAACAGCCCTGCCTGTGTTGGTATCCCTGCACCAGGAGCTCTGCAGCTAATTAACCCAAAGCCAGTTAAATCACACAAGTCATTTGTGTTTTACCAGGAGGGAGAACAGGTGGAAGCAGGTTTAGCTGGGGAGACTGTCTGACAACTTCTAGCACTCCTGTTCTCTCTGCCCATCCTGAGGAGCCAGGAAAACCAGAATCCCAACAACCAAGGGCTCTTAAATCCAGGCAACAGGCATTTCATCTGGAAGTTGGCCCCAGGACACAAGTGTCTCTGGAAAATCTACAGCCACAATCCCTCCTGGAAACATTCAAACCCCATCAGCAGAGAAGCGGATGACCTGGCACCAGCTGCCAAAGGCCCCTTGTCACTCCATTCTCAAATGACTTCTACTTTAGATTTAACATTCAAATCCCACAGTTAGAGTTCAGCTGCAAAAGCCCAAGAAAACAGGATTTTCAGAGCCTGAACCATCCACAGCAGCACAACTGAACTACTCTGTGAGATCCGAGATATATCAAAACCATGTGAATTTCAACCCATTGAGGCGAGTGGGCAATCTCCAACCTATAGAAATGGGATGGCAGGAGCCGAGATTTTTTTGTCTCAGTTTCTGGAGAAGGAACCCAACGAAGCTGCACAGGGATCTCAGCACGCCAGGCACTCACCCTGCCGGAGTAGGACGTGACGCACGGCTGTGTCCACGTAGTAATTCACTGGGTCCCCACTGTGGATCATCAAGCCATCCACAAACTTCATGGATTTGGCCCGCTGACCTCGGAGCTTGCCGGACACAACGACCTCACAGCCCTTGGCCCCGCTCTCCATGATGAAGCGGAGGACACCGTAGCAGGCTCTGCAGGGAGAGGACAGAACCGTGAGCCCACCCTGCCACACCCACAGGGCTCCCTGCAGGAATTTGACCACAATTCCCACCGCCGTTTCATGTGTCAGGAGTGCAGCTCTCATCCCTTCTCAGACAAATGCCTCTAGATCATTCACTGGTGCCAGGAGGCTGCTGCTGAAGGACCTCACGCAGCACCACAGAACGTGACACTGCGGAGGCCCTGCCACCAGAGCCACCCGCTTCTGATTCGTCATCGTCTCATCACCGAGGGGATGTGAGAGCAGGGCCGCTGCCACCTGAGCCACAACACGGCCACAAGGCCTGAAATGGCGTCTGCTTCACTCCTCCACCCATTCACTCCCAAAGGAACACAGGCAGCTTTATGCCACACGGACAACCTGCAGCCAGACACACTCTTAACGCTCCGGATGTAACTGTGAACTGAACAAAATTTCAGACCAGCCCTAAACTGCAGAGGAGCTGTTTTTTGGGAACAGGAGTGAATCCCACACTTCCCCCACGGGCAGGCTGCTGTACTCACCTGCGCACAGCCAGCCCTCCCAGGAGCTTGTAGCGCAGGGACTCGGCCTGGGCGATGGCACACAGACCCCTCGTGGCCACCTTCTCGGCGTAGAGCTGCACAGGAGAGAGGCACGCTCACAACAGGGCTCTGTGCCAACACAGCCACAGAACCACAGCACGCTTGGCCTGGGAAGGACCATCCAGGGCCACCCCTGCCACGGGCAGGGACACCTCCCCCTAGACCAGGCTGCTCCAAGCTGGCCATGAACAATTCCAGGCATGGGGCAGTCCTCACCACCCCTGCAATAAATTTCACTTTTACTTTAGCAGAACACAGGAGCTTCATTCTGCTCTACTCCCTACGTTCAGTCCAGTTAATCCTGCCACATTCACAGGCAGCAGCGTTATCCTACGTTCCCTTCCCTGTATAATGGGATCCAGCAGCACCAGCCAAGCTGGAATAAATGAGCACCACCCCAGCACACACATTCCCCCTCCCTCCCTGATTTATTTCAGAGCAAGGAGCAGATTTCATGGAACATAACAAGATCCTTTTGGTAGGATCCTTCCTTTGAAGGACACCTAGTCCAAGCTTCCCCTGGGAAAACACCCCAACACTGAGGATCAAAAATTGATGTGTTGCTTTACGTTCAGTTTCTCAAAGATCCTTCTGCAGCAGAACAGTTTATTTGCAATTCAGTTTGTATTTCAGTGCAGGAGTACTTTTGAGGCCAAGTGACACATGGCCCAAGTTATCCTGAAATCACCTTTCAGCTGCCACCACAAATCCAGTTGAGTTCCTAGGGCAGTTTTACCTCCACACTTCCCTCGGGGAATCCAAACCTCTTCTGCACCACAGCTGTCAGCTCCCGGATCCGGCGTCCCTTCTCTCCCAGGACATTCTGAGTTCTGCGGGAAAATAAGAACAGGCCAGCTGAGAAAAGTGTCCCCAGGAGCGAGACTGGAGCCATCCCAAAGAGCCTGCAGAGGATCCCAGCTCAGGAAGGCTGAGTTACCTGGTGGCAAGGATGATAATCTCAGTCCTGGTCGGAGTGACCCGGACTTCCACTCCGGAGTATCCATCCTCAGCCAGTTCCCGAGTCAGGAACTCGTTCAGCTCAGCTTTGAAGATGCCATCAGCGACAAACTAAAAGGCAAATGGACAAAATCAAGGTCTTGTCACATTACACCCAAATTCTTCCTGCAGCCTGACAGTCTCTCCTGAGAACTTTCTCCTCCTCTGAGAGAAATCACAGAATAACCTCGGTTGGAAGAGACCCACAAGAAATACCAAGCCAAACTTTTACATGAACAGCTCAGGGACTGAATCTACAAGACTGACATTATCAAAACCGTGCTCTGCCCGGCTGAGCCAACCTCAGGCTGCAGCAGTGGGGCAAAATGGAACCCCCCTCCCTGAACTTCTCGGGAATAATCCATTCCTAGCAGGAGCCTACACCAACCACCGCCTGACCCACAGCCACTGTCCACGCCGGGACCACAGCTCCCTGCCGTAATTCGGGAATAATTTAAGGGAAACAACAAGCGAGGGTCACAGCCCTTTCCCAGCCCGGCGGGACGCTGCTGCTGGGACTCCTGACAGCCCAGACCTCCCTCGCTCCCCAGGACACGCAGCGCCCCGTGCCCTAACCGCAAACCCTTCCCACCGGGAAGCAAAGGGAAAAGCCCGCAAACCCTTCCCACAGGGAAGCAAAGGGAAAAGCCCCAAAGGCCGCCTCCCCGCGCCGCTCCGCACCTCTGGGCGCAGCCCCGCGCCATCCCGCCGCCA
>VZTB01003439.1:139783-150766 GCA_013397245.1 Thryothorus ludovicianus
GCCCCGGACGATGCGGCAGCGGCCCGGGGCCGCGGAGGAGCCGTGCGGCCGCGCTCACCTTGCGCTTCTTGGAGATCTGCACCGCCATGATGAGCCGCGGCCCGGCGGAAAGGAGGGAGCGGGCCCGCGGGCGGCGCTATATCCGCCTTCCGCCGCGCCCCATTGGCTGGCCGCCGGCACCGCGCGGAGAGCGGGGCCCGATGGGAAATGCAGTCTTCGCCGCGCCGCCATGTTGGGGAGGGACGAGTGACCCAAACCGGCGTTAAAGGCACGCGAGAGTCAGCGGTGTATAAAATAAAACAGATAAATGATAATTCACCTCGAGTTTATATCTGGAGACCTGCTGTACCCAGTCGTTGCTGGCAGACGGTGCTCTGCTGTTACCAAGGAATCACAACATGGCTTGGTTGGGAAGTGACCTTAAAGCTCACCCCGTTCCTCCCTGTGCCATGGACAGGGGCACTTTCCATTATCCCAGTGCTCCAAGCCCCATCCTACCTGGCATTGGGCACTTCCAGGGATCCAGGGGCAGCCATAGCTTCTCTGGGCACCCTGTGCCAGCGCCTGGGCACCCTCCCAGGGAACAATTCCTGCCCAATATCCCATCCATCCCTGCCCTCTGGCACAGGGAAGCCGCTCCCCCTTGCCCTGTCACAACACTTTTTTTTAAAAACGGTTTAAGGATTGCAGGGGATTACAAAAACAATAACAGTAATGGGTAGAGTCGATGCACGGCCTTCAGGAAGGGGAAGTTTAAACTGCATTTTATCCTGGGTGCCATTATGGTTTGCCTATGGACCTGATGCTCCTCAGGGCCTTTTCCAACCGGAGCGATCCTGTGGAAAAAGCCCCAGCAGGAACACCAGTATGACCAGTGAAGCACCTCTCACCCAGGCCCTGCTGTCTGCCAGGGAAAAGGCTGTTTTTCCACTAGATGTCAGTGCAGACGGATTCCAGGCTGGGAGAAGCCTCTTCCCCAGGGATGCACTCGCCCAGAAGTGGCGGAGCATCCCTGGGGAAGGCAGGTGGCGGTGGCGGCCGGGAATTGTGTCCCCTCCCGTCACCACACACCTCTGTCTCGCTTCTGGAGTGCCCAACCATCCTGCCCTGCCCTCAGGCAGCTCCCTCTGCTCTCCCTGAGCCCAAGATTCTCTGATCCATACGGAATACCAGACTGTGGAGAAGCGTCCAGCAGCCGGGCAGGTCTCTGTGCCCTGTGAGCTGGAGTCTCAAACAATTTTTTAGGAAAAACCCTCCCAAGCTGCACAAACCCTGCTCTGCTGCTTTCCAGCATGGAACCACCATACTTCCAGAGCAGAAAACAGCTGCCCAAGATCGTCCATTCCTTAGGCTGACTTTAGCCAGGAGGGGCTCACCTGATATATTTCTGTATCACACAAAGACAGTGAAAGGCACAGCACGAGGAAAAAGCCTGACCTTGACACGTGTCCCCTTTTCCATGGCCTATTAAGGACAAACACTCTTGTGTCAGCATTCCAGGGCCAGTATCCAGGGCTGGAGCCAGGCACAAAGCAGGGATCTGGGTGGTGTTTGGCACCAAGGGAATGTCCCCTGTCCCCCCAGACATGTCCTGGCTAAGCCAGCAGGCTCCAAGCTGGGGACATTTCAGTGCCTTCCCCAAATGGTCATGTGGGATTCCTCCCTCAGCATCAGCCATCCCTGGCTGCAGCCCAAGCCAGCCCCGGGTGATGCTCCCAGGCGCTGGGCATGGATTCTGAGCTAGCTGGAGATGTCCCTGCTCACTGCAGGAGGGTTGGATTATAGATGGCCTTTAAAGGTCCCTTCCAACCTGAGCCATTCCATGATCCTGTGAACTCACCTCCGCTCCATCCCTGCTGAAATGGAGGCTGGCAACATCCCAAAAAAGCTGTGACACACCTGCTCCCCTCTCCACAGAGAGCTCAGGTGTGGTGGCGCAGCAGGTCCCAGTGGCTTGGATCTGCAGCACGCCTGGGATTATCCATAAATCCCAGGATGAGTGACAGACACTCAGGTTTCTGGGTCCCCACCCTCGGGCACTGCATCTCTGCTGTTCCCCACTTCCCACTTTTTTGTGGAGACTGCCAAGAGGGCAGGGGCAGCCTTGCCACAGGCACAGGAGCTCCTTTTGTCCCCAAGGACACCCAGGGGATGGAAAAATGACCCTCCCTGGCTCCAGGCACATCCCAGTTCCCCCAGCTGCCACTAAACCCTGGGCTGCAGCCCTCAGATCCCCTCCTGCACTGTGCAGCCACAGGCAGGAGCAGAATTAGGGATGCACAGGAAAGATGCCACCCCGGGATGTGGCACTTGGCAGCAGCAGGAGCCCCCTGCCTGCGGGGAAGGCCCCTGGCAGGTGCTGGGAGGGTTGGGAATCGGGAGCTGTCCTGCCTGCCCCCAGCTCCATTCACTGCCCAGACAGCAACATGGTTTATGGCAGCTGAGGGCCATTGCACGGCCTCAATTAATCCAGCATCCCAGCGTCTGCTCCCCGGGAAGCTGGCTCCTGTTCAGAGCACGCAGGAGGGGCTGGCAGCCCTTGGCAGGGAAAGGGCCAGGACAGGCAGCAGCTTTCCCAGCCTGGAGTTTGGGATACTCCCCGCTTTCTGTGGGCAGTGACAAAAGGTGGTATCGGGAGCGAGTGTCCTGCCTGGGAAAGCCCCTGACTGCCATTGCTGCTCCCAAAATAAGGGAGACCTTGCCAGGGACTGTGCTGGCTCTGCAGGAGGATCAGGGAACAGCCTTGGGGTCATCAGAAATACAAACTGGTACAGGCAAAAGCACAGGGTCTGTCCATTCCCACTGTGCTCCCTTCCAGCTCAGACACCTGCAGGATTTGGGGTGACACGCTGGGTTCCCACTCCTGCCAGGCCCACCCTTTTCTCTGGATATGCCTGAGGAATTCAGCAATCTCCCTTGCAGGAGCCTGTTCCTTATGATCTCCCTGTGTGCAAACACAAGCCCGGGTGCTCCAGGGGGATTTGGACCCAACCTACATCCCCCACCCTTTCAATGCAGGAACCAGCAGCCTAAGACAGAAAACCTTCTCCAAAATCACCCTCCCTACAACCATCGGAGGCACTGCAGAGCTCATGAATTTTCTCAGGGAGTAGCTGTGCAAAATGAACCGCGGGGTGGAGATGGACAAGATGAGATAGTTTGCATTAAATGAATGGAGACGGGTCCTGGAAGGTGACTCCCGCAGAGATGGGATGAATTGCAAGCACCAGTTGTAAAGCACTTGTAAAGTCCGACTCAGACAGGAACTCTGCTGCAGGAGATGCTGTATTCGAGTTTGCTGCTGCTACTGCCCAAGCTGTACAAGCCCCTCACCGAGTTACTCACCGCTCCCTGGCACCTCTGGAAATCTTCCTGAGAAACGCGTTCTGCCTTCCCATTCGGAGCAGCCCTTTGGGGTGGAGAGATGGAGGGAACAGGGCTGGCAGGACCGGGAGTCAGGGCCACGTTTCCAGGCCTTTTGTAAACAGTTCACACCCAGGAGGATGTGCTGTTCTTACCTTGGCAAGGACACAGGGAGTAAATCCAGCAAACCTTCTGGAGGCAGGGGAAGGTGGCAGGACCTCCAATCCCATCTCCTTCCCTGCAGCTGGAAGAGTGGGATTGAAACTCGGGCAGCACCAGCTCAGCTCCAGGCTGAGGACAAATAACTGCTCTGGAAAGGTGTGTGTGACCCTCCAGGAGAACTCACACCTCTGGGGACACACTAAACTTGAACACCAAATGGGCCAAACAGAAGCTGTGCACTGGAAGTTGTCTGGATCTAATCCAGGAATTGCAGCACTCAGCAAGGCATTAGTGCAGCAGAGAGTCTGACCCAGCAGCCAACTCGATTGTAATCCCAGCCTGCTATCTCCAACACATCTGATAAATTGTTGGCAGTGTTTCAGTGGCTGTTCCCAAACAGCTCCATCACTCCAACGCTTTCCTTTAGGCACCTGCCTCTGTTTTGCCTCACTGCCTGGATTCACTGTAAGGACTTCAAGCAGATTATGAAATAATTTAGACTTCCTTTAAGACCAGGAAATGGAGTAAGGATGCTCAGTGTGCCATTTAGCTGGGAATCCTTGGGCTGGTTACTCTTTCATGAACCAGGGGCTGCTGGCAGAGGTCACTCCAGCAGCTCACACCCAGCCCAGTGAGGGATGTAAACTGAAACTTTAATGGGCATTTCCAGGACAGCAGTTTGCCCCAGCACTGTCACCCGAGACCCAGCAGATCGAGCAAGTGATTCTTAATCAATTTTCAAGCCCCAGGAAATAGGCTGAGGGCAGGAGGGGCTGTTTTGCCCCAGCACCACATCCCACGATGATTTGCAGGGACACTGAGGTAGGACTGGTGACCAAGGCCATTCCCTGCTCTTCGTGGTGGAGCTGCTGACATGACAGGATGGGCCTGGAGGGACAGGACAAGGGGAATGGCCTCCCACTGCCACAGAAATCCACGGACAACACCCTCAAACAGCTGAAGAGCACGGGAGGCACCACTGAAAGAACTTGCTGAGCCTGCAAGGCTCAAATCCCAGACCCAGCGTTCCCAGGATTTCAGCTCCCTGCCTGGACAAGGGCAAGCAGAACTGCTTTGCCAAGCTGATCCCAGGTGCTGCAGCAGCAGGGAGGGAGCTGCTGGTCCAGGAGCAGCCTGGCAATACCCAGCTCTGTGCCTTCCCTCCTCCTCTCCACCCCGGAGCCACGGGCAGGGAGCAGCAGTGATAAACTGGCTGGTGGTCCAAGCACAAGGTTATTTTCTAGGACATTAAGCAGAACCCTCACATGCCAGCTTGCAGGAGAGCCAGCAAGAGTGACAAGACACCTGACCAGAATGCAAAAGCAGAGCTGCAAACTTAACACCTTTTTTTTTCCCCTTATCTGTTAAAAATAGCTTTAGAGAGGAAGCTCAAAGCAGTGTGAAGGGCTGTTGGCTTTAGAAAATGAGCAGTTTCAGCAGAAATAGTCAGTGACCACCACCCAGAGAGCTCTGATTTTTGGTATCTCAGCCATTCCTATCTTAAATTAAACATTCAATTCAAGCTGCAATGCAGCCCGGTTGTTTGGCAGGGGCTAATAAAAACCTGAAAATCTTTACCCAGCCTGCTCTCCTCCAGGAATGATACCACTAACATCCCAGAATTATCTCCATCTACGTCTGGCTAGGACTCCAAATCAATAAATTGTCTCCTCACCCTCGGATTAGCTCGGTCAGGTAATTTTGAAAGCAGCAGCAGCAGTTCCCCACTGTCAGGCAGAGCAGCTCTGCCAGCTGAATTAACACGAGATCCTTCGTTATCCCAGAGCAATCCCACTCCAACAGCGTCCTTGGGGAACAATTTGCTCTGACCTCAACAATACTTTGTGGCAGTCTGGGAGTTGGGAGTGCTGTATTTGTTATTACTTATATTTTTTGAGTTTAATATTTGAATCAATATTTGGAATTAAATTTCTGATTGGAAAGAAGAGAAAAAATTGGACAAAAAATTACCACCTGTTTTCTCTGGCAAAAAAAACCAAAACCCAAACTCACCCATTTTAGAAAAACATTACATTTTGCTTTTCCTTCCTGCCACTTTCATTCCTGGCTCAGCCTCAGCTCTGATGTCCCAAGCACCCCAGAAGTGCTCAGATCCCTTCCACAGAAATTCCTGGGAATCCAAGCACTCACTGCTTCCCCCCCTCTCTCTTTCTGCCCAAAGGAGCTTCCCTCTGCAGAGTCCTCCTCTCCTGGCATCCTGTCCCTGCCTTTGTCATCTCCCACTGTCACTGATGTTCTCAGAACCCCACAAGCCCTTCGGCCACAGTCCCCTCTTTGTCCCTTCTCTTGCTGTCACACAAACCATCCCTTCCTCATTTTTAAGGAGCAGCAATAGTTTCTGTGAATTCCCAAGGAAAATGCCATTTCTCTTTTAAAGCCCACAGCAAACCCAGGGAGCATCAACAGGGTGATGGAACAGAGCTGCTCCCTGCTCAGAAACCAAGATGTTCTTATGAAGTGGGACTGATACCACAATATCCATCTTTTTTTTTAACCCCATAAACCTTATTTTTAAATTGTCAGCTCCTCATGTCTCTTCATGCAAGTTTATTCCAGGATTGTTGCTGTTTTCCAGACATTGCCCTTCCTCCATCCCTTCCCTCTGCTAAGCAAGGAGGCCCCAGTCTTAGAGAAATTAATTAGTGCAGTAATTTGCCCAGGACACAGAGGAGAAGCGGAATTTGTCCCACTCTGCAGGATTCAGCTGAATAAAAAAGACAAATAGCTGTGCTGTGGGATTTCAAAAAGCTGCTGTCAGCATTCCCAATGCAACCAGACCTGGAAATTCATTCGTCTTTCACTAAACAATGGAAAAAGGAGAAGCAATTACAGAAGACAAAANTAGGAGCAGCAATAATTTCTGTGAATTCCCAAGAAAAATGCTGATTCTTTTTTAAACCCCACAGCAAAACCTGCAGCAGGAAACCCTGGGAGCATGAACAGGGTGATGGAATAGAGCTGCTCCCTGCTCAGAAACCAAGATGTTCTTATGAAGTGGGACTGATACCACAATATCCATCTTTTTTTTTAACCCCATAAACCTTATTTTTAAATTGTCAGCTCCTCATGTCTCTTCATGCAAGTTTATTCCAGGATTGTTGCTGTTTTCCAGACATTGCCCTTCCTCCATCCCTTCCCTCTGCTAAGCAAGGAGGCCCCAGTCTTAGAGAAATTAATTAGTGCAGTAATTTGCCCAGGACACAGAGGAGAAGCGGAATTTGTCCCACTCTGCAGGATTCAGCTGAATAAAAAAGACAAATAGCTGTGCTGTGGGATTTCAAAAAGCTGCTGTCAGCATTCCCAATGCAACCAGACCTGGAAATTCATTCGTCTTTCACTAAACAATGGAAAAAGGAGAAGCAATTACAGAAGACAAAACTAATTACAGCAGAGCTGAAGCACGGCTCACAGCACCCCTCTTCAATCTGCATTCAAAAAGAAAAATCCAACCTCAAAACCACTCCATCAAAAAAAAGGTGAAAACCTGGGAGTGGAATAAAAGCAATTTTGAAATAGAAAGGGTACTTCGGCACGGCACAGATTGGTTTTTGTAAGGAGAAACCTTCAGGTGATGCTGGCAGTGCTTGGCAAACAGGACACAGGGATTTGTCCAGGGGGGATGCTGGAGCAGGGGGATGAGCTCCCAGCTCCCCCTCAGTGGGGCCCATTCCACGTCCACCTCACATCCAGGTGAGTTTTGGGTGGGATTTTTAGCTGCCAGAAGAACGGGAGCATGGTGTCAATAACGCCAAGGTCTGGGGTGAGATCTCCAAGAGCTGGACTCATGATGATGCTGGGGGGTCCCTTCCAACTCGGAATATCCTGGGATCTTTGTGGAGCCCAACTTGCACACTTGTGGCTGAACAGCTTCTCCTTCCATACTGAAGACAAATCACCCCAAAGGTGAGTTTATCCCCATTTCCTGATCCTCACAGCCATCCCTGCCTGATCCAGGACACTTTAGGGATATTCACATCTCTGGGTGAAATAAGAGAATCCAAAGCCTTCTGTAAAGCCTATTTAATCCCTGGCCATGGTCCAGGCTGGCAAGAGGCAGTGATAGGTTCTGTGAGAGGCAATTCCTGATTCCCAGAGCTGGATGTCCCACAGGCCTGGCTCCTGTTCCCTTTGGACACCAGCTGTGAAATCCAGCAGACAGCAAAAGGGAATTTGAAACAAAGTGGTGGAAGAGCTGCTGCTTAACACACAGAGAGAGGCTGGAAAATGGATTGCAGGGAGAAAACCTGAAGTGGGAAGAGCAGGAGGAATGGGACTGGGCTGTGGATGGACGTGGCAGACACCACCTCAGGCCTCATTCCCTGGGAATGTGGGCCACACACGGGATTTGAAAGCCTCCACAAACCATTTCTAACACACAGAGCTGTCACTGGCTACAGCATGTGTTTAATTCCAAAGGATTTCTGGGAACAGACACAAGGCCATGGCAGAATGTTGTTTTTTCTCCCTGGATCCTTAAGGAGGTACAGTCTGGAGCCTCAATCCTGGAACCCCATTCCTGTGTCTCCATGGCCACTGCTCAGCCCAACATTATTTAGCACAGAGGTTCTCCCTGACAGAGAATCATTTGGGAAAATCCTTTCACATCATGGAGTCCAATAATTCCCTCAGCACTGCCAGGGCCACCACTGACCCATGTCCTCAGGTGCCACATCCACATGGCTTTAAATCCCTCCAGGGATGGGGACACTGCCCTGGGAAGCTGTGCCAATGCCTGAAAATCCTTTCAGTGAAGTTTTCCCCTCATATCCAACCTAAACCTCCCCTGGCACAACTTGAGGCCGTTTCCTCCTGTTCTCTGATTCTATTCTAGGATTCTCTACATTTTCAGCCTGGGGTGAACTCCTCAATGTGCAGCAATACTGGAAGGGAGGGTGCCAGAAGGATGGGGCCAGGCTCTTCCCAGCAAAAAGAGGATCCAAGGAGATGCACAGGTACCTGTCAGAGCCACTGTCCCCCTCCTCCTCGTGCTGCTCCACCAGCCAGAGGGATTTCCCACCTCTCCATTCCAGAATCACTGCAGTGCTTTCTTTCATTTTCTGGCTGAAATGACCTGCAATGCAGAGGCTCACTTGCTGCACTGATCCTGCTGCCAGATCTCTAATCCTCAATCCCCTTGGGGAATGCCTGGAGTAGGAAACCACTTGGCATGGCAAGCACGTCAGCATTTTCCTGGCTGCATTTTTTATTGTCTCTCTGCTGCATCTCTGACTTCAGTTAAGTTTTCTTCCCTTTCATCCCTCACTTTCTCCAGCCTCCCCCTGTGCCTTGAACTGAGGTCTCAATATCCCTGAGCTTTCCCCTCTTGGAGACACCTGTCCAGGTGTGGGAGGACAGCACATTTACTCCCATCCATCCCAAAACTTTCACGCAGGGGAACAGGAAAAATGTGGGGAGACAGAACTTATCCCTCAGCAGTGGCATCCCCTCCTTCCCAGGAGGCTCCAAAGGCTGACTGAGGTAGATTCCCTGCTAATCCTGTCACGCTGGGATTTATAAGTTATTAATTACAGGGACCTTGCTGGAAAGGCAGTGCAAGCTGCAGAGCAGCCAGACTTGCAAGAAGCAGAAGATGCTCTATTTAGAGAAGATGGTGCAGTTTTTGTTTTCTTTTTTAATCACTATCAGCAGTGAGAGACATATACAGGAAAGAGAACTCGCCCACTTGCTTTGGTTCCTTCTAATATTTCCATAAAACAAACAAAAAGAAACCCTGGCACAATTTGGAGGAAACATCACATACCCTACCCAATCTGAGTCCTAGCAACCTTTCTGAAAATCACTGAACCCCAGACTGGTTTGGGATGGGATCTTAGATCACCTCACTCCACCCCCTGCCATGGACAGGGACACCTCCCACTGTCCCAGGCTGCTCCAAGCTCTGTCCAGCCCAGCCTTGGGCACTTCCAGGGGATCTAGGAGCAGCCAGAGCTTCTCTGGACACCCTGTGCCAGGGCCTGCCCACTCTCCCAGGGGAGGATTTCCTCCAAATACCCAATCCCTATCTACATTCTTTCAGTTTAAAGCCAAAACCTGGGAACCAAAGCAATCAGAGGAAACCCTGGCTTTAACAGACCCTGCTGCTGATTTCCAGGGACCCACATTTCACCCTCTGCACTGGGGAAGGTCCCCAGATTGCTTCTCTTAGCTATGCCAAGCAGGAAATAGAGCCCTGGAGCCCTTGTGGTTCCTCTCTCTGCCTCTAAGTGGTCACTGAGTGCTGCTCACACCGAGCCCACCTCCCACCTGCAGGAAAGGCACCTCAGGGAGAAGAGGTTCTCATGGAAATCAATTTATGGCAAGAATGATGGGACCACAGCACAGCTGCTGCTGGTTCTGTTTTGGGAAGCAGAACAAGCACAGGCATGAAGGAGGTCTATTAAAAATGGAAAAAAGGAAAGAAAAGTGGCTCCACTGGTGGATTTGAGGATTACAATAATTTTAAAGTCGTAGAGGAGGTGAAAAGGATTCCAAGCAACAAGCAAGCAGTGAAAAGGAGTGAGCTGTCAAAGCAGCAAGGCAGGACAGTAACTTTGAGAGGAGCACCATGAACCCAAGTAAAAAGCAGGAAACATGGGATTTCTCAAAGGAAGAGGCTGCAGTAGCTCAGGGGAAAAAAGAGCTCTGTGGGAAGAATGGAAGCGAAAAAAAGATCCAACCCATAGCAAAGTGCTGCGTTCCACGGGGGAAAAAGTCTCCAAAACCAGGGAGCACGTGGAAATTAGGGATCATTTGGCACTTACCACCTGCAGGAAAGTGGATTAGCCCAGCGAGGAGGTGGCGACCAGCGTGACAAAATCCAGCATGGAAACGCAGCCCCAGCGAGGGATCCCAAAGCTGGAGAGCCTGGGATGCAGTGGGAACACTCCTGGCACTATTAGGCAAATCAAGCCTATTAAGGGACAATCACTCTGAAGGGTTGTTATCAATCACTCCCCTCGCTTTCTTTAGGCAATTATCCTAATTGCATCAAGGCTATTAAGCAATTATTTTGATAACTGGAGCTTTGTTGCTGGCTCTTCGTTTTTGGCAGCGTTTTGTTCTTTGTGTAAATGCCCCCTCCAGAAGATGTTTAAAGCTGACTTTAAGGATGTCCCGTTCCCGAAGCACAAGATTCAAATTTCTGTGTAAAAGCACAAATTCCCTCTCAAGAAAACACTGATTTTTATCCCTCAATCCCTCCCTCCTCGATTCTCCCAGGGCACCGGGGATTTAGTTCCACTTTTTTTATTATTCAACTTTTTATACATAATAAATACAAACTTTTTACAGCCAATATAAAGAAAGCATTTGCACTGATGCTTTCAGGGTGTACTGAGCTGTACACGATGCGACGGCCGATACATGCCCTGTATGAAGAAATCATAGTTAAAAAGGAGGCATCTTTTTACAACTTTTCTTCCTTTTTCTGTTTTTTTT
>VZTB01003439.1:160336-174430 GCA_013397245.1 Thryothorus ludovicianus
GTGTGAGGGAAAGCTGAAAACTCTGATCTTTATGTTTAGAAAACAATCACCTCAGACATTGCACTGCTTCTCCTTCACTCTCAAATCCAGTTTTTAAAGGTACAACACTTATTTCTGAGCTAAACAGATGAATGGGGATACAATTTAGCATCAACCCAGGACAGGGTCCCACCCTGCCCCGCCGCCTCTTCCGATCCACTGCGGCTCCCAAAGTTGTTCCCTGTGGGAAGGAGTCCCACTCCTCATTTTTTCCTTGCCTGCAGGAATGTTTTATGGAGGCCCAGCCACCCTCACCAGTTGGTGTTTTATTAAAATAACACCTCCGAGGTTACGCTCGCTCCCAATTCGCAGCCTGAAGTAGCTGAGTGCAGCTTTAAAATCCAACAACTCCGTGCTCCCCAAGACTTTCAAAATCAGGAATATCCACAGTGCAAACCCTTCCAGGTGGGGACCAAGCTGGAAACCCAAATAAACCAGGATACACAAACACACACCAACCCACCAACTCCCAAGCGAGGCTGTTTTCCACCAGCACGTGCCAGAGATCACAGGAAACTCACTTGTTATGGAAGCACAGCATGCTAATAACCCCCAAATTAAGTAAGTATCGCACTCCAACAAACAGTTTCAGGATTTTTGTCTTCTGAACCGCATGAAAATGGAGGTTTTCTGACAGCTGGGTTCACTTCAGCATCCTGGCACGCTCGCTGGCCGATGGAGCCAAGGATTTAACAAATTCATGGCAAAGCACCACCCTGATCCAAATCAGTTCACAGTCTAAATAGGAGGGATGGCAAGAGCAGCACGAAGAAATTCAGGATTTTAGCAAAAGCATCAAGAAGTGGAGGGCAAACCCAGACATAAAACTGAGGATATTTTTGTCCAGATCAGCCCTCTCAACACCCCCCTGCTGCACTTGCTCATCAGAGGAACAAAAATGAAGTGATTTCCCAAAAATCCTCCATTAAGTCACTGATGGAGGCAACAACAGAAAGCCACCTTGGAATTTTTCCCACATTCCCTTCACAGCATTGGTCATTTTTAACAAGCAGCAAAGTTTCATCTCCTTTCTCTCCCTTCCAGTCCTTCCCACAGGGATCTGAAGCACCTCACTGCAGCATCCCTGACACACCAAGCACTCAGCAGCGCTGAGAATCCAAACAAAACCAGGCAAAAGTTTGAGGGAAATTCCCTTTCCAGGAGTGGCTGAAGCCCAGCAGACTATGAAGAACATGTGAATTCAAATGTCAATGAGTGCCAGGTAGATATTTATCTTTAACACAGATCCTCACTCTCTACAAAATCTTGTCTTGAGCTGAAGTGATACAGGTACTTTTCTCATTTTTTTGACATGCTGCTGCATTTACAGAACCAGAGAATTGTACTTTCTACTAAAAAGATAAATCAGAAAAGAAATGACTGAGATGTCTAAAGACATCTCTATTTTCAATTAATTTGTGAAGGTGACTTCAAACCTGTCTCAATCAAACCACTTTTGAGAGACATTATTTTAAATTCTGCATAGAAGAAATGTGATTTTTGAAGAGTAGGTTGGTTGTAAGAGGGAAATTTATGGTTTCAGATGCATCTTTATGTGGCTACAGCTGCATGCACACGCTCTCCCCCGTAATCAGGGATGGAGAAAGGAGGATGGGATAACTTTTAGAGGTGTTTCCCACGGGAAAAGCCAAAGCCACTGAGCCAAGAGAAGTTTCACTTCTTCATTCAAGGGGTGACCAGGTGAATGATTAACAGGAATAGTGTTCAGAGCTGAGCAAAGGAGCAAACATTAAATACATGAACGTGCATCCCTCCTCTCCCTGAGCATCCAGGATACTGAACAAACCCACTCCAACCTTGGAGCTGCAGGGAGAACAACCTCATCAAAGGCAACTTATTCACAGAATGGTTTGGGTTGGAAGGACCTTAAAATCATCCAGTGCCACCCCCTGCCATGGGCAGGGACTCCTCCCACTATCCCAGGGTGCTCCAACCCCATCCAGTCTGGTCTTGAATAAGTAAATATATAAATATATAAATATATATATTTACTTGTAGAGTAAAGAGGCTTTCCCCTAACTTGTCTTTACACCCTGACACCCACTTATGAGCACTTTCCCTCACCAAGGAATTGCTCAGCCCAGTTGTTTTGCTGTTTACCTCGTTATGCAATTTCCAATTAGGCTGAATTATGCTACAGCAATAAACACTGGTCCAGGCTGCTACAAGCATCTGCACTTGCTGTCAGTCCTCTCTCTGTTGTAGTTTGTTTGTACAAATTGTAAGCTAAAATAAACAAGCTGCTCCAAAATCCTTGAGTGTACTTGACAAGAGGTTTTAATTCAATGTACCCAGCAAATTCAATGGAGTTCCCCCTCCCTATTTACACCCAGGAGCCCTAACAGTCAACAAATGTTTGTTCCAAACCACAAATGTTTTGAGTTTCATTCCATTGCAGACAAGCCATAAAAGTACCAGGAGCATTAGGTCAGGCCTGCACTTGAAAGTTATTTACAAGCTGGAACTACATTTTTACTTAAATAATTATGCTGGTAGACCAGAGTTAACAGCTTCCTACCTGTAGGAAAAACACAAATAAAATACCACTCAGGAGCAGAACTTTACCCTGCTTCTCACACAGGAACAGCTACACATTTAAACATGGTTTAGGGGTGGCCCAGGCAGTGCTGGGGTGGACTCGACCATCTTGGAGTGCCTCTCCAGCCTCAGTGACTCTGTGATTCTATAAACATACAAACATTCCACTCAAGCATCACCACATCTGAATTAGCTGGGGTGAGATGCTCTCATTAAGCCAGGAGAAAATGTTAATTACGAGGGGAACGGGGTGAGTCCCACCAGCATTTCACCACGTTGTGCCACAAGATCTTCTGGGAGTTCTGTTCCCTCGAAAATGGATTTTTGACGTGATGATTCCATCACATCAAAAACAAAACAAGGCTTGAACCTGTGGTTTTCCCTGCCTC
This sequence comes from Thryothorus ludovicianus, assembly GCA_013397245.1. Classification (NCBI taxonomy): domain Eukaryota; kingdom Metazoa; phylum Chordata; class Aves; order Passeriformes; family Certhiidae; genus Thryothorus; species Thryothorus ludovicianus. Next base: position 163,324 of record VZTB01003439.1, read on the forward strand.
CCTCTCACTGGACGGTCCCCAGGGACACTCGTGCTGTGCCCCCTGACTGAGTGACCTCCACTGACACACTCTAAAACTCCTTCAACCAAGGGGCCCCTGGCATTCCCAGCAGCTCTGAGCATCCCCAGGAAGGCAGCTGAGCTTCCCAAGCCCAGGAATGCTGGAACCCAGCACTGGCTCTGAAATCTGGGTGCTGCCCAAATCTCATTGTCAGGAAGTCTCGCTGCAGGACAAACATTTTCCTGTGTAACAGTGAAATTGCTGTTTACAGGCACCAATTACTGGGTAATAGCTCAGGACTGGGGTATTTTCACACTGATTAAAAAACCATCAGCCACCCACAAAATGTATAAACTCCTCTGGGGGGGGTTCCTGACTCTCTGAGCTGTTCTTTCTGCTGCGAGGATCTAAGAAGATGAAAGAAAAAACCACCCAAGTTTTAGAAAATATAAACACTGTTATCTGCTCCTCGCATACCTGATGTTGCTCCACATGGGAGATGCAATAGTTTTGTTTATTTACTGTTCCAGTCTTAATGAAGCAATGGTTTTAGACCCACAGCTTACTCAAGATGAAGATACACAGCTGCTCTGCCAGGCATGGAAATGAAACCCAGCAGGAACATCACAGAGCTGCTCCCCATTCCCAGGAGAGAAAAGGGCAGGAAAGAAACCCAGAGTTCCTTCAGAACCCACAAACACCTCAGATCCAAGTCCTTCAAAGCCATTTACCCAGAGGTGTTGGGGTAAAAACCACACAGAAATGCAGCAAACGTTGCCCCTTCAATATTCTGGTTTAGGTTTTTGTTAAAACCCGTTTTAAATGGATTTTCCTGAGTTGCTTTACCTGCCATGGCTTTTCAAAGTGCAGAACAAACCCTGAGCCATGCCCAGATTTTTTTTCTCCTGAAGAATTCAGAATTATTTCTTTTACACAAAAGTTGTACTTAGGAGCTCGGCCAGATACTAAAGTCAGATTAAATTAGGATTACGAGGAGACCCAAATCATCTTCTCTGAGAAATGTTTTATTCCACTGCAATATTTTTCAGTGCCAAGGAAAAAAAAAAAATTATAGAACCATAATATCCTGGAATCATTCAGGGGGGAACATCCCTCTAAAATCATGGAGTCCAACCAATTCCCCCAGCACTGCCAAGGTCAGCACTGACCGTGTCCCTGAGTGGTTGGACAATCTCATTTGGCAAATTCCTTTAGCCAGGAAGAAATCAATGTGGAAAGAGTCTGGCAGAGCATTCTGGCAAGCCATCATCTTTACTTCTGTCCACATTCAGAAACATTTTTTGTTAAAATTCTAAGCTTTTTAATTGAAAAAGATATTAAAATGAAAGAGCACTAAAATGAAAGAACTATCTTTAGCAAAAGTTAAATTTTGGGCCACTGGAATTATGATAGGTGGACACGACTATCAATCAATTTGATTTAGAATTAAGTCTTGGAATGCCCTGAACTTCTCAAACCCCAAAGTGAGTCTTACTCCATGCAGATCAGTTTGAAATCACAGCCCTCTGTGTTAAAGTAGGGGTGTATGAGGAAACAAACCAAAAAATTCCACTTGCACTGCCTTGCTGGGGGGTTTGGGGTGGAAAACCCCAACCAAAAAGATAAATCCTGTCCAACACAACTCACCTAAAATCTGGATCCTTTTTCTGCACCAGGTGAGGAGCTAGCTCATCAATTACATTTCCCACCACAACCCTGAGTGGGTTTCTTTTCTAAGTGGGAGGCTGGGCAGGAGGTTTGTACAGCTATTGCAGGAGTTCATTTATATGCTAAATAATCTGCATGGACTGAAATGGGGTGAAGCAAACAGGAAATGAGGCACTGGCACACACAACACCTCTCCCAAGGGAATTCCAAGGTTAAGGAAACAGAAGGGAGGTTATTCCTGGAGAAAAATTCACCTTCACAGCCCAAGCCCAACTGGTAGAAAAATTTTTCCCAAGCTTAGGCACATAAAACATTAAAGACCCCTAAGTACTGAATTTGTAGGGTTTAAGAAATGGCTCTCAAGCTGTTGGGAAGGGGTTGGAATGGACATCACCCAGATTCTGTAAGGAAATGTCTGTAAAATGTGTCTGTAAACATTTATTATCACATTTCCCTGTGGTCCTGGGGTGAACACTGTTCTTCACAGAGTGAAAAATGTTATGGACAGCTCATAACCAAAACATTCAGTAAGATTCAGGCAGAGGCTGGATTAGAGACATCCCAAAACCCATCACCTAGAAAATTATCCCATTCCATCCCTGCCATGGGCAGGGACACCTCCCACTGTCCCAGGGTGCTCCAAGCCCTGTCCAGCCTGGCCTTGGACACTTCCAGGGATCCAGGGGCAGCCACAGCTGCTCTGGGCACCCTGTGCCAGGGCCTGCCCACCCTCCCAGGGAACAATTCCTGCCCAGTATCCCATCCATCCCTTCCCTCTGGCAGTGGGAAGCCATTCCCCTTGTCCTGGCACTACCCACCACATAAAAAGTCATTCTCCCCCTCAGCAAACTGCTTTTCACCAAGAATGTTTGAAACTGCTGCTCTGTGGATGGCACTGAGATTCTTCCAGGCCAGTCCTCAACGTGCTGACCTGGAAAGACCAACAGCTCCTACCCATGTCCTGCAGGGAAGGCACCTGCTCCCCTTGCACAGCTCTCCTGCCTTTGCTTCCTGAGCTCAAGCAGAGATGGCAGCGAGTGCCACTGTAAAATTTCACCTTTTCTTTGGATTAGGAGCCTCAGTCCCTGGAAGTGCTCCAGGCCAGGTTGGACAGGGCTTGGAGCAAGCTGCTCTAGTGGAAAGTGTCCCTGCCCATGGCAGGAGTAAATGATCCTGAAGGTCCCTTCCAACCCAAACCGTCCTGCGACTCCGTGACTCCGTTTCATTTCATTTCATTTCTTTTGTTCCCCCTGTGACACAACACAGCAATAAATACCCACAGCCAAATACAAGGAGAGGGAGAAATCAGCCCCCCATGCACAATTAAAAATGTCCCTACACCTCTGAGCTGATCAAACCCAGTAACCAGCACTGCAGTGAGCCAGATCCAAGCTGGTCCAAACACTCCCTGGAGAGCTGTGGAGACCCTGATGAGGAGACAAAATGCATCCCCCTATAATTAAGTGGGATTAATTGCTTTGGAGGCCCAAAGACCTGAGAGCAAATGGGAAATCGCCCACCATGCTGGAGAAGAATCAGCCTTGGGACAACTGAACTGCCTGGGGAGAACCCACGTTGGAGCCTTTGGTCTGAGGGAGGAAAAATGAGAGAAAAGAAATCTGCTAAGGCACCTCCAGTGCTGGAGGCAGCTCCAGGATCCTCAGGACAAGAAGGATTTGGAGGGGCTGGAGCGTGTCCAGGGAAGGGAAGGGAGCTGGGAAAGGGTCTGGAGCCCCAGGAGGGGTTGAGGGAGCTGGAAAGGGGCTCAGCCTGGAGAAAAGGGGGATCAGGGGGGCCCTTCTGGCTCTGCACAGCTCCTGACAGGAGAGGACAGCTATGGAAGTCGGGTTCTGCTCCCAGTAAATTTCTGTCTCCAGTGACTGAAAGATGAAGGGATCCAGGCAGTGGGAAAATGGAAAGCTCAATCCCTTCCATCCTGCTGTTGCAGAAATCAAAGCTGAAAACACACAATTGGGTGAGTGGGTACAGAGGAGCTCCAGGAATGGTTTACTTTCACAAATTACCAGTTTTCGATATCAATTTCCAATTTTTTAATTGATCTCCTTTACAGCTGATGCCTGAATTGTGCCACTTTCAATTTGAAGGAGCACCCTGTGCTCTTGGGGCTTGTCTTTATCAAAGTGTTTCAATGCTGCTGGGACAAGGATGGAATCCCTCTGGATCTAAACTCCACAGTGTGTCATTAACTACAGCTAATTTTACTGCTTTGCCAGGGCCACAGGTGTTACCACTCAAAATCTAACATTATTTTAACGTCTCCTTTTCAAAGAAGCCATCAAACAAAACAGACAAAAAATAAAATCCTTTAGCAAACCCCAAATTTTCCAATTTTAACACAAAAATATATGTTCTGGTTATCAGTTACAGTCACATCTGCCACGTATCACCTGCACAGCAGCACTCTGCTGGAATTCCTGATTTTCCCCCAACTCTAATCAAGGAGTTTGCTCCCTGAAAACATCACAAGGAGAAATAGCTGCTATCCCAGGGAGAAAAAGATCAGAAATAACCCACTGAGCTGTGGATGTGCCAACCTGAGGCTTTATAATCATCTTGCAGAAGTCAAAAACTCGAGATTTTTCCAATATTTCCTGATCCTGAGCACATTTTTACACAATTCCTTTGCTATATTCTTAAATTACACCTGTTTCCACATCCCTGTACTTGTTAAATCCAGTTATCCATATGGAAGCTCCTCAGTTCCTCCTAGGCTTTGTATTTCCCTGGATTCAAGGTCTCCAAGGAAGAGGGCAGTGAGATGAGCACTTCTACGCCCAACACACCCTGGTTAAAAAAAACCTTTACTAATAAAATCCTCTCTAAGCAAATCAGAAAGAACGAATCCCCATGTGTTTGTGAAGTTGTCCTCTCATTCAGGACAGAAAATAAGGGAGAAAGTGGATTTGCAAAAGTAAATAAATGAGTCAAGAAACCAAAATGGGATAGAAAAGGCATAAAAATTTCCATTAAAACAACAAGCATTTGAAGAGAAAAATAAAATAAAAATCACAGCTCTGTGTCACCCTCACACACCTTCAGATGTGATATCAGAATAAACCCCAGAGCCTCCCTACAGCCTAAATAACTTTTTGCACAAATACCACTCCCCAACCCTCAGTAATTCCAACTCAATCAGTTGCACTTAAATATGCAGGAATGTTTGGTTTTCACACACTGGAAGGAATTGTAATTGCATTCCCAAAGAAAAGGTTTTAGCTCAAAGCTTAGATTGTTCTTCTCCAGGATTTTAGGTGTGCAAAAATCTCTTGTCTAATTCATGATCTTGAACTCAGGTGTTAGAGGAGTGGGGATCGACAGGGCTAAAAGAAAAAGCCATTCCCAAGTGGAAATAAAATCTCCCTAAATTCACTTATTGGCTTATCTGAAAAAAATGAACAATGCTACACTATAAACAGCTTTGGTGGCAATACAGACAAGTCCCACAAAGTGGATTCCACACCATTCCAAAAGCTCAGGGATAACTTCAAAAATATGCAGCAGAAGAGAAAGGAGTTGGCAAAAATCCCCCAGTCACTGAGTTTCATCCTCAAGTACTTGGCACGGGCACCAGACTCCCTTGTAAAACAGGGCAGGAGTGAAATGTTAGAAAGATAAGGGATGGTTTAAGTCCAGCACACTGGAAAACCAGGAAAATACACTATTTCTCCATATTAGATAAAACACATGTCTTGGAGAAAATAAAACTTCCACTTGGCACTTTCCCTCTAAGTCACTTCAGTTCCAGACTGATTTAATTTGTACCTTTTACAATACTTTACTGCAAGAATTTTTTTTTTCCCACTTCTTATCCTGATATTATTTCTTGCTGCTGCTTTTATCTTTCAACCTTGCAGATTTAATCATTAACTAGGTATGTATGTATACAAATATTTTGGAGTATGGTCTGTTGGAAATAATTTACTCAAAACAGGTTTTTAAACCACTTTCTGTAAGAATTAGGTTTTAAAAAAACCCATATCTTGCATTTGCTTTAAAAAGGGAGCCTAATAGCTCTCCTGCCAGGAGGAGGAATAATTTTCTCTGTATTTTCTAACCCCTTCACCTGTAAATCACATTCCTAATTACATCAGGTACTCTGAGGCATGAGAAGCACTTCACTGAAACAATTAGGTTTCTCCTACAGTTTTAATTAAGCAACCCATTCATCCAAAACCCAGCAGATCAGATCCTGCTGCCTGCAATGGGCTTTTTCAGTCAGTGGCCACGAAAACAGTTCACTTTTACCAACCCAACCCTGGCAGCCAAATAAGAAGTTAATTTTTTTCAAGAGTCTTAACCTACAACAGGTCTCAAAACCCTATGTAACCCTTTTAAAAGCACCTCACAGTAAAATTAGAGATACAAAGATTGTTTCCAATTATTTTCCAATTTTCCCATCAACAGTAAGATTTAGTTTGTGTATCAAAGTCCATTACAACAGAATTGAACAATACGAAGACAGAGATAAAATCACCATTTTCTGGTATTAATTCCTTCAAGCAGAAGGAAATTGGTAAAAACAATGAGATTGGTTTTCAATCTGTTTCAGATAAAGTCCCTAAATATAGAGATTCTTGACCTCTGACAGTGGAAAAGGCAGCCAAGTGGCCTCACTTTTCACCAGGAGGTGTTTTTAATATCAGTCATCTGATCTGGAGTTTCACAAAGTTCATTCAGTGATTTGACAAATACCAAATGAAATAAGAAAATAAGAAATAAGAAAAAAAAAATCTTAAAATTCCCAGGGTTTTGAGGCTAAAAACAAACCAACCAAATGAAACAGCTGAAACAAAGATCCACCTGTGGGAAGGAAGTGAAAATGCCAGAAGAGATTCCTTTTTACCTCGGCCTTGCGAATGCTCTCCCTGGCCTCATCCATCTTCTGCTCCAGCTCCGCTCGGCTTTGCTCCGACATCACGGGCCCGTGGCATTCCAGCTCTTCCAGGGTCTGCCAAACACACCACAGGTGCAGTCAGTGCCAAGGACAAACACTCGTGACACTCAGGGAAGTCACTGTTCCACTGGCTGCTGGGGGTGACAGACAAAGGTCCACCCCAGGAAATTAAAGGTGATGACTCTAAGGCTGCCCTTTGGCAGGGGAAGCCATTCCCTGTGTCCTGTCCCTCCATCTCCGGTCCCCAGTCCCTCTCCACATGTCTTGGAGCCCCTTAAGGCCCTGGAAGGGGCTCTCAGGTGTTCCTGGAGCATTCTGGATGTTGTTGTTCTCCAGATGATGCTGTGCTCAGGGGCTGGAGTTTTAGGGATGACTGGGAACCTGGGCAGGGCATGGTGAAAGCACAGCAGACTCCTTCATGGCTGGATTTTTTGGAGGGAAGAGCAAGGAACTTTTGTCTTCATTCTCCCTCCTAAAAGACACAGTCAACACGTTCCAAAATCCAGCCGCCTGACCGCCAAACACAGCCCTTGGCTCTTGAGAACCTGAGCCACAGACACAGAAACAGATTTATCAATTCTACGTCCTCGCATTAGATTTAACAGCAAACTCCTCACGGATCTTGCTGCTGCCAAACAGCCTTTTGACAGCCACGGTCAGGAATTCCCTGGTGCCTGCAGCAGCCCCTGCTGCCCCCAGGGGAGGTGTTTTTGGCAGACCTACCCGCTGGCTGTGCACGATGTTCTTGTGCTCGCGGGCCACGCGCGTCGCCCATTTCCGCGCCTCCTTGTTCAGGCTGTGCTCCTCGGTCGTGCCCGTCTCCGATTCCAGCTGCCGGCTCTGGAACGGGCAACCAGGAGTCAGGAGAGCCCAAACCCCGGGACAGCTCTGGGTTTACCTACAGGGTAACTTTGTGTCATATTTATCAGCCTGGGATCTTGTTTCTTAGGAAGGTATGACAGGAACTTCCAGGTGAACTCTGGGATTGCACCGAGTTGTGGGAAGGCAACTCCAAAAGCCAAAAGTTCACAAGAATTCAATGCCCAAAGCAAACAGGCATTACAGGATGCAAAGAACATGGAATGGTTTGGGATGGAAGGGACTTTAAAAGTCCATCCAGTGCCACTTCTGCCGTGGGCAGGGACCCCTTCCACTGTCCCAGGCTGCTCCAAGCCCTGTCCAATCTGGCCTGGGACACTTCCAGGGATGCAGCAGCCCCAGCTTCTCTGTGCCAGGGCCTCCCCACCCTCACAGGGAACAATTCCTTCCTGAAGATGAAAGGTTTAATGTGACAAAGGGGCTCATTCTTGGTAAACTGTGATCAACCCACAAAGCCATCAGAGATTTTAGTACAGCACGGAATTTTCTGTCCAAAAATGTTTGTGCCTGCAAAACAGAGACTGAGATATCCAATCACATTTTTGATATTGTTCCATCTTACTCCTGCTTCTGTTGTGTCAATGAAAATAAGTAAAATCGCCCCCCTCACCAAGTTCCAGCTAAAGCAAGATAAAGGAGTTAGTTCTCTGCTGTCTACCATCGGAACAGAACAGAAACATTTCCCAGCAAGGAATTGCTGAAACAATTCTCAATCTTTCCATCATTTCCATCTGTAACAGAGTCACAGAATCATTTGGGATGGGTTCCATCTTTGAAGATATCCAAAAGCCACCTGGATACAGCCCTGGAAAACTTGCTCTGGACCAGACAACCTACACAGATACAACCTCAACCAGTCCCTAGAACTTTTTTATTTCCTGACCCAGTCACGGCGATCCACAACCCCCCCCGCACTCCTTTTCATCTCAAATCCTGATATATTCCTGCCCAGCCTTGGAGATCAACCAAAAAAAACCCTTATAAACTATGACTCAAGAAGAGAGAATACGCACAGAGCTGTTGAAGTGCGAAAGAAATGCCTGTGCCACAAATTTCTCACTCTGTATGGCTCAAGACACACCATTTTTCTTCATCAGGTGGAGTTTGAAACTAGAGAAAAAGCCCAGAAGGATGAAAAGGTCGTTTAGGCAGGAGAAATCCAAGCTTAGCCATCAGGAAAGGGCAAGAGAGCAGGAAGGCATGGAATTGTTTTCAGGGTAGCTGGGAAGCCTCCAGCTGCTGCAGAAGAAGAGATGCTGTTATCAGGTATTTTAGCAGGAGAAGTGGAAGGATTTGTGTCAAGGAAGGATGGCAGCTCAATCATCTACACCAGCATTTGGCACAGACTGGGGGAAAAGCAGGAGACACCAGGAGGCAAACTGAAGGCATTCTGAAAACAGGATTTTTTCTCGCCTTTAGATTACACTGTCCTCACAGAAGAGACAAAATTGGCTGACAGCCTATCAGGGGATATAATTGAAAAAGAGGCAAAGTTGGTTCAGCTCGCTACTTGTTCAGTGAAGTTCCTTGCCAGAAGTGAAGCTGGCCTTTACTCTGAGTGTCTGGAATGCCCAGGCAGTGTTATTCTCCAGCACTGGGAATTGTGAGCCAAGGGGTGGAGGAAGAGGAGAGGCACAGGGCCAGTGCTGGGATGATCAGGTAGGCAGGGGAAGCTTCAGGATCTCTTCAGCCATCCTCCTCAATTTAACCAGTAAATTGGTTTTGATTGAGGTGGATTTAGAGAATCATATTCCTTCTTTACTGACTTCTTTAATTACCTCTGTTCAGCTACTCCAGTGTAAAACTGAAGAAGACAACACCTGGATTTATTTAGGCACATCCAATCCTTAAGATAACATTTCACCTCAGTTTTGTCCCAGTTTATCATACAGCTCCTTCCACAGCTTCCACCTGAGCAGAATCTTTGCCATTCCCTCTTCCCTATAAAACATCTGAGAGTGAAAACAGCCCATAACAAACTTCCAGTGTTCCCACTACTCTTGCTCCTACTCAGCAGCTCATTTTCCTATGGAAAGAATCCAGACTTTTCAGCCACTTGATAATCTTCTCCATTACCCCAAGTGTGATTTTGGGTTCCAGTCTATTTATCAACAGCACTTGGCCAGAAAAATGGATGCAGACTTTGTGGCTACTCTAAAGGGTTACTAAAAAGTCAAGGAATCTTGTAGGATCAGACTTGAACTCGTTATTTATAAAGCAGTGTTGCACCCAGGCAGACCTCACCCTTGCTTAAAGGTCTAAAAATAAAGCAAAATAAAAATGCAGCAAGGAAAAGCCTTAATTCTGTACCCCCAGGGAAAGGCAGACTGGACAGGAACATCAAGAAAATGAAAACCCAGCTGCCACTAAAGGAGAAAGGAACTAAACCAGATCTATCTGCTGTGGACATTAAAATCCAAACCGTAGGGAAGAAGGTGGAGGAACCAAAGGGGCTGATCCTGACCTGATTTACTCCACGGGGCTGAAGAGTTTTCAGGACTGGAACCTGGCGGTGCCAAGACGCCCAATGACTCAATTTAACCTCTTCCAAAAAGAGAGGGAAACCAAACCCACCCTCCGTGGCCAAGGAATGAAGGCAGAGCCAAAAAACCTGAGCTAAACATAGATGGACACTCTGCTGCTCCCTCCGGGCTTGGATTACAACAAAAACAGTGTTTAGTGCTAAAAATTCGATCAGTGAAACCAACAGAAAGTTCTGGATGGCTCCAGGCAGCTCGAGAGCTTCGGGGCAGCAACGCTGCGTTTCCTAAATTAACAAAAGCATTCGGGCTGCAGACAAATGTCACTTCTCCACTTTGGTCTGAAATGTTGGTGCAGGTGCAGGATTTGCCTCCCAAACTCAGGCTGTGTTCTTATTTACCCACTTATATCTGGATGCAGATGGCACAGCACTGTCTTGAAAGCAAAAAAAACATCGGCTCTCGAGCCTCCAAGTTCCTTATTTTTGTGGCTGACGCCTAAAAAAGTTCACTTGTAGCAGGGCAAAAAGCAGGGAACTTTTACTGCATGCAGAGCACCGACATAAAACACATCTGAAAACCAGGCAGCCCTGTTAAAAAGAGGTGAAAACAAGAAGTTTCCATGCCAGCCCTGCAGAGCTCTGGGGAGGAGGAAGGAACACACATGATATTTTTCACACAGCTCACTGCTCAACTCAGCAGTTCTGAGAAAATCATGAGCCAACTCTGGGGCTCCTTTTAGTCTCTTATTGCTGAACTCATTTAATTTTAATTTAGCCAAGAGTGAGCTGGGGCTGACTCACATTTCAGTCAATTTCCAACCTTTCAAACTGGACACTCCTCATCCTTAAAAATTAAGATTATTTTTGCATAAAGGCATTTCCCCCATCCCAGAATAATAAAAAAGTACTTAAATCCATTACTATTATAGTGTATTTTAATTAAATATTAAATTAATAAATAACTAAATTAGAATATTGCAACATATATGTTACAATAACGTTAAATCCAAACTAACCTATTATTGCTGCTCTACAGAAGACATCCAACTTTTTAAACTAACAAATTTATAATATATTATTATTACTAGACAATACTATATTAATCTAATAAAAGGATGAGAGGGCTGCAGAAGGGAAAGGAACATCTGACTGGGCAAGGATGT